>CM060830.1:19537500-20137500 GCA_030762175.1 Metallyticus violacea | reverse complement strand
GGCCATTCAGTTTTGCTGAGAGCTTCTTTCAAGCTTAAGGTTCTTTTAATTGTCATAAAACAGGACCAATGGCTTTACTGCCCTTTTGAAGGAAGCCATACTTGGGATTTTTATTTCTTAAAAAAATCCCTCAATCCTGGCCAGTATTGAACCTGGAACCTTAGGTCTATGAGGCAAATATGGTTACCATGATTACTAGACCAACAATGCCTATATAGATATAACATTTGCAAGACAGAATATACTCATTTCTTATTTCAATTACATATCTTACTTTTCTCATCACAAATCCATGTTAACATCTATAACTAACATGGATATATAAAATAAACTATAACTCTATTATATTTGGTATTTGGTTTAATACATGGGTGAGTCTGAACTTTACTGACAAACTTTCACAAGTTGCTCAGGGATCCTTTCTGAGTGTTTTGATATAAGGAACCCATGCTCTCTGGTGAGTCAATACTGGGTAATTTCATTGTTTTCTTTTGTAATAACTCAACCACCTTTGTATGTGCTTACTTAGAATATGATTGTTTCCAAACAAAACAACATTTGACTGCTGTAAAGCATGTTTACATTACTATCTGTCACCAATTAACTACTCATCACCTCCTGACAATTCCAATTATTTATTTTTAAGGATAGATAACCAAACATTACAAAAATGATTTGAAAAAACCTAAATTACACTGTTTAAAGTAAATGTTGACCACAATGAACATGACAAACTTCACAGTGCTGGCTTATGAACTGTCCTACATGCTCTAGCACCCAGGAGATTGGCGCATATTGTCAGAACTACTATGATATTAACAACCAGGTTCATATAAGTTTTGATAGGAGTGTAGTACACAAAGTTCTTCACGTGACTCCAGAAGAAAAAGTCCATGGGTGTCAGATCTGTTAATCGAGCTGGTCTTGGGTGGCCTAGGTCGTTAAGGCGCGAACTTTTGAGCGAAAGGTCTGGTGTTTGAATCCCGCCAGGACAGTCCTTCTTGACAGGTTTTTTCCAGGTTTTCCTCAGTCCTCATAAATGGCAAATGCCGGGTAGATACCCTAAACTTAGGCCTGGAATGTTTCCTTCCATAAAAATAAATCCTTTCTCAGTATATGATTTTATCTCATGTATCCATCAGTGTCCATCGCCTGTGGTGCCTATGTAGCAAAAATGGGCATTAATACCATTCATTCATTTATGTCCAAAAGAGAATCAATAGAGTGGCACACATAAACCTGGCGAAGCACCACCTTTAAAGTCCAAGGCCACTCTCTTAACCAAGAAGATCATGGTCACAATCTTTTGGCACTGTGAAGGAATACTCTCCATTCACTTCAAGGAGAGGAACACCACAGTAAATGGGGAGTACTATGCTGGACTATTGCACAGAATATGTGCTTCCATCAACGAGAAAGGTGAGGAAAGCTTAGTGGTAGTATGCATGTTCTTCAGGACAACAAACCTGTGCACACAGCTCTTGTTGCAAAGGAAGCTGTGAAGAAATGTGGCTTCGAGGAGATCAACCATCCACTCTACAACCCAGATCTAGCTCCCAGTCACTATTTCCTCTTCTCAAAACTCAAGAATGACCTTTGAGGAAGGAAATTTAAGTTTGAAGAAGAAGCAACAGATGTTGTTTATGCCCATTTTACAGACAACACTTCTGACTATTTTTGGGGTAGATTGAAATGTAATTCAAAGGTGTGAGAAGTGTATTGCAATAAATGGTAACTATATTGAAAATTGAAATATAGTTTTTGTCTCTATCATATCTAGAAAATGGTTAGGCTGGAAACTTATGCACCTACCCTCGTATCCTCCCTAGATAGTGTACCTAAAAATTAGAAATTTGGTATGCAACAGCATACATTTGTTAAAAGCAGAATTTTCTGTTGTTTACATAAAAATCTAATGCAAATAAAGTGGTTATGCAATAAAAATTGGACATATCTTACTTAGAAAGAAAAAATGAAATAAAGAAAAGAAAACATACATATTGAAAGAAAGAAATAGAAAAGGAAAATATATAGAAATTATGAAGAAAAAATGAGAGGGATTAGGAAAGGAAGTAAAGATATGTGTAGAAAGAGAGAAACAGAGTTAGTGAATGAATAAAAATGAATTAACTCATTATTGATTGATTGATTGTAAAGAATGAATGACAGGATGTAAATTGGAGATGCAGAAGAAAAGCAAGAAAGAAATTAAAAACAGAAGAGGAAAAGATGAAACATTTGAATAATAAAATAGGAAAGAAATAAGAGAAATAAATACAGCATTAAAGAAATGAAAAAAATAGAGGGAAGTTCGAAAAGTAAGGATATATTTAAAAATTAAAAGAGAAAGATACTAATGATATAATACATTTCAACTGGATGAATGTTCTACCAAAAGATTCTAACTTCCTCCCATCTATTGCACCACAAGCATGCAGCGGAAGTCCAAGTGGATAGGTATGCTGGCAGCTCACCCAGAACTAACTTAGATCCTGCCTATCATTTCATTCACAAGAAATAAAAACCTACAAAAAAAATAGAGATACTGAAGAAAAGTAAAGGGAAAAAAGGAGAGAAAGAAAGATATACTGAAGAAAAGTAATGGGGAAAGGAAGGAGAGAAATAAAAGAAATTCCAAAATAAGGAAGAACATTGAAGACACAAAAGAGAAAGAAAGGAGTAAGGAGATCTGGGAAGAAAAGAAGGAAGGAAAAGAAAAGGATAAAGAAAAATGGAAGAAATGAATGTACAATGTAGAGGGAAGAAAACAAAACTGAACCAAGGAAAGAATTAATGAATGAAAAAAGATAGGACCACAAAAAGATAGCTTGTTATATTTCATGACTCATTTATCAAAACAGCTTAGAATTACAACTCCTTTTGATTACAAGAAGGAAAATAAAAATTTATGTGCCTACAGCTTTCTTATCATGTAATGAAACATCTAAAGGGAGTCAGATATAATGAGACCTTTACTCTTATTACCAGGGTTTTTTCGCATTGCATTTAAGGGTTGGCATCATTTTGCTAAAAAATGAGGTATTTTGTATAAAGTTCCCCACTCAATGTTAAATTAGTGAGTCTTGTTTTCATATTGAACAAATCAATACGTGATGGTCAGTTTCATTTACATTTCTTTCAAAGCTCATAATTTTTAAAATACAAACACGAGAAGCACAAAAAGTTTATAGCATTTCATAAAATTGCTAATATAAGGAAAACTATCTACATTGGAGGGGGGGAGAAGGAGGAAAAAACACAAAATTTAAAGAACTCCATCTGCTTAAATACAAGACATTTATTTATAGTTCATATACTGTTGGAAACTATAAATTTTCTAGATAATAGGAAATTTATTACATTGATTCAAGGCTGAATTAAAATCTTAGAAAGGTTAATATAATGCAATGCAAATATTTTCATTTTAGAGGCAATTTATTTTAAAATACAAGAATTACTTTGGTAATTAAAATTAATAAATTAACTTTCAGAATGATAAAAATTATAATGTATGCTCTATGTGGCCAATAGCAGAAGATCTTTATCTAGCTGGTGCCTACATTCGAAGACAATCTTTGATATTATAAACTCTTGTCCTATGTACACTATCTTTTGAAGTTGTCACCACAAAATAGTCTTATAGTACACAGGAAGAAGATCTGGACTAAAGGATAACCATAAATTTTGTGGCATGAACTCAAACATTGAACATTTGAGATAGACCATTGTTGCTGAGTGTGCTTCTTCACAATTTGATTGATGGGCAAATAAGCTGTTATGTTCATGTACAAGCTTAATGAAAATCTTATCTTCATTTCTTAGGCAATCCTTTAATGGTTAAATAAGATCTGAAGACAGAAAAAAAAAATGCAGATGATTATTTACACAACTATGATAAATCTACAAAACACATAGGTGGTTGTATAAATTCTCACAAGGACCATCCTTCCTGACAGGTTTTCTCCAGGTTTTCCTCAATCCTCATAAAGGGCAACTGCTAGAAAGGAACACTAAATTTATGCCTGGAATGTTTCTTTCCTTAAAAATGCTTTTCCAAAGTTATCATTTCATCTCATGTATCATCATCAAGTCCATCACTTGTGATGCTTCAGCAGCATTAAACTCTTTTTAAAAAAATCATTATTATTGACATACAAAGTTTAGATCCAAGACCTTTTCTGGGTCCTGACTCACCATAAGTACCATATTTGCAATGCGAACATTTAAATGTTGTGTTTTTCCCCCCTGTTGTGTATATAGATATACTGTTTGGAGTATCATATTTTGTTGTTTGTTTGATGCTTGATGAATATTGTTAGCATCAGTTGAACTAATTACATTCAGGGTTAATGCATGAATTCGTTATTCCATGTAATCTAGCAATAGCTTTTTTTGACATAATGAAAGTAAAATAATAATTGAATTTGCTGCTTGGGTTGAGGATTAGCAAAGACTAAAATTGGTATCATAATTTTTAATATAAAATCCAAATTAGACCTTATTAATTAATGAAAGAAAATAAGTTGCAGCATTACTGTGTGATATTAGGAGAATAAAATTAGAATTTTCTTGTAATCTGTAAGTATCACAAAAGAAAAAACGCATTTTTAGAATTATATTTAAAGAGCTATATGACCACTGATAGACATAGCTGTACTTTGTGGATATTTTTTAAATGTAAACATGTTTATGAACTTACCCTTGATATCTTTACATTCACTAAAATAGAGAAAAATAAAAAAGTTTTGAGTTACATCCTATATTTAAGATGATGTTCATCTGTTTCAATAAAACAAAAATACATTACTATTTAAAAACAATTTTAATATACTAAGCAAAAATGAACAGAATCAGCAAAGAAAGATCTAAAGTTTCATCGATTTTCATTGACTTTGAAATTAAATTTAAATGTTATTGTAGTAAAAACATATAATGCAAAAGTTTTCTGAAGGTTATTACAGAGCTCTCTTATATACAAATATAATTTTCAAACACATATTACATTAATATTTTACAGCTACTATCTCCATGATGACACTTTTGTTAAATATAAAACAAATGCAGTATTATAAATATAGCTTATATGTCTAATTAATTTCTCATTTTATTTTAAAACAATGTAGAGAAAATTAAATACAAGAACACTTTAGTTCAATTTCTCTAATTTTTAGAAACTATTTTTCTTATTTACTTAAATGGTATACACTGAAGTTTGTTGTGAAAAAATCAAATGTTGGTATTGCTAGAGCAATTTTTTAAATTTTAGGTTTCATATATATCCCCCATTCTTAAAGGTTGGATTTCTCTGATTTTCAGGAACTATTTTATTTTATTTACATAGTTTGTGCAGAGTTTTGTTGCAAAAAAACAAATGGTGCTGCTGGAGTCAATTTTAAATTTTGGATTTCAGGTAAACCCGTTCTTCTAATAATCTGATTTCCCTGATTTCAGAAACTATTTTTCTTGTTCTATTTAAATGGCATATACAGAGTTTCGTTGCAAAAAAAAAAAAATGTATATAAATGCCACTAGAGCAATTTTTAAATTTTGGGGTGCAGACAACCCCTCCTTCTAATAGTCTGATTTCACTGTTTTTAGGAACTTTTTATATTTAGTACTTAAATGGTACATATGAAATTTCGAAACAAATATTAATGCTGCTAGTGCAATTTTTAAATTTTGGGTAAATGGGTAGTTCAATTTCACTTATTTTCAGAAACTATTTTACTATTTTATTTCAATGGCATATGTGGAGTTTACTTAACAAAAAATAAAATTTAAAATTGGAGCCCTTAGAGCAATTTTTAAATTTCGGTTTAACCCCATTAGTTTTTCTGGTAACTCCCCACACCCAGTAATCTGATAATTTTCCAAAACGTTTTCTTATTTGATTTAAATGGTATAGACCAAGTTTTGTTGTGAAAAAAATTATTGGTGTTGCTAGAGCGATTTTTAAATTTTGGGTTTCAAGCAACGCCCCCCCCCCCCCCTCTTATTAGTCCAATTTCCCTGATTTTCAGCAACTATTTTTCTTATTCTATTTAAATGACACATACGAAGTTTCGTTGCGAAAAAAGCATACATTAATATCACTAGGGCGATTTTAAAATTTTGGATTCCAGGCAAACCCTCCTAATGGCCCGATTTCCCTTATTTTCAGAAACGATTTTTCTTATTCTATTTAAATGGCATATACGGAGTTTCGTTGGGAAAAAAACATATTAATGGCACTAGAGCGATTTTTAAATATTGAGGTGCAGGCAAATCTCCCCTCCTAATAGTCCGATTTCTCTGATTTTCGGAAATTATTTTTTGTATTTTATTTTTATGACATATCCCAAGTTTTCTTTAATTGTTTTTATTTAAAATCGAGAAATTTTTAAATTTCGCTTTAACCCCCCAAAATTTTTCAGGTATCCCCTACTCCCAGTGCCCAATAGCCATGATTTTCGAAAACTACTTTTATGAATTTGTTTTAAACAAATTTACGGAGTTTCGTTGAGATAAGGCAATAATTGCGGCCGCTAGAGCGTTTTTTCAATTTTATTTGTTTTTTAAATTTTCGATGTAGGTTAACATATTAACAAAAATAATAAAGATTATAGCTCGTTCTATTAAGCCAACTAAATTACAACTAGATGTTTAGATGTTTTACAAATGAAAGAAAATGGCATACATACTAACAACTTTAACACAAACTTTTAATTTGGGAAGCGTTCAGTCTATTGTCAAGTATTTTTGGGGAAAACTTTTACTGTAGGATCTTTCTGGTAGTTATATCTCGAATCTCTCTGGACATTTAATCGTTCAATTTAGTGGCAATTTCTTCCCCCTACCCCACTCCCCAAATCTAGCAGTTAAATTCCTGGTTATGATACCAAGGATGGTATTTTAAAAACTATTTTAATTTTGTATAGAAAGCAACAAGAAACATTCCAAGGTATTATCCCTACTGCAATAACTATTTCACTCCAAAGATAACCATTATACATCTGTAACAAAAAATTGATAACAAATTTCTTTTGTATCTATCTCTAGACATTCAACATATCTTAACTCCATAGTTGGTCGGTTGTGGTACTCTTAACATTTCTTAAACACTCATTCTGAGGTAACTTTCTCTCTTCTTCAGACTAAATATTCCCCCACCCTCAGAAGTGGGTTACACACTCGCTAAGCTGGTGAAGCATCGCATAAGTCCAAATGCACAATGGTGCGTTGAAAATATTCATACCCTTCCTATTTATTTCTAATTCATGTTTACTCTTTATTTTGGTAGGTGTTAGGCAAAGATGTTCAGCTCCGACCAGGTACCTAGTCTCCAGTTTGGTTTTTTGTAGTCTTTGTACATATTTTTAAGAGTTCTTAAAATAATGTTTTACTCTATTTCATACATTCTTTCGGATCACAGAATATCACTAGGCATCCTGTTTTACAAACATTTTTCGTATTTTTAAATGATTTTAGAATGAAATCGCTGCCAGTTCCGCAAGGAATGCAATTTTATTTAGTGCAGAAAATAAGAATATTGTAAAGAAAGTACATGCACCTGGAAAGGCAATATTTCAAGTAACTTGGGCAATGGATTATGTGTTGACGAAATCAATAGATTAGTTTGTTTGATATATGTTACTTTTGCATTTTGTTGGCATAATTTTTAGTATATGCAATTCCCTTTTATTTCAGCAAGAGTGAAAATCTTATTAGAAAACTATTTCGCGTTCTACGACAAGAGTCAGAAAGTAATGCCTTTATAAGATTACAGAAATTATAGCGATTTCCGCAATAAACGCTCGTTTGCCAACAGGCAGCAGCACAGCACTCACGGTATTGGTTTGAAAAATGGCTTGTTAATTTATTATTGATGCAATGTTGCATTTTATGACGGCAGTCGGAAAGTAATGTCTTTTATTTATTCATTTTTTTATTTCTTTCAAGCATCAAGTAACTGACGATTGTCAAGTATTTTGATACTTAACAATACCGTAGCCTACGCTAAGGCAATAACGCTGCAACAACTCCCGTTTGTCAACAGGAGGCAGCACAGTACTCGTGTAAAAATTTAGAAAATGGGAGACCTTGAATTAAGGTTAAGGCAGCGAGCTGTGATAGAATTCCTCACTGCGGAAGGCGAAACGCCGGTTCGTATCCACGAACGGCTGAAGAAGATTTATGAGGATACAGCAGTGGATGTCAGCACTGTTCGACGTTGGGTAAGGCGTTGTGAGGAAGCTGAAGGACAACTTCCCTTAGGTGATGCACAGCGATCTGGCCGCCCGACCTGTGCAGTGACTCCACAGAATATTCGCCGGGTGGATGAAATTATTCTTGCTAACCGTCGGGTAACAATGGTTCAATTATGTTCGATGTTATCCATTGGTAAAGGCAGTGTTAGGGCAATTATTGAAAAGTTAGGTTATTCAAAGATTTGCTCCCAGTGGGTGCCCACCAAGCTGACCGGCAGCGATAAGGAAGCAAGGAAAAAAATAGCCACCGACCTTCTGCACCGGTACGAAATGGAAGGAGAGAAATTTTTATCGAATATTGTGACAGGCGATGAAATATGGGTGAACTGCTATGAACCAGAACCGAAGAGGCATCGTTCTAAATCGCCGAAAAAGCAAAAGATCAAACGTGCACAGTCTGCAGGTAAAATTGTGGTCGTCTTTTGGGATGAAGAAGGAGTGATTCTACTCGACGTCTTGGAACATGAGACCACAACTGACCCTTACATTGAAACGTTAGAGAGGCTTACAACTTGTCTTAAACAAGTTCGTCCATCAAAAAATGAGGCAGATGTTCTTCTTTTGCACAACAGTGGCAGACCTAGCACCAACATTTACATAACCGAACAATGTACAAAATTTGGTTGGACGGTCTTACCACATCCACCATATAGTCCGGACCTTGCACCTTCAGACTTCCATCTGTTTGGACCACTAAAAGAGGCTCTTAGTGGATATGACGTTACAAATAATGAAACTCTAAAGAACTATATAAATCAGTGGCTGAGCGAGAAAGACAGTAATTTTTATAGGGCAGGAATACGTGCCCTGGTGAAAAGGTGGATACAGACTGTTCAGAATGAAGGTGGTTACATTGAAAAGTAAGTAATTAATAAATAATATACTGGCTAGCTTCAGTACAAATTTGTCTTTTATTTTTATCTTGTACATGAAAAGAGGAAAGGCACTTCTTGCTTACTCCACTCTTAACAGATATAGATTCTTCCATAGATTTAGTTGTGTTTGTCTCTCGCTCTCTCCTTTTTTTTTTTTATTTTAAATCCTGAAGCATCATCTTATTTGCAGAATGAAAATGAAGTTAGAAAATGACCTGCATATAGCAGTCCCTGAGGAAACCTGCATCAAGCAAGAAGCTGAAGAAGATAGCATGGAGGCCACAAAGGTAGTAGAGAATGAGGTAGGGTTCTTACAGCAATGATTCACATATAGATATTAACTACAGAGTCATTAATATAGGTATATGGCAGCCATAGCATGGGTTCTGGCTCTTGTGCAACAGGTCAAGCATAAGTCAGTATAGTGCTCCCTACTGCATGGCAACACAACAGACCTTAAGAGTGGATGTTGAAAGTGTACAAGTGTTCTCATACAAGATCCATATTGTAGAATATGTCCGTCACTCTTCTAAATGTATCATTTACTTATTTCACATTCATTCAGAATGCAATTTCAATAATTCAATATGAATCTGATAATCTTCTCGCACAGTTGTATACCAGTATGATTTTAACTTTAGTAATTTTGTTGCATTTCTAGCAGAAGATGCAAAAATCTTTGTTCAAGTTTAGCTGTAAATTTTTGTAGCAAATGCTAGACTGTCTCTGATTTCATCTGTTTTTTTTTTTTAATCCATATTCAGGAATGTGTTCTAACACTTTACCTGTAACCTATAAAAATGTATTAAAAGTATACACACTTACCCCAATTATGCAACAACACTAGAATATGTTTCGGAGGCAGTCGCTCCCATCAACAGCTGTTGACAAACTGTTGGATTTGGCGACTGGATCCCAAGGTTCTTCGGCAGTCTCTGATGGTTCGAGTAGGAACTTGCTGAGTTCATCCATGGATGGAACACCAATATTAAAAAGTTTTTCCAGTTTTTAATGATAAAAATTTTCTCCTAAGGAGGTAGCTCAATTGGGTTGTGAAGTTATTTTAGCAGTGTATTAAGATCATTGTGTGATTGAGTCAAACTAACACTCTTTTGCTCCACTTACTTGTTTAAATATGTAGAACCGGTTTCACGAACACTTCGTTTGCTTCGTCAGCCCCATTGTCGACTGGAGGATAAACTGTTATGCTGTGGGGATGTGTAAACTGCTCTGATGGAGATGTGATGAACTTAAAGTGTATGTTTTCACCACCGAAAGTGTCAAAGTTCATTAAACTGACTTTGTACTTGTAAATTAGATTTTCTCCCTTGTTAATTCTGTAGGTTCTTGCACTGATTTTAATAATTTTGTTTTTTTCAATATGTCATGGTTTTCTGGCCAGAAATGTGATGCCACTGCTGATTTCTTCAACTGCTTTTATTTTATGTCTCTGAAATGTTCTTTTAATCATGTGCCCATGTTTCTCTTTGTTTTTCCAATGTAGATTTTTCCACACTCCGCACAACTTATTTTATAAGTACCTGCCATTTTCTCTTGTGGAATACTATCATTAACATCAATCAGGAAATTTGTAATATTAAACCTGTTTACATATTCTAACCTGATATTAAAATCTTTTAAGAATATTCTGAAATTTTTCATAGCCCATGGATGATATGTGAATTTTTAAAAAATGAGCTCTTTTTTTGTTGAAAGTGTTTCTTTCAGCAGTTTAACCTCTGGTTTAATTTCATGATTTTGGGTCCAAAAGTGAGCTGCCGTGGCTGATTTATCAATTTGTTTGAAACAAATATTCCTAAAGTGTTCCTTTCTCCAAATTTCTAATTTCTCTTCATTTTTTCTTGTATTTTTGATTGCAATTGCACATTTAATTTTGTAAATTCCTAATTTCTATTTTGTTGATATGTATATAAACTTTTGGTATTATATTTGTTCTTTGAGGCTAACTTTATGCCTTGTTCTTCAATATCCTATTAAATCTGTTGAGGTAAGTTGGATGGTATGTGAAACTTTTGAATTTATATCTTTCCTTGATGTTCTTCAGTGTTGAAACCTCTTATAGACTTTTATCTTTTAAATGTATCGTTAATTTTTATTTATGCATCTTTGTTCAGACCATTGATTATTACTGTATTAACTATCTGTTAGTATTCCATTTTGTACTCTGTTTTGTGAGTGGGATGTTAATTGTGTGTGCCAAGCTTAGAACACTGCATATTTGGTGGGGTGGGTTATAATTGTTATTTTTATGTAATTTTCTATATGTGTATCTTTTCTATGGTTTCCAAAGTTCAGTCTGCCTTCATTCCTTATAATTTTTAATCTAAATGTGAACCTGCCATGTTTATCTTCTTCTTTGGTAAACTGTATAGATTTATGTTGTAAGTTAAGAGTTTCAGAGCATCTATTGAATGGTTTTCAGTATTATTGCAAATATTCATCCACATACCTAAATCATTTCTTGAAAATTAAAGAGAAGGCTTTGGCAATATGTATTTCAAAGGAGCTCAATGGAGACAGATTTCCCATAACTAGTAAAACTTGTAAAACTTTGGTTTAAAACTGAAGAAATTTTATTGAATGCACAGTTAGTATGTTTTTTTGTAAGTCTTCTATTTCTTCTATTTGTACTCTATTGGTATGCTTTGGAATACCATTACCATAATTTCTATGGATGTAGAAAGTGCATAAAGTCTAGGCAGTACAGGATTGCTCTGTGTGCTTCTCTGTTTTTCAGCAGTGAATAATATTTTAACTTCAGGTTTTGGTTAAATTTTTAATGCAACTCTTGAGAGAATTCTTTTTGATTAGTTTGTAGTTTTCCCCTTTTAATAAATTTTCTATGCTGTTTATATAATTGTTTTTGTCAAAATTGGCTGTTTTATTTTCTTAATCTGCCTTTTTATATACACATATCACTGATTTGTCTTTTAACTGTTTTAATATCCTTTTGTAATTATTGAATATCTTTTGATGTTATCTAAAATTTTGCAGCTTTTAAGTAAATTTAATTATGTATACTTCTCATCCTGAAGTCTTCTCCACTTTTTTAAAAGTATCAGGTTCTTTATTACACTCTCCTTAATTTCATCCACCATCTTTTCTTTCATCAAACTTAATTATTTTGAGTTATTTCTTTTCAAAAAAATAAATCTGATACACTGTATCAATTTTTAACCATTCAAAAAATTATTTGTAATTACAATACTTGGATGGGATTGGATGGATTGAAATACTTTGGTATTTCAACATTGCCCATGTATGACTGTGCCTACATTCCCAAAGGGGCACATCTGTGAGGAAGGGATGAGGTGAGACACTGAGTAGCCAGGATCCAAGAGTGGTGACTTCACAAATGTAGACAACATCCCTAATATGTTTCTAGATAGAACACCCTGATTGTGGGCATTTGAGCCCTCAAAAAGTCTGCTTCTAAAATAGATGCTGGGGCAGAAACCTTTACAAAGCATAAGCCACATCATATCGCACTAGCCCACCTGCCTTGGCACTTTCAATTAGTATTTGAATTTGAATTGAATTTATTTCTCTTTACATCAACATACAATTTTAAATATTACAATAAGATCTATGTCTTCAACAGTTCCATAATATTAACTAACAATATAAAATAAATATATATCATTATGACGTCATTAAAATATTTTAATTCTAAACACTTTATCCAACTATTATCCTATACTTGTGAGTTACTTGTTTCCTTAGGACTATATACACACTAACACCCAAGTTAATGGTATATAATAATCCTGTTTTAATGCTAATTTACTCCCATTCCCTTTCCTATTCAATTTATTAATCATTAACTATCAGACCATTCTTTATCATTTCTCCCTCATCTTCCGTAAATACCTGTAAATCCATACATTATTATACATCAAGGGTTACATTTCTTTCCATCATCATTCTTATCTATTTTTCTTAACTTTACCTAAATAATTCCCTATCATTTTTATATCCTTCTCTCCTTTTAATTAGAAGTTAAAATATTACTAATTAAAATTTTTAAAAATTTTTCCATTTTTTATTCCAAACCTTTTCTCTCCATAACTTTGTTTGATTACAATATAACAAACAATGAAAATTATATTGGTTTCTCCCACATTAAACAATTTCCTATTCCTTTATCATATCCTATTCCTTTTAAATTCATAACTCCAGTACTAGCCAAACAAACCCTTCTCTATCTGCCTTATCACATTGTTCTATTATCCCGAACTATTTTTATTTGCCTATAAAGTCTCAATGAACCCTTTTTTGCCTAAACAACTAATTATTTCTTGTTCGATATCTTCCAATCTTACATTTACTTCTTTCCAAAATTCCCTCATTTGGTATTCCGTATTTATCCATGCATTTACTAAGCCTACCTGTTGCAAAATTTCCTGCACTTTGAAATACCGTGATTCTTTCCACTTACATTTCTCCTGTATACTAAAACATTCTTTAATAATATCACTCTTTTCTAATGCAATTCTGAATAAATATTTCATAATTCTTGTGATTATTTTTTTCGTAGTGGAATATCTACCTAATTCCAGCTGTGCAATGCTATTTGGGGATGATATTGGTAAATCTAAAATAAATTTACAAAAACTTCTATTTATTTTATCAGCATCTTTCCATGCATCCTCTACTCCCCAAATTTCTGATCCATACAATATTTTAGCTTATACTGTAGTTGTGTATATTCTTTCCAGCCAATTCACTTTCATATCAGGAATTTTTCTTAAAAATGCTCTTATAACACTCATAGCTGCTTTTCCTTTTGCTATTTTTTTCTGCTCATTCCAACTTCCATTAGTGCTTAAACTTGCCCCTAGATAATTAATTTTCCTTACCACCTCTATTTCTGTTCCATTTAACTACCATTTTTCATCATTTTTTAACTTATAACCTCTTTTAAAAACCAAAATCTTTGATTTCTTTTCATTAATTTTCAATCCCCATTGTTTACAAAAAGTATTCACTACTTATATTACTCTTCTCAATCCTCCACTAGATGTGATTAATAAATCATCTGCTAAAAGCAACCCTGGTATTTCCTCATTATTTATTACTGGTAGATGTAACTCATCTTTTATAGTTTCTTCCAAAATGTCATCAATGTAGAGATTGAACAGTGTTGGACTTAATTTATAACCATGTCTTACTCCTGTTTCACTCTGCATATAATCTGTTGCCTCATCACCTGAAAATTTGTCACAAAACAGAATAGTTTTATAAAAATCTTATTTATCCCTTTCCTTTTTAGTTTTAACCACATTGCTTCTCTATTTATAGTACAAAAGCCTTCTCAATGTTTATAAATACCATATAAACTCTTCCCCTTTTCTTGCTTAAATATTTATCTACAGTTGTCTTTATTATGAAAACATAAAACATAATTATGTCCACAGTTCTTCTCCCTAACTTTATTTAGAAAGAGAATCAATGGAATGAAATAATATTAAATAGTAGAATGGAACATTCATGGAAAGTAAATCCATCCCAGTATTCAAGTAAGTGACCAGGAGAAACCATGAAAAAACCCATGGTCAGTCAGTCAGTCAGTCCTGAATGCAAAATGCATGTCCTAAGCATTACCACATGAACCACTCTGCTTGGTAATTTCAATGCTTAATACCACATTTCCTTTGGAGGGGAAGTAAACTGTTGGTCCAATATTGTAGATTTATTGCACATAAAAAAACCAAGCTTGAAAGAAGAGGCTTGGCAAAATTTATCACTGATTCATGCCCTGAATAATGGGATGCTAGTGACCAGTGATATTAAAGAGTATTCCTAAATAAACTTAATATTATTAATAACAACAACCACAATAATAATAATAATAATAATAATAATAATAATAATAATAATAATAATAATAATAATAATAATAATAATAATAAATTTGCCTCCTGTGTATAATTTTACCATAGAATTTTAGACAGTTATAGTTTAATTTTCGTTTCTCAGATCTCCATTACTTCTAGGTTAACTTGCTATCACATTCACCAACATGGGTCATATTCAACAACTTTATTTTTTCTTCTTGCAGATTGGCATAACTTGGAGATATTATCGGTATTTTGAGGAGCATTAACTTATTGATACAGCAGAATTTAACTGCAGTGCATTACTGTATTTGGCTCTTTGCAGATTGTCCATTTAGCAGATGTGTAAATACTTATCTTGTTAGAGGATAGCTATACAGTTGTGTTTGAGAGCCTGAAGGTTGCTGAATGTTTGCCAGGTTGATTGAATTTTTGTCTCTTGACTTCGCATATGTTTGCTTGTATAGTATGGAGTTATAGTTCTATTCTGATTTCTTGTCTGTTAGTTTTTCGTGGAATTTTTTTTCTTACATTTTGATATGTTGGTGGAGTTTTGTGCTTCTCTCTCTCTCTCTTTCTGTAAGATGGTCTGTTGCTACCATTCCCCACTACACAATTGTGCAGAAGTATCCATTGGAATGTGATAATTTTTATGTTAGTAAAGTTTTGATGAGCTATTTAATTCTTGTCTGAGAATGAGAATTTTTTGTTGCTGTTTGAATTGTTGATAAAGTTTATTAAAAATAAAGTACTTCCTTTGTTTCTGCTACTCGTGCCTTTTCATAGATAAATGTATGTAGGGCAAGAACTATAAGCTTAGAAGAAATTTCAGTAACAGTTTTGATCACACAGACATCTTAAATGCCATTGACAATATTAGTATTATTAAGACTTGATCCAAATGGAAAAAATGGTGCAAGTAGCTTAAAGATGGAAATAAAAGCAAATAATGAAAATGACTTAAATTTAATTTAGCATCTCTTCAAAAGTAAAACTTTATTAATGAGTCAAACAGTAGAAAGTTAAATGTAAATTATATCTAATCTGTCGTCTAACATGTGTTAGCCGACAGATTAGATATAATTTACATTTAACAAGCTTCACTGTGCGAGTTCCAACAGAATTTTTTAAAAATGTCTTATTTTTTGAAAGTTCTTAAATGAAGTAGAAAGTTACTTATATTTATTGTGGCATTAGTTTCATGTATGAGTATCAGAAGCAATAATAGAAAGAGTATGATAAATGGGAGAATGGGAGTGCAATTTGAAACTAGCAGTATTAAATGATTTTATTGTATTACCTTGACACAGCAATATTTTATTTCTAGTAACTTAACATTGCATAATTTATCCAACTTTATCCTCTGTAAATTTCCCTTCCCAACAACCTTGTGTAATTCCTCCTAATTTTTAATTTAAAATTACTGAAAATGGATTGTCTTAATCACAGAGGCTAATATCACAGCATTGTTTCATTGCATTAATATGGGTTTATGTTTGCATTTTATTTAACGATTATGTGCATGCTTTTTTTTTTTCTTCTTCCCCAGACATTCTGGATCAAGGAAGAGCCACAACTAGAGGAAGAAAAAGTAACAGTTGAAGAGCAAAGCATTTTGGGAAATTAGTAGTGAGTAATGGAAACATATTTAATATTTATTTATAAAGTATGTGGCATGCTGGTGAAATATAATTAGAATTTTATTCAAAATACTAAAAGTTAAAACAGCAGAATGTCATCACAGTTTAATAAAATAAAACTGAAGGCAGAGCTGCTTTTTTAAATATGAGAGAAGGATCAAAAATTTAATGCACAACATTTTGTATGAAATATTTAAGGAAGGGAAAACAAAAGACTATGCACAAAAACTACAAGTTTTAGCAATTTTCAACATACATTCCACATTTTCTCTTGAGACATTTCTCCAATTGTGATGCCAATTTGAATATGCCTCATTCATAGAACTTTGTTCCCATGGAATATAGGTACCTGTGTTTGACCATTTCACTTTGAGCTGAATCGTTGATTTCCTAGGAATTTCTTCAGTGGTCAAAGGAAGTGAAAGATGGTGCAAGGAATTGTGGTGGATGATTTAGTACATCCAGCAATACTTCTCAATTTTTGCATGAATAGAAGTCATAATATAGGGGCAAGCTTTGTTATGAAGTCAGTTTTCATTGACGAAGAGTGAGAATGTTTCTACACCATGTTTGTCTGATGTATTTTAAGTATAAAGTGGTATGCCCAGGATTCATGACCAGCCACTAAACCTTTCAGAAAGTCATGACCTTCAGTGTAATACATAAAATAGATCTAGAATGACATCATCCTCTTGTCCTTATGCTCTCATGACAGATCCTTGGGCATTCAGGATGCACTGGCTTTATGAAGCTCCAGTCTGTCATACGCAACACTGCCAAAGTTCACAGATGCTTCTGCTGATCTTTTCGAATAATTGCCTCATTGCCTCTGACAGTAGGTGGTACTGAAACAATTGATCGGAGTGCAGTTCATTGGCAAGGTTTACTTGGCCTTCTTTAAAGAATCAGCACCATTTGGAGATATTCCTGTGAACCAGACAATCAGCACCATACACTTCCAACTTTCTGTATGAATTTCACTCATTGTTTTTATTTTTGTCCACACACACACACAAAAAAAAATTGCGCTACACCTTGCTGTTCCTCAAATGTGAAAGATGCAAGCAAGCATCTTTGCTTACTAGTACCACTCGCTCTGCCAGGGCAACACCTTATCAAGCCATTGCTGTCTGTAGCACAAGATTCAAGCTGTCAGCTTTGAACATTGGACCAAATAGTATTTCATAAAAATAATTTATATGTGTTACTTATCAATCCTCTCCCATATTTCTAAATAACTCTATCCCACTCTGAGAACAGTTATGTAAAATCTGCTAGAGCATACTGTAACTGCTGAAATTATTGCAGTATAATTACTATTAATAATAATAATAATAATAATAATAATGTTAATGTTCATCTTTTGTAAGCTCATAAAAGTAATTTATTTTATCTGTTAGTATTGGTATAGTTTGTGCTGTCTAAAAAGGGGGGGGGGAATAAAATACTTGTATCTAACATTCCTAGATTAATAGGATATTAAGTCCATTTTGGCACACTAAAGACCTTAAAAAATGAATTTTTAGAGGTGAAAACATATTTTGTCCTGAAGATACTTTAAATGGCAATGTCAAAAGCATACTCAGAGCTTTGAAAGGACAAGAAAATGATTTATTTGAGTCATAGTCACCCTTATCATTGTTATTAATTTTTTTAATATGCAATGGAGTTATTTGAGTTAAAGTCCTTTTTGCTCTCATTTCACACTCAAACCACTCTAATCATTGTTATAAATACAGGAAGAGGGATAATTTGATAGTCGTTCTCTAGCTGCTTTCCAAAAAACTTGTTCACTTTATCTTTTTCTTCTTCCTCCATTATGAATGTCCTTGAAACGAATTTTGTTATCTCTCTGCTTTTAATTATATAAATTTTTTGGAACGAGAGCCCCAATAAAAGGATGTGCTAAAATCTATTTTTCTAAATAAATACTTTTTGCAATTTCCAAGGCCCAGAGTTTTGTTGGTATTTTTTCTTTGCTCTTCTTGCTTCTATAAAGCTAACAAATAATTTATCATATAGTGTTATAAATACAGGAAGAGCAATAATTTATAATTCTTTAAAGAAACACAAAGTATATATAACCTAGGTTATATATGTGGCAAGTACAGCCCATAAACTAAACCTCTGCTATCCTGTTATAATTGCTGCGTTCATCGTGTACCCAATCAGCTTACTTTGAGTAGGTAACAATTTCGCAGGCACATTTTATTTTCAGAGCTGTTAATTAAGTGATAAAAATTCTCTATTTTACCGCACCAATAATATTTTAGCTTGAGCGAATGGTAGTCTAGAATTTAACAACAGACATATGTACTCCACATGAAGTGATGTTGAATGGCTGTCTGTAGTCGCCATGTTTTCCTCAGAGCCTTTGTGATCAATTGTTTAACAATAGAGTTTCTCTATTGTACCACCAATACTTTAACTTCAGCCAATAACAGTCAAGGATTAACAGGAGATAAATTTGTTATGCACATGCGGATGAAAGATTGTCGTCCCTCAGGGTTGTCCAGTTCCTTCTGTATAGTACCATGTTATGTTCCCTATGTGTTCAAAGAATTTGTCAACTAATTTTAGTGTACTTACAGTTAAAAACAGCAACTCATTTTTGGAACAAGGACTTCCTCTTTGATGCGTGAAAGTGAGATAGTGGAAGAATATTGTATAGATTTTTATTATCATTAGACAGACAGTACATGGTAATTTCTGCAAATAAATCTGAACAAAAATAGTATTTCATTTAGTACATAGTTCATATGTTGAACTAAAATAGGTCTAGAAGAATTAGCATTGGTGTCTTTAGATCAGATTTTATGCTAATGATAGATATTATTTTACTTTGCTAAAAGTAATTGCAATTTTCTAATTTCTTCAATAATTAATTGTAAATAATCAACTACCATTCTTTTTCATGGTTAGGAGGAAGTCCACCGCTGTCACTGTAATAATCATAAGCATTGATTTCTGTTATGTTTTAGATTCAGTGTGTAAAAAGTGCATTAGATCTGAAGAAAGAGCACTGTTTTAAACCTTCAGAAAATGTGCTCACCTACAGAAGAAAGCTGTGCTATGTAGCAAAGAAAAGTGAAATGATGAAGGTATATATAATATTTTCAGTAGAATTGAAAGAAAAGTTCTGATACAGTTACAGTATATTATTAGCAGGTATAAAAGTATGGCAAGCATTTTGATTAAGGGTGTTCTTGAGAGAGATGTTGTGAGATATAAATGTATTCTTGTGAGATGTGTTTATCACATAACACAAGTTTTAAGTGTAAATAACCTAGTCTAGTAAGCTTTTTAGTGGACACTGGTACCTTGTTATATGGCAAAATGTCTATAGCAGTTGATATTCTAATCATGACATTTTTATTGCAAACCTATTGTAATAATATTTATTTTATATCATATTGGTATACATTAGATTAGTGCTTAGGTTTTCTACCTTCAAAGAAATATTCTAAATAAATATCAAGTGTATTTTTTACAAAAAATTATGTTAATTTCAATAATGCTTGCTTGTACATGAAACCCCATGCTTCTATTTCATAGACATTTTGAAAGCTTATAATGTGAGAAAATGCTTTTAATATGCTAATATTTGTAAATTACTTAAAAGATCTTCCTGAATATAAAAATTTACTTATCTATATATTGGTAATTTAGAAGAAATGTTAAATGCATAGTCATAGTTTTTGTGGCTTTAGAAATAAATTATTCACATATGAAGTAAATAGCAACAGGCCAAGAACAATCCTTCTGAAACAGATTGGCTAACACAGTTTTATTCTTAATGAATTTCATTTATATATATATTTCCATTTGAATTATGGTTTTCAAGATTACATTTTTAATCACTGGAACTCCTACATTTTGAAATGTTTATAATAATATAATCAATATTAGTGAAATGAGTTAAGTCAAAATGTGTGTTGCTAGTACTGGTTCTGTTCATTGTTTACATTGAGTATGTATAAATTTGTTAAATTCTTTTCTAAAATAATAATGAAAACTGTATTCAATTTACAATTTATTAACTCTTAACCTTTCACCATATTTATTTATGTTATCAACCTTCAGAAGAAAAAAATAATTGCTGATCTTTGCAACAAGAGCAATTTGTACAAACTCCTCACTATACATTTTAAGAGCTATTTTTATTTTATCTTCATCGAAGAAATTTTATACCATTCCGTTTTAGGAAGTATTTTTTCCTTTCTTATATTTTTATCTTGGGTGTCAGTAATCCCACCTCCTCATTGTGCATCTGGCTAATGCTAAGAGAATTACAAGCATGGAAAACTTCCCAAAGTATAGTGAATTACAGTTACCCATCAATAAAATAAGAAAACTATATTATATAATCCAGATCAGAAATACAGAAAATTTTTACAATTGATCCTGAGTCATGTTGCATTAAAGAGAAATGGGATTGCTGATATTTTAGCAAAGAAAGAAGCCAGCATAAAATTAAAACCATATTTTGAACTAGAACTTCCTTCCAAATTGAAACTGATAAAAGGGTTAATAATCAAACAAGAATAACAAAAACTTAAAGGAAAACAATATGAAGATCTAAAGACTTTCAAATATGCTTTATTGAAACCAAGCAATTGCCCAATTCCAGTTAATAGTTGGACATGATTGCATGTCAGAACATTTCTTTAGGATGAAATTAATCAAAGATAGCTACTGCCCATTGTGTAAAGATGTGTATACAACTCTAAACAAAGAATATCTACTGAAATGCAGCCAATTTGATAGCAGCAAACAAATGAAAATTATTGGGAAGCTAGGGAAAAAAGGATAAATATTTGCATTCATAATTACTTCTATCAGCAAACTATTGCTGCTTCCTGGCTTTCTACAATGTTTACAAGATACCATGTTTTCTTAACTTCATCTATCTTATGAGGTGTAGTTCAGGATAAATTGGTAGCTATTCAGCAGTTGTCCGCTCTGTGTTGACCTTCACCCAGAAATGAACCAGCAGCATTTGTGCTACATTGTCCAAACATAAACTGTTGAAGAGGATGCAAAAGAGAATTTTGTCATTTTGTACAGGTAAGCTGTAAGTTGACATGATCGTCAACTACATTTGATAAATAAACAATTTTTTTTATCTTAGGATTTCATAATTTTATTCCTTTTAATTTCATACTATAGTTTTTTCAAATGAGAAAGGATTGACCTTATCCAGCCTCTAACAGCCAACCAACAGCTTACACTGTTGCAATATTGTGTTCATGCTGTTGTAGTGTATCAATCTGTAAAAGACCACCAATATCATGAGTTTCCCTAGCACTGGGTTGAAATACTTCTGTATTACATAAATTAAGTTACAAGATAAGTAGAATTTTTTTGTGGACATTTATGTCCAAACATCTTTTTAGCTTCAATAGAACCAATTTTACTATTCTTATTTCACAGGTATAATAGCTGACTATCCCAGATTATTCTGAGATTTCTCATATAAGCAAGATATTACATTCATTTTACTGATTGCACAAATGCTCTTGAGTTTTTTTATTCATTTTATTATTATTATTATTATTATTATTAATTTTAATAATAATAATAATGGTGTTTTAACATCCCTTTTTATTACTGAGCTCTGAGTCACAACATTAGCAATGCCAGCAACATTTGTCGATAATACGTTCTTGGGGCCCTATATACCACTCTAACAAACTATCTTTCTTTCTGCATACACAGTAAATTCATTTGCTAGTAGCTAGTCTGCCTGGTGAATAGTGTGTGATTATGTTAATCATATCATACAGTAAACAACAGTGCAAGTGCTCCTGGTTCTAAAAGAGAAATAGTAAGAACTGAGGTGTGTAAGATAATTTTTAATTTATACACATATTTTTTTAAATATTCAGAAGAGAGACAATATCTTGATTTTAAAAAGTGTCAAAGCCTAACAGAGTCCTGTGGAGTAAATAAAAATACTGTGCCATGCATCTGTGCTGAAGTCAAAAGATATGATTCTGGTAGTACTCTGGTGTTTATGTTACCTGAAAAAACAGAGCACCACCTAAGAGAATTACACATTTAAATGTCTTTGGCAAGGACATTTTATGAAGAACTGTTTGGGTTTTTTTATGATAAAGGTGAATTTCCAACAATAGACAAAAATTACCAAAGTTGTTTCATACAAAGGCTCTAATTCATTCTAAAAATTTCACATCGCCATAGTGATTGAATGTTAACAAGACAAATTAAATTACCCCAAATTCATGAGAATTGAATAAGGTTCAAACTCATTTGACAGGAAGGATTTTGCTGAAAATAATCTGCAATAAATAAGATTTTGATTACTGCTTGATTAATGGACTGAGCTTAGTTTCTGGTTACTAGAGTTTGTTCTTGAGCTTTCCTACAATCTGAAAAGAAGAAATCCAGGTAAGAGTTACTGCTAGTTTACTCTAGGCTCATGTTCCAAATGTAAATACTTCGCAGACCAAACTTCTATACCCTAGAGCAGCATAAAAAATTAATAGAATTAGAAAACATTAAAAAAAGTTGTACTGATGATACTATGTATAGTGCATATGTCATCAAGGTAAGTGATTTTATCACTCTGCCAAATGTGTGATATTAGCATATGCTACAGTCAGTTGTCAGCATTTTATGCCAATGAACAGGATTTGAGCAGCCACAAAGAAATGCCCATAAATACATAAATGTTGTCGGATACCTGCGGACAAAACAAAAATCTTGACACTTTGTTTCATTTCCAGTTGATAAAATATTTAAAAATGCTTAAAAACACTTTCAATGAACAAGGAAGCAGTCTGAGTTAAAAAACATTTAAAATATTGATGCAATGGTAAAACACTCTTAA
Source organism: Metallyticus violacea (assembly GCA_030762175.1). Classification (NCBI taxonomy): domain Eukaryota; kingdom Metazoa; phylum Arthropoda; class Insecta; order Mantodea; family Metallyticidae; genus Metallyticus; species Metallyticus violacea. Next base: position 20,114,028 of record CM060830.1, on the reverse strand, counting down.
TGTTTCACTCTCAAAATTTAAATTTAAAAGTTGTAAATTTTGAGAGTGAAACGTTAAGAGTGTTTTATCATTGTATCAATATTTTAAATATTTTTTAACTCAGACTGCTTCCTTGTTCATTGGAAGTGTTTTTAAGCATTTTAAAATATTTTATCTACTGGAGTGTGTATACTCATTTTGACTGTTTTGATTCCTGAATACATTGTTTCATACTAGATAGACTGCGCTTCTCTGAAGGTCACCTTTTGTTAATATTTACAACTGGAGAGCTGTCTTAACTGTCTTGTTTAATTCCTGGAACTAAGACCACCATATTTTATTTGCAGAACTGCTGTTAATCATCTATGCATGCTATTAATCTAGTCATAACTTTTAAAATTTGAAAAGCAGAATCAAATTTTGGTAATTGTGGAAAGATGTAAGTTGTTCAATCAACTCTCCTTCCTTTCCCCTTTCTTCCCTCTCTCTTCAATTGCCCTTTCCCTGCATGAAGTATAAACACTGGGTCTTGGAATAACCCACAGATTGCAGTAGCTTTTTCAAAGCACTATTAAAACCCATCATCTTCCATTGAAATATTAGGGTAATGATGCATGGATCGGCCAAGAATTTTGTTGCAGTGTAAATGTGTATGTATGGGGAAAATGACAAAATATATATCCTGCAGTTATTAAGTACTTGGTAAAGAAGGATATGAATGCAACAGAAATTCATATAGAGATGAATCTGCACCATCATTTTTAACAGTTTTTAAGGAGATCAAGGACCTTAAAACTTGGAAGATAATCCACACAGCAAACAACCGAAATCAGTCAGAACATTAGAAATTATTGATAAGGTGCATAACATTGCTCTGAAGGATTTCCAATTAAAAGTGCCCGAAATTTTTGAATCCTTGGGCATTTCATGGGAAATTTCACAATTTCAGAGAAGGATTGTACAGGAAAAAATTATCCTGTAAGATGGATATCACAACTGCTGACTCGGGATAAAAAAAAGTGAATCATATTGCAAATCTCTCGGCTAAGTTCGGCCCATTTTCAGAGAGATCCTGCTGACTTTGTGTTGATTTGTGACGAATGATGAAACATGGGTACACCACAACATACCTGAAACAAACCAGCATTCTTAAACAGTGGAAGCATTACAATTCTCCACTGCCAAAGAAGCCCAAGTATGTTAAAATTTGCCAGGATGATAATGGCATCAAGTTTTTATAGGATGCCAAGGATGTACTGCTAGTCATCTTCCCAATGGAACATGTTATGCTAATCTTTTTGACCCATTGAAGATAAAAATTTATGATAAAAGACCAAATTTATCAAATAAGTCTTGCCTGGAATATGATTTTCTACCACATCTGCCTTATTCCCTTGACTTGGCTCCATCAGACTTCCATCTACTCCCTAAACTAAGAAAATTCTTTGATAGAAAGAAATTCTTGTCCAGTGAAGAACTTAAATCATCAGATGAAGTATATTTTGCAGACCTAGAAGAATCTGACTTTCATTATGGGATAAAGGCTTTAGACATTGTTTGACAAAGTACATTAGTGTCAAGGGCGACTATGTTGGAAAATAAGAATAATTACAAAAAGATATTCCATCCTTTCATGCTTTATTCTGAGAACTTTTCAAATGACCGTCATAAAAACACCTGTAAATTGGGATGTTAATTTTACTACCTCCTCTATCATGAGAAAAGAAAGCTTTTCACAAAATTTATGGAATATGTTCAATATAATTGTTCTGTCTACCTTTTTAAGATCTTCAATGCTAATGCCCAACAGCATATGATGGTTTGTCAACCATGACACTGCTTTATAACAGAAAAATACCTATTCATCATGTGTAAAGCTGCACTGTAATGGTTAAAACAGTCATTAACCATTAATCAATCTGGTAAATCTGAACTAATAAATATATATGAATAGTTTGAGATTTTCACAGTGAAATATACTATAGTATAAAAAATTCCTCATAAATACAAGAATTCGTATTTATCATATAAATCACTCAAATTTCACTAGTTTTGTTCCACTTACTTGGACATGTTTCAAAAACAAATTTTCTTCATCGTCAACACACTTAATCATGCTGGAAAGCTGACAGTGGAACTGTGCAGTGGAAGGAAATTTGCCTTTGAAACATGTCCAAGTAAGTGGAACAAAACTAGTGAAATTTGAGTGATTTCCTCATAAATAATTTGATATAATAAATAAATAAATAAATGTTTAAAAGTTGCTACAGCAATTCACATTTAACTGCACAATACCAATTCATATCAATGTGAACAGAAGTACTTAATCAAGGGGAAGAGAATATGTGCCAGAAAGGCAAAAGTGTAATGCATCTCCAGCCAAAGAAAGAACTCAGATTTTTGTTTACATCTCCTTCGAACTTAAGGTGAAAAGGTAGTAGTCATTAACCTGCCCACCTACTTGCCTGCTTAAATAAAGTTATCTCCAGAACTATTGCAAAAATATCTAAATATGGGTTCTTGTTATCAGAACTATATAATTAACAGGATTGTGCCAATTCATGGAAAATGGAAGATGTGGTTTGACAAACACCACTCACAATTAGTACCTAAATGCTAATTCTGAATCACATTATTGTGTATTTCTGAAACTTTTAACACTAAAAATATGTGTCTTAACGTTTAAAAACATCTGCTTGTTTTAAAATTCATATTATTAAGAGCTGTAGGATAAATTATAAATATTACTACATTGAGTGAAAAAGTCTTGAAAATAATCTAGAATCATTTACATTTTAGTGGTAATTGCTTTCTCCAAATTAGTCTCAAAAAATAACTAAAGGATATTTAAAAAATGCATCTATTTATAGTAGAGATTGATCAATACTTTCATGTTTTTTAACTAAATAAAGTACAAATTTCTCATTTTATTATTTTGAAAGTATTACTTTAGCATACAAACAGATTTGAATTTGGTTGCTCACCAAGTTTCACTTGTCTTCTTGCCATAGAAGAACTCGAGCAGTTCAAAATATAGTGATTACTAATGTGTGCATTTTTCTTAGTGTTTTATCCTTTTCTGCTTTCTAGTCATTGTTATTTTAGTTACATTGTTAATAGTGTTACATTATTTTTCAGTTATATTTTATATATAACTCTCCCAGTATGCAATGAATACACATCTCCAACATAGAAGTCATTTGTTATGAGCATTTTAAACTGTATCTGCCTGTTATATTTGGCTTTTTGTACATTCACCAGTTCAATCATTAACGATACTTTTTTAATCTAAATTCATATACTCAAGGCCATTTTTGGCACTGAATTTATTTGTCTATTTTGTTGGTTTTAATTCTGTTTTAGTGCTTGATATTTCAAGCTAAATTATGCATAATTGAATTATTTCAATGGCTGATATTTTGCATGTGTGGATGCGAGAGAGATGGCACCAGTCATTTTTTTTTACACTAAACTCCATTTATTTACAATAAAATAAGAAGCGTTTCTGGAGAATCTCTCCCATCTTCAGTTGCTCACTGAACTGCCGTTATTCGAAATGATGGCTAGACACCCAGAAGTACCTGTGTTGGCATCTGTTGGCTGAAGTAGGAAATGGCTGAGTTCATGCATAGGAGGAAACTCAAAGCTCATTAGGTTTTCTTTATTTTTTAATATAAAAACTTTTTCCCAAATGGATAACTCCATTGGGCTGTTAAGATGTTTCAGCAGTTTAATTTCTGGTTTTATTTCATGGTTTTTGATCCAAAAGTGAGCTGCTATTGCTGATTTATCCACCTGCTTAAGCCGGAAATTCCTAAAGTGTTCTTTCTTCCGAATTTCTAAATTTCTATTTGTTTTGCCTATGTAGCTTTACTCACAATCTACGCATTTTATTACACATTTCCTGATTTCTATTCTGTTGGTATGGGAATCTCTTACTGTGCAACCGAATAAATTCTTTAACCATTTTTGGACCCTACACACCTTTAGTTAAATAATAAATACAAAGCTTTGGGGTTTAAACTTTTTTTTCATTTAATAAAAACCAATGTATTTTTAAAAAAGTTATTTTACTGTATAGCAGTTAAAAAATTTGACATTATTTAAATTATGAAAATTGAAGTTGTGTTTGTTAATTATGCAGATCACAATTTTTTTCTTACTATTTCATTAAGTAAAAGTAATATTTTCCTTAGTATATTTTTTGCATTATTTCTCTTATTTGTCTGTACATGTTGGTCGCTTGTCAAGTTATCACTTTAATATTTTTTAATGTTTATAGTTTAATGCTAATTTTTATTGCTGATGCATCATAGGCAGTGGACACTGGTGGTACACAAGATGAAATAATAAGTTGTTAAGGGATTTTTTTGGTGTAAATTAAAGAAAGTAAATATTCCAGGCCAAAGTTAGGGCACTTCCCTAGCATTTGCCAGTTATGAGGAAGAAGAGACCTGGAAAAAACATCATAGACGGCCCTGTCGGAAATTGAACCCCATACCTCCTGCTCACAAGTCCGTGACTTAAGCTCATCCATCCAACGTTAGCCCCTATTTACGATAAATTATTATAAATGTTGGTTAATTCTGCACTGGCGCAACGTTTTTGGCTAAAATCATGAATCCCTTATATCCAAATTAACTTTGTTATTGCTTTCCATTCGAAAAAGGGGATGGGGAAGGTGGTGCTTGCTTCAGGTGAAAGCGCGGAATGCATTCATAATTTCGTATGCTATAGAGACGAACAAAGAAAATTTGTTTACATTAATCGGCTGAAACAGGTGTAATACAATTCGAAATTGCCGTGGAGAGATGCATCTTTATGGGGAATCTAGAAACACGCTTAGTAAGCATTTGATGTAAAAAAACACCTTGTGCCTTTACAAATAAACGATTTAATGACTTGAAGTATTAGAATTTGGATAGTGAGCAGAAGACTTGACAGTTGTTATTACAATGATGACAACTCTCCCCCCAACACACAAAAGAACAGTTGCTAGTACTGCTTAGCAAACACTACGTGATTGGTGACGGCTGTGCTTTGAACGAATCGACAGGAAGATAAATTATAGTTATTTTAATCAGAATATTGGCATATCTAAAAACTAATGGGACTATTAATGTGAATGAGACTGAACGTGTGATCGAGAACCGGCAACATTAATTTAGTACAAGTTTCAGTTTCATCTAGTTATATCAGCTAAATCGATTTGACTGCGTGTATAGGTTAAGTGTGTAACCTTCTTGGAATGGAAGAACGAAATCGCGAACAGCATTGTGCAATTAGATTTTGTGTTAGACTTAACGAAAATGCGGAGGATACTTACGAAAAATTAAAAAAAGTTTATGGAGAGCATACTTTATCTAAGGCAGAGGTCTTTAAGTTGCACAAAACATTTTTGGATGGCCTCAAGAGTGTGGAAGGTGGTCCTCATTCTGCAAGACCTTGTACATCAAAGATAGATAAAAATATGACCAAGATCAAGAGTCTTGTGGAGCCTGATGGAAGTTTGATCGTTGGAACAATCGCAAGTGAGTTGAATTTGAATCACCAAACCAGTTTTCGGGACTCAAAGCGTGCCGAAACTGTATACTCCTTACAATAACGCTTCCTGTGACCCATCTCCATAAACAAAATTTTGCCAAAAAGAATATCCAAGTGTATTCGCACTCCCTAAACTTGCCTAATCTAATAATAAACTCCTTCACTTCTTCGTTTTGCTGAAACTCAATTTCACCACAAAGGTCATCAGTTTAACATTGCCATGCGATGGTAGGCGAAAGGACACTTTTGGACTCGTAAAACTAGTTAATTTTTTTTTGTCTCGAGCAATAGATAACCAAGTCACGATATGTAAATTACTCAAGATAACTAATGGATATCGGGATTTTTTCTATAGTTTAGTAATGTTTAGAATTATAAAGAAAGGTATTCCTATAGTATTTGCATTTCCATACACTCAGATTTTGGAATGCGCATTATATCCTGTAGTTATGTGAACTATTTATTCATTACCAATAAGTATGTAAAACTAAACTTTTAATTTATTAGCTACTGTTTTGCCTGAATATATAATTGCATTTTTTTAAAAACTGTTGATCTGTACTCTTTAAGAAAAATACTCTGTTTTAAGTTGTAGACATTAATACTGACTTATTCAACTTTGTTATTTCCAACAAGCAGTCTTACTCTCTCTGTGATTGAAGAGTTAGCAATCTTGGCTGTAGCAAGGAATTTGGCACCTAAAAACCAAGAATCTTGGAATGTTGGAAAGCCATACATCACCAAATTAAACTTATTACAATTTTTCAGTATTACAATCACATTATGGTTTGGTTCACCTTAATGCCCTAGTTGTATTGCCAGAAAGGGAAGTAACAATTAATAAAGCGTGTGACAAATCTAACATTTCATGCAATTGAAAATTGATTTAATCCAAATTTCAAAGCAATTTTACATCTTTACCATGAAAATTCAAAAAATGAAGGATGGGAATGTTGCAGACAACCAAAATTAGTTCCTTATTACTTTTGGATAAGTTCAGTTGTGACATTCAAATTAATCATGGGTCATGATGGCCTGGCAAAGCAGTTTTATACAGTTGGATTAATTTCATCACTCTATCTTAAAAGAAAAGATGGATCCTCTTATTTATGAAAAATATGTGTTTGCAAGAGAAGAATGGCTTCATTGTCAACAGTAGTTAATAATAATAATAATAATAATAATAATAATAATAATAATACACTCAAATATCGGAAATAAGTGTTTATTTGGAGATATGAAAGCGATATTATTTTAGTCTGGATTGTTTCATTTATAGTATTGGAGTGTTTATAGAAAAATTATAATTTTTGAAGTAAGCATATTTTATGATTATATAATCACATTCGTTCACTTCTAGAAAACTTAGAAAACTGCTACATTCAATCAGCAGGTCATTATGGCGTAGCTGGAAGGATTTTTACTCCCCTACTATCACCCAGGAAATAAAGACCAATGTATTGCTTTGCTATAGGGCTAAGGCAATAATTCTGACTTTAAATTTTAGAAACTCTTGCATACAATCCACTTCACTGAATTTGTGTCACCCATGAATCATTTGACTGTAATGAAATACAACATGCGAATGGGGTTTGTTTGTTACCAGAACCGAATGGATTATACCTGGTGGTCCATGCACGTAGTTCCATTTTTATATTTCCCGCTTATATAGATGAAAGAATGGTTATCGCCTCACAACTTCAAAGGGGCAATATGGAGAGAAGTCGAGAGCTCGCTGAGTGGTGCTGCGCTCTGCGTATGTTTGACAATGTTTGGCGTTACTTGTAGACTTTTGTTTTGGGGCTAAGGTGTGTTTGTGTTGGTGGAATGGTGGTAAATGCAATGTTTAGTAACGACGAATACACTGATATTATTATGATCTACGGGGAAACGAATCGAAATGCATCTGAGGCCCGAAGGCTCTATTCTGAGCGTTTTCCCAAGCGACGTCTCCCTTCTGCAAGTGTTTTTCGACGTACAGAAATGCGCCTAAGAACTGACGGATCATTTCAGGTACAACGCGTGGTGGAAAGACCTGTTTGCGATGATCCTAACATTACTCAAAATGTCATTCAGTATTTCGAAGACAATCCTACACAAGGTAGGCAAGTAACGCAGAAATCTGAGAGTATACAGATTATACGATCTAATTGTGTGAATGGGGAGACTACTGTTGGTAATCTTAATTACGGCTTGTCACATTGCCTTTAATTATTAATAATATCAAACTACTCATCATTAGGAAAAAGAAGAGCTGCAGCTGATCTGGGCGTGTCAAGGAATTCAATACTAACGATTTTAAGGGAAAGGCAGTGGCACCCATATAAGTTGCGTCAACATCAGCTTCATGGACATGGTTTCGAACAACGGGTATCACTTAGCAGAAGACTCGTAGGTAGGTTAGACATCACATTTTTATCAGGCAGGTGCTATTGGGAGAGAAATATTTCGCAAATGACACTCACATGAACTAATTTCCAGTACTGATCTTCTGGGGGTTTATATTAGCTTATGGCACATTGCAGACAGGCTCAATGGAAAGTTAATATGTGATATAGTATTTTAGGAGCCAACATCATTTGACAATTTATTACAATCCGTGGACTTATTTTTATTTATTATCAATTAAGTGTGTACAAATAACATAACAATATGGCCTGGTCCAACCCATGTTCTACACCATGCCAGTATTGAAACACATACCAACACAATAATTTTAACAAATATACTGATAAATAATTGCTGTATTTCTAACATACAAATTGCCCTTAACAAACCCAATCCAAATCTAAAGTTCTCTTTTCACAGATCACATCCATTTGTTCCAACTCTATACACATATTACCCCCAGATTCCTAAATTGATTTTGATCTCCAATCATTTTCTTTGCTGCAATTAACTTATAATTTCTACCTTTTACTCTTTATTAGTTTTTGTCTCCATACCCTTGTTCCTGAGCATTCAATTAGAATATGTTCTACATTTTCCACATATTGGACAATATCCATGCTTACCCCTAGTTCTAAACCCCTTAATCTCCAAATTCCCAGTCTAAACCATGCCATTCCTTTTCTCTCTTGGTTATTGCACTTACTAATGTATCTTTCTCTTTTAGGATCGTCTTTTATCTCCTGATAAAACATTAGCAAATTCTTTCTCCTCGCTATAGAATATATCATCTGCCCATCTGTATCATCAAACCTCACTTAAATATTTTTCCAGAAACCACTCTCTAAATCACCTCTTCTTAGCCATAGGTCCCCCATTCCATTCTTCTTAACTTTTCCCCAACTTTGTGCACCCAATAACAATTATCTATCCCAGACTCTTGAAATATTAAATATTCTTTTAACACTGAGGTCTGTGACATTTGTAGTATCCTGAACCAACATCAGCACTTTCTCCGTCACACACGCTCTCACATCAACCATCCCCATTTCCAAGAGTGCTCCAGCATTTGCAGCATTTTTTTGGGATTCCCAACACAATCTTACAAAAACTACTAAGTACCTTATCTGTCCATTTCCAACTTTCCTCACTCTGCCATATTTCAATATCATGGGCCCACCTGGACTCCACCAATGCCCTATATAGTATTTCCAACCAATTTACCATCAAACATGCATTTCTTTATTTACTTCAGTAATAGTAAACCATTCCTAAATAGGAAAATTCCTTCACAATCTGTATTTCCTCCCCAGTCATAAACTACTTCTCATCCCTCCTCAACTTATTTATCTTTTTAAATATCATAATATTAGTCTTCTCTTGATGAACTTGAAGGACCCATTTTTTGCAGTATCTCATTATTTTTAATAATACATACCTTAAACCTTATACTGAGAGGATGCAACCATTAAATCGTTAGCATAAAGTATGCCCAGGATCTCCAGCTTATTTAATGTTGGTTTATGAATATTTACTTGCTCTAAACCTACTATTACGTCATCTGTAAATAAACTGAAAAGAATGTAACTCAACTTACAATCTTGCCTAAGCCCCGTCTTTGAGTAACTTCAATCACACAATCTTCACCACACCTAACACAGAACATGTTGCCCTTATAAAGCTCCTTCAGCAAAACAATCATTTCCTTACTCATTCCTTTATGCCATAATTTATACCAATAATGCCTCTCTATTAATTCAATTGTATGCTGTCTTTAGATCAACAAGTACTGGTATAATCTGCCCTCTTTGTTAGATAACAAGGAACATGTCAATACACTCATATCGAAACATACCTCAACAATTTTCCTGCATCATCTATGTGCCATAAGAAATCCATGTTCTAAAAATGAGCTGTTGTTTTCAACTGCAAGCACCTGAAATTGAAACTGGAAAATATTGAGTTGATGCAGTGGGCAAGTAGGAATTTGACATCCCTTAACTGCAGCCTGGTGTTTTGTATGCAAGGAGACGATCCACTGTCCCTGTTAGTGTCTTGCACGAACAAAAGCAAAACAAAAGTGACTGGTATTGCTGCAGTGATTAAAACACAACACCATGCACAACAAATCAACAAATAATTGTGTCATTTTCACATTCTTCTTCGCACATTCTAACACTTGTTTGCAGACAGAATTTAACTGGCACAATGAACTCAGGGGTACCAATTTTGTATATTTGGTTGTAAATCATGAATATTTAATCATGTTCCAGAACAACAAGAAAGAAATTTAGTAATGGTTAAACGACTGTATTTTCAAAATGCTGTCCTATTGAAAAACCTCAAAATGAACGTTCATATTAGCTGTCCAAATTTCATTTAGAAGATAATGAAGAGATTTTCAGTGCTAGAAGAAAAACTTATACAAAGATTGAAGTTTTTCTGTAGTTCCCGGAGAAATCTGCAGAATTTCAATATTTTTTTGGGAGGAATATTTTGAAGACATGTAGTGTCATAACTTGAATCAATCAAAAAGTAGAGCACGATTATTTTTGGGTCGGGGGAAAAAGGCCTCATTAAACCAGGATCTCAACTCTTATTTCCCCATTTTTCCCAATTTTGTGCTTTCATAATTAAATTTTCTGCCTTAAATATCTGTCTTGAAACTTTAGGCTGGAAACTGCCTGTATTCTGCAGTACAACAAATAATTTGGAAAAAGTAGATCCATCCATTGTAATACTGAGCATAATATTGTCTGAATGGGTCAGCGCACTAATTGATTGTGCAGCCTTTTGAACATGTTTCTCCCCAACAAAAGAAATTCCCTTTTTGCTCTAACTTTGCTCTCCAAATCACTATGATCAGTGTTATAAATACATAACAATTTGACAGTTGCTTTATATCTATGTCCTCCTCATGCTAAGCACAGTCCACTGTATATCTGAATTCCTGACTTCTGCCTTTTTAACTCAATTACTACATTCCATTGTACCATGTTACCAGGCTCTGGGATGCTGCCCAGTAGTGTTGACATAATACTCTTGTATCCATTCCTTGACCAATGATGTCCTCTTGGATGGAGATGTCATTCCAACCCTACCTTGACCCTGGAATTCTGGCCCATGCTCTTGTGTCGACCTGAACTCTTCCATTTTTCAGATTACTTTGTACAGGTCTTTGAGGCATAACCTGCTGTGTATTACTACCATTACCATGTTCCCTTTTATCAACTCACAAACTTTCCATCATTCCATAATTGCATATTCCATATATGGGCTTGTTTACCATTTGCCCTTGCTTTCATTTTCCTCTTAATTTCCTCTTCCTTTGATAAATCCTTATTTTTATAGATATTAGTATCTTTGTTCTATGTAGGATCTTGTGCATGATACTCTTTGTGGTAATTTCACTGCAATCACTATCGTACCTACTTCTGTTCCCAATCAATATGCATCCACAATTTTCCATCTCCTAACTTCATCTCCAACTTGCATTCCAGAATCTCTTGCACCTCCGATTTGGCCCAAACTTCTCTCCTTTCTTCCACTCCAATAAACTCCAGATGTAACTTAATGCTTTTCATTCTCCAGCCTTTCCATCTTAGCTTTAATTACTCCTACCTCCTTTTTTATTGACCACACATATTTCTTGTTTAATTTCCTTATCCATTACATTCGTCTTACTACTAAGACATACTTCTAATCCATCCATTCTCTCCAAGATCTTATCCACAACATGTTCCAAATCCATTGAACTGGAATTCAACTCATTCCACACGATGATTAACAGAATTGAAATCTTGAACTCTTTCATTTTTCTTTCTTTTCCTTGCTTCTTCACTATTCATATGTACAGGCGGCTACTGCTTGTTCAATAAGTTAACTAACACCTCACCTCCCTTTTATGTCTTGTGCACTTCTTCTTTCTAAAACCAGAGCTCAAACTGATACCACCTGTCAATATTACTCTCACTCCATAGTCAATTCCTGTTTATCACTTATTGTTACATGTCTAGTCCCATTACCATATTTTCCCCAGGGGTAATCCCTAATGCCCAGAATGGATACTCAAACCAATTCATTCCACCACAGTTATTATTCCCCCATATAACTTTATTCCTTAAGTAACTAATAAATGTTATATATGTACTTTGCACCATGAGATTACAACTTAAAGTTGAGTCATAGGTCTGCGCTAATTGATGATGTTTATTTGTAATTTCTGCGAAATGTATGAAATATAAAAAAATCTACTAGAAAAAACCAATGTTTCATTTCATTTAGCAGAAGAATAATGTTTTCAGTATGGTAGTATGCTGTCCTATTATTTTAGAATAGTTAGAGAATGCCTCATGATGTATACCCTGAAAGGTGAATAGGTTATGTTGGTGCCTTATGGTGGCCAGCAAGATTAACTGATTCAATTCCCATGGGTGAATGCACATTAAAGCCAGGGTTTACAAAATGGGACCAGAAAATCCAAAAGTATTAAGAGGAATTACTCCTGTCTGCTTTATAATACACCAGAACTGTTGAGATGTATCCCTGCGTATATTATTGCATTCACCAAGAAGAAAATCTATTAGAATATATTGTGAATAATACACTAGCAATATTTAGAAATAATTAATGTGATTTTTGTTCATTTTCATAAAAACCTGAATAGATAAGCAAACGGAGGAGTTAAATGCACTGATTTTAAAGCAGTAGTGTTTTATTTGAGAAGATATCTGCCATGTGAATATGGAGATTCCTTTACAGTTCTGCTTTGGCAAATTCTCTTAGGACTAGAGCTATATTAGAACACTGAGTGCATGCTGCCATAAAATAATTACTCATTTTAACATTATTCATATACGTTCTATGTTACTAATTTGTTGTAAATGTGTGTATGTATGTGTGTGGTTTTTTTTTTTTTTGTTTGTAATCCTGCATATGTTATAGTTTTCATGTTTATGAATGTTTTGAAAAATGATTTGTTTCAGTACCATCATTATTGCAAGATAATGAAGCCAGCAGAGATGATCTAGATTTGCCATTAATGCCAGAAGTAACTGTTAAGCAGGAGAAAGAAGAAGCAGAAACTGAGGCCGAGGCTGTCCCAATGGATACAGCTTTTGTAGCAGTTAAAGTGGAGCCAGAGGTGTGCATCATATGATAACTCTTCAGTAGACTACAGAATTATGATAATTTTGCCCCATTCCACAGAGTTCTCAGTGTATGGTATTATCACTTTTGTCTAAAAAGTGACACGCTGCCACGAGATAACTACTAATTCTCCAGAATGTCTACTTTTACTTTGGTATATCAAAGAAACTGAGTATTTCCTGTTTTTCATATGAATAGCATCTGCAGGTGCCTGAAACAATAGATAAAATACGTTAATATAACAAATTATTATTGAGGAAATCACTCAAATTTCACTAATTTTGTACCACTTATTTGGTCATGTTTCAAAGGATGTTGCCTTCATCTTCAGCATGATTCCACTATCTGCTTCCCAGGGTGGTATTAAGATGTCACTGTGTGGATTTTACAAACTTGATGATGAAGCTACTATTGTTTGGGAGATCAAATTAACCAAATTTTCCTTGTTTTTGTTTATGATTATATTTTCCCATGCTGTTAATTCTGTGGATTTTTGAACAGCTTTTAAATGAAATACACAAAAGAAGGGTTTAGCAATGGGTAATCCATTCTCACCATTCTTAGCTGACATATACATGAGTTTCCTGGAACAAAATTAGTAGAGGCTTTCCCACATATATACAAATGTGGGCATGGTTATGTTGTTGATGTCTTTGCAATAGTAGATGAAAAATGGAAAGATGATGCAATAAAACTATTAAATCTACAAGACAGCCACATAAAATTCATAATAGAAATGGAGAACAACGAGGTTCTTCCTTTCCTGGATATAAAAGTTATAAAATATGATAACATACTGGAATTTGGCATATTCAGGAAAGATACCCACACAGATAATTATATAAAAAGCAACAGCCACAACCCAAAACAACCTATAATCAATAGCCTCACATTCAGATTAACAAACCTACTAGTAAATGAGACAGAAAACAAATTGCAGTACCAAAAAATCATGAATATAGCATAGAAAAACGGATGCACAACAGATCTGGTCAAGAAAAAGATAGAAAAATTCATAAACAAAAACAAATAAAAGAAATCACCACACTGAATGGTTACAAAGGAGAGCAGATATATAAAAAATTTACATTCCATCCATGGGCACACCAAAAGTTTCAAAAGATTTTTAAAGAGGCCAATATTATTTTAGCTCCAGTGAATAAATGCAGTTTGAAAAACCTCCTAAAATCCAACACAAAGGACAAAATCCCGCCAGGAAAACAATCAGGCATTTATGAAATCACTTGCAAAGACTGCAATAATAAATATATAGGTAAAACAAAAAGGAACATTACCATATGGTTTAAGGAACAGGTGAGAAGAGTAAAATATAAACATACAGAAAAATCAGGAGTAGCATACCATTTCTGGCAAAAAAAAAAAATATGAGTTCCAAAATGAATCAAAACTCTTTAAAGCTCTTCAAAAACCCATAGAATTATCGGTGTGGGAAAATATATTCTTGAACAAAAACAGGAAATTTAGTTAATTTTGATCTTCCAAACAACAGTTATCTCATCAAAAAGTTTGTAAAATCCGAAGAGTGACATCTTAATACCATGCTGGAAATCTGACAGTGAAACTGTGCTGATGATGAAGGAAATCACATGTCCAAGTAAGTAGAATAAAACTAGTGGAATTTGAGTGACTTCCTCATAAATAATTTGTTAAATGAAACTTTAAATTACTTAATTGGTAGATGGCATCTTTCCAGAACTGTAAATGGCTGGAAAGGATTATGGGCTGGTGCATTTCTTGAAGATCCATTGAGAGAAGATCAAAGAGATTATTTATAAATAACAAAAACATTCTTCTGGAGGCATAATTTCTGGATGATCCCGCTTTGTCTCTCCATTCTCTGTAATGATATTACTTAATAACATTATTATAGATGCTCTTTAAAAGACGTGGTACATCAAGTATCATAACTACTTTTTCTTCATTAATGTAATACACAAATTTTTTATTAGTATTTGTAGTGTGAGACAACTAAATTCTTCAAATCTGAATGATTTGTGCATCCTTGACCGCATATCACATCCTTCAGAACAATTTCTACATAAGAAAGAGAATTAATGACATAAACAATTAATTCCACTAAAATATCTGTGGGTGTAGTAGGTTGAACAGGCTACTCACAGAAATTTGCATAAACCACAAGCCTATTTTACTTTCAAAGGAAATTTTCATAAACAGCAAGCAGGACTTACAATGGGCAGCCCCTTATCTCCATTTCTAGCTAACCTCTTCCTGAACCGATTTGAAACATACATCAACACAGTTTTCCCATACATATTTAAAGTATGGTATAATATGTCCACAATATATTTGCCATAGTTAACAAAAAACTCATTGATGATGCCTTATAACTTTTGAATATACAAGATAGAAACATATCGTTTACATACAAACAGAACAGATAACGTGTTGCCATTCTTAGATATTAAAATAATGAAACGTCAAGGAAATCTGGAATTTGGAATAATACACACGCTGATAATCACATCAAAGCTGACACTTTTAACCCCACAGCTCACAAACATGCAGTTATCAATAGTTTAACACACCAGCTAGTTACCTACAAATTAGTAAAGAATATTTTAATGAATACAAACAAACAGAAGAAACAGCAGTTAAAAATGGTTTTAAAAAAAGAACAATATACAAAAGGTACAGAAATTCAAAAGACGACGACTTGTCAAAGAAACCATAGCACTTTCAGCAAGAAAAGATAAGTAATTTTTAAAAAGTTCACATATCATCCATGAGCTACAAAAAAATTTCAAAATATTCTTAAGGATTTCAATATCAGGTTGGCACCGGTTAATAGATTTAATGTTAAAAATTTACTGGTAGACAGTATTGGTGACAGAATTTCACAACAGAAAAGTGCAGGTATTTACAAAATAAATTGTGCAGAATGTGAAAAAATCTACATTGGAAAAACTAAGAGAAACTTAGGCACACAGTTAAAGGAACGTTTCAGGAACACAAAGTACAAGCAAATAGAGAAATCAGCAGTACCATATCATTTTTGGATACAAAATCACGACATAATGAATAAAGCAATATTATTAAAATCAGTACAAGGACCTACAGAACTAGCAACCTGGGAGAAAATCTACATCTACAAATACAAAGACAATCTAATGAACTTTGACACTGCTGGGGATGAAAACATAAACCACAAGTTTATCACACTGCCACCAGAGCAGAATACACATTCCCACAGCTTAACAAATGATCCGACAGTTAGATTTTAACCTGGCTGATGATGAGAACCAAATTATCTTGAAACCGGTTCTATACATTATGACAAGTAAGTGAAGCATTAAGAGTGTGTAGTTCAACTAAATCTTACAATAATATCAATTATATGATTGGCTTCACTGTGCAAGTTCCATTTTACATTTTAATCATAACAATCTGTTACTTTCAATAACTTAATCTTTCCACGAATAGACTGCACATCTCTTCTAATAGTTGTAATTTTTAATTGTTCATCGAGCAAAATTCAGGATTCTTTGGTGTTATACCTTCTGGATTTAGTTCCAGCTGCTGCAACAAATGTCTGCGGCACTCTCTTCTTATTCGACCTGTAAGAGGAGTTGTTAATGTTGAGGTGGGTGACTGTGAAAGATTATCTGTAACGAAAATATTAGTTGGAATCTCTGAAAGAAAATCAGTGATAGGTGTGACTAGAATAGAATTAGGACATAGATAAGATGCTTGTGACATTGATGGCTCTGAAAGTGTATCTGAAACAGAAATTGCATTCAAAGCAGATGGCAACAGATTAGCAAGATTAATACTAGAGATTGCAATAGTAGTTAATCTTTTGTAGGAACTCTGAGATACTTATCCTCAGGGAAGTCAGCCAACATACTCGTAATTTATCTATCTTTGGCATTTGTAGCAACATTGCTTCTATAACCCAAATCCATTGTCTGCGCCTGAAAATAAAAACATAACCATATATAATCTTTATTCATTACTTCACTGAAAACGTTTAATGGAAATCTAACATCATTATGTGCTATAAAGTATGGATCATCTTGTTCAGTGGATTTTTATTAAAGTTCTAGAATATTTGTTTATTTGGAATAGAACATACATAATATATTTTCAATTGCACAATGACCACATTGCACTTAGCTCCCCTCATGAGCTAGAAGGTGATTGGAAGATAGCTTTGAATCATCTGCCTGGTTCCTCCAGCCCTTGGTTGAGCAGCCAGGTACGCAGCACTTCATATTCACCGTGATTTAAATTGAAAAATTATATACTTGTGTAAGAAATACAGCTATCTTTAGAAATAGAACTTACAGCGTTGAAATATGAGTTCAACTGCACATTATGGTTGTTAGTTTTTTAAATTTAACTATTCTATAACTGTTTTCAAATGATGTTGCATACTGTTGTTTTGAAATTACTATAATCATACTCGCCAAGTATTAAACAAGCAATTCTTCTACAACTCTTATAAAAATGAATTTAATTTGGTGAAATGGCTCTCGTTCTTTTAACTAATTGCTGAGTTATCTTTGGTTTTATTATTATTATTTTGAATAGAGCTTAATGCCCGTTTTTAATACTGAGGCACCACAGGCGATGGACACTGATGATACATGAGATGAAAAAGTTCCAGGTCCAACATTTGCCATTGAGGACTGAGGAACACTGGAAAAAACTCCAATCAAGGAGGCCAGTCCTGGTGGGATTCGAACCCCAGATCTGCTCAAGAGTCCATGCCTACAGCCTCGGCCACCCATATACATTGCCAACCATATAACAATATCTGGAATAATTGGCTCTTTTCGTTATAATGATAATTAATGATAATACATTAAATACAAGTATAAGAAAGGCAAAAAATTATTGAAAAGAAAATACCCCTTTTATAAAAGCTTTATTTAAAAAAAGATCAAACAGTAAAATCATTATAAATAGTTGGATATGAACTTTAGTGTTGGCTATAGTTTTTTCCTCCAGCCACATCTGCTGTGCTAGTGCTCCAAGCACTGGCAGGAGAAACCAAGTGAATTAGCTATTAGCTTGTTCCATTTGTGTTGGCCGGGATTGGTTTTTACCTGATTCAAGAATGGATTCCATGAAATGCCTTACTATAGAGCCAAAAAAACTCAATTCTTTGTCTCCTGTGTTAGTACCTTTACCAGTATAAATGCAGCTATTTTTTACTTTCTCAAAGATTAACTTTTTATGCCATGTGGCCCTCTTGGTTTTTATATATTACTTCCAATCTATATCCATTCCAAAACACCCTAGACCCATTGTTTCTTAAGTGAAGTTTTTTTAGGGTGATTTAAAGAGCTAATAAATTTAGCAAGTCTAAACAACAGCCCCATGAAACACATAGCTCCTTGTGAAAGGGGAGCTGCAGAAACACTAGTTTGTGTGTGCATTAGGCATGGAGCTTAAGTCATACATTTGTAATAAACATTCTGGCTTTCGATACACACACAGGAAACAATAAAAGTTTTGTTTTACTTGATAAGGAAGCTGAGTCAGATGAATGCAGTGGGAATGAAAAGGAGGCATGCATTCACTGTAGAAATGAAAATTAATTATACAAATCCTCATGTATTTTAATAGTTTTGAAGAATTTGTAAATGTAAGATTTTGAAATAGTTAGTATGTGTTGCATAAAATATTTCTTAATTCCTATTTTATTTCCTGAAAATATTTGAACAAATAAAGGAAATATTAAAATGTTTCTACAATAGAAACAATTTTAATTTCCAATGATTTAAATACCCATCTCTATTGTGTATTTGTGAATAGCCAGAGAGTGATTTAAATGGCCATTTGGCAAAGGGTTAAATATGCTGCAAATAAATTGAAAAATAACCTCATTTCTTTATTAAAGTATATATGTTACAGGCTTGCTTGTCTCTGGCTCAGTTGTTTAACATATTGGCATGCACTTTGAACTTGAGTGTGTGCAGTTTCAAATCAAATTGCCTGACTGAAATTTATATTTGGGAATGTTTGCGATTCAAGCTATGTGTTAGGCAAAGGTTTGTAATCAAAATCAGAAAGGAACATTTTAATTACAGCTTCAGAATGATAAGCCAAAGATCAGTAGTTGAGTTCCTACCATGACTTAAAATGTTTTCTATCTGATTTCAATTCATAGAAGCATTGAACATTTTAAATTATCCTAGTCCTATAAATTTTCTATTTACTAGCTCTTAGCTTTTCTTTTGGTCACCTAATATATATAAAACAATGGTAATTAAACTGTGGACTGAATGTGAACATTTTCTGTAATAAAGGAATAGTGAAATGTTTTGCACATTCAGGTATATTAATATATGAGTATGTTTTATATTTTATACTTTAATCCATAACAAAATGTTGCATGTTACTTTCTTTTTTATAGATGCATGAAACTGGAATGGAGGATTTGGAAATAAAGAATGAGAAGGTTATAAAGGAAGAGTGTGACCCTCTATCAAATGAAGACAGACAGTAAGTATGTAATACAAAAATTATTTTTAAAATACTTTAAAAGTATGCTAACCTTATAACATGTTAGATATTATTTCATCATCAATCATCCACATATAGATTACAAAAAGCTCAGAATTAATCTTATTTTATTACACTTTCTGACAAATGTATGATAAAAAAAACCTCATTAATTCGAAGCCATTGGACACAAAAATTTAAACTCAAATTATATAATTTTGAATTAACTGCAAATATACAAAAATCAGGGAAATATTCTTAAATCTGAAAAGAGCAACCTTAATAATTGTGATATTCTTAACATGCACAGCAACTAAATCAAAGAAAAAGTGGGAAGAAGAATAATAAATTCATAGTTCATATTAAATCACAATAATAATATTTAATTTTGTTTATTAACACAGGTAGATCTACCATTCCTTCCATCCTTTCAAAGTGTGAACAAGCAACATTTTTTTTACCAAAAATATTACATAAATACATATACAGTAAAACCTTAATCCATTATTCCAGTGGGAAAAGCAAAAGAAAACAACGAATATCCGTACATGCTTCATGAGGTGTGCAATGTCTTTGATAACGGTAAAACTTTTAGCTTTCTCTTCATGCATGTAATTACCGCAAGAGCTTTCAATGGGCAATGAATAGTTTCCTTACTGCAAGAGTTTGTTCGCAGGTTTGTCTGTCACATGTCTTATGCATCACAATTTCTATTTATACTTTTCTTCCCCTGTAAACACATGCGATTACGATACCATATTGACTTGCCTATAACACCTCCCTTAAAATCTGACGATTATCGGAAGAAAAAAAATTGCATAAAATCTTTCAAATGACCTGGGAGCAAGTGCAACATTTCAGCTAACAGTAAAACCCACGCTTCCACAACACCTGTGCATTGGCCATTGGCTTCTCTCTTCCACCACCTTAGATTTCATAATGCCCTTCCAACTTCCAAATTCAGCATCCAGCCTCCCATATGTAGTGTGTAGGAAGCGTCTAGTAAACAAGCAGGTATGAAAATGAATAAAAATGAAGTTTTACAGCATTTTTCAAGTTAAATGTGTTGAATATTCTGGAGAAAATGGAGTGAGAGCAGCCAGTCGCAAATAAAGTGCAGTCATGTAATCTGCAAGTGGATTGCAAGGGCGTAGGCAGTTTTAAGAAAACAGAAGATCTACTAGGAGGAGGGAAGGGGAATGAAACAGGATGTGGACCAGCCTAGTGACTACGACAGCAGCGATGATGGGGACAATACGACTGCATGATCTCAAACACACCGACACAAAAGGTAAGAAATTAATTTTTAATGCTAGTTAAATTCATTTATTTAATAGAAGTTAGTTGATACTAGAACAAAATATTTCATATTTCAGGCAGTTGCCGCCCAGCTGCATAATAACATAGCAACGTTGCACAGCCTGGAACATGTTATGGTGCTTAGTCATGTGACCAACCAGCTGCAGTAATGTAGGAGGGGCTGATATAACAACTGTGAATGTATTAATATTGCTTTTTGCATAAATAAATTATATATTTAAACATTTTTATTGTTTGTGTAGATTTCATTTTTATGCTTTTAAACCATGTCATTGCAATCTGTATTATATGAAATTTTCACCTATTATACCCTCCCCTATTTTGGAAGTTGAAAATAAGGGGAAAAAGGTATTACAGGGTAGTAAATAGGACATGTTTTGTCTTTGTGCACTCTGTTCAGCAATGCCTTGCCCCTTCATACATGAGAAAACAATGTGCACCTTGAGCAATCAGAGTGTTTAGTTCGACTCAATCATACTATGATTTCAATTAAATGTGTACCTTGCTTATATATACTGGCTGCAAATTATTATTTTTCATCTGTAATTTTTAAAAAATGATCAATCAAGGATAATAGTTACATAAGCAAAAAATATGATCAATCAATGCAGGAAAATAATACTTGGAGGAACAATCAATGCAGGTTTATTTCCACTGTTTATAATTACTTCCCACACAAATTTAATTTTAAATTTAAGAGTTCTCTTCCCTTTCTTCTTCTTCCTCCTCCTCAACAATCATCTATTTTCTAGTCACTTGCTTACCCTATGAATTTTCATCAGGGTTTTCCAAAGTTGTGACCAAGCAGCTTCTATTCAGTACAGCTATATTGACTGTGATGAACTCCTTGAAATTCCTTTAGATTTCCATGAACTTTTGCACTCCATTATGTTCCATTGTCTGGTTTTAGATCATTCTTGGAATTTCTTGCAAGAGAAATTGCACATATCTTTTTCAATATGCATGCTTGAAGCTTTGTGTAATCCTTTGATCAAAAAGATTGCATATCTTATTGTATTCATTGGTAAGCAGAGGAGATGCACATATTTCAGCACAACTTTGTCTTGGTTACGTGATTCAATATGATCAAGGAGTAGAATATTCCTGTTTTGGTATGCCATTTCCTCTCCAAAGAGTGCAACCAGTCCTGTAATAGTTTTTCAGTCATTAAAGCATTTTTGAAGACTTGTACTCATGTGAAAAATGCTCACTGCTTTGGAACAGCAAGGCTTTTCAAATTCCTAAGTGACAGTGTTGTGCTGCCACCTGCGATAAACATAGCATCATCATCAGCTCATCTTTTTGGTTGTGCCTCTGTGGTACTTCTTATTACTGATTGTTAATGTTTGCAATATTATAAAAAAAATGCTGTCTTGCCGATGTTGAAAATATTGTTAGTTTTGTATTCAGCAATTACTGCTACCACATTTTCCCCTCACTATTGATAAAACTTGCATTCACTGCAGATGCTTTTCCAAAAATAGCTTACCATATGATGTTATGGTGCATTTGAAATGCTGCAGCCAACTATTTGAACAATGGAGATCTTTAATTCCTAGTATCAGTGCCAGTTTGTGTGCTTTTTCCTTCAATTACTGTCCATCAATCAGAATGTTACATCACAAGCATGATGAAACTGCTCATAAGTTAAAACTTCCACATTGCTGTGTTGTGCACCCCGGATAGTTCTTAATATCAGCAAGGATGTGGCAAATGTAATGGAAAAGCATAGGTAAAAAAATTGAATTATACACCTAAACATTTCCTTATGAATTTTGTTCAATAAGTTGTTAAACAAATGGCTGTTATATTATCATTGGAATCATGGCTGCAGCATTGTGCAGTTTTTTCTGCAGAAGAAATATTATGAGTTGATCGTCTAATGAAAAATGTTAGGAAGGTAAAATGAATAGAATAAACATCTTTATTTCTAATTTGAGTTGCAGTACAATAGTGTCATTTTGTACACTAAGTAGTGCTCTGACTGAATGGTAGATGGTTCACCTTCCACCGAGGTGGACCAGTTCAATTGCAGTGGCCTGAAGTTGAATTTGTGTTGGACAAAGTGGTGCCTAAACAGATTTTCTCTGGGTACTCCAGTTACTCTACCATTCATTCCACCATTACTCCATAATCTCATCATTCAGCACATTGTAGTCTGTGGGTTCTCAGTATGCATATTTACAAATAGGGAATATTACTATTCTCTACTGCCTTTATGTGGCATTTCAATGTCTTGACTGGCAAGTGAGAGGGAAGCATAGCTAAGGTTAAATTTTTTGTTTCAGATTTGTCAGAGAAATCTTGACATTCCTATGCTTGGTTCATCATAGCATTAAAGAACTTTGATTTTTGTTCAGTATACTAGCCTACTTATCCCCCACCTTCTACCTTACTTCTCATTAATAAAATATAAGGAAAAAAATACAAACTGTTTTTAAGTATTAGTATACAATTGATAAAGTCATCTGCTTATATTTTTCTCTGCATGGAGTAAACAAGATGTTATATAATTAAGATCATTGCCTAATTGCTCCACTTGTTTATAATATGTAGAACTAGTTTCACGCATTCTTTGTTTGCATCATCAGCTGTCGACTGTTGCATAATTCATTATTCTGTGTGAATGTGTATTCTGCTCTGGTGGAGGTGTGATGAAATCAAAGTATATGTTTTAATCCCCGGAAGTGTCTTAAGTTCATTAAACGGCCTCTGTATTTGTAAATGTTATTCTGTAGGTCCTTGTACTAATTTTAATAATTTTGCTTTATTCACTATGTTGTGGTTTTCTGTCCAGAAATGAGATGCTACTGCTGATTTTTCCATCTGCTTATATTTTATGTTCCTGAAATGTTCTTTTATCCATGTGCCTATGTCTCTTTGTTTTTCCAATGTAGCTTTTTTCACATTCTGCACAACTTATTTTTTAAATACCTGCCTTTATTTCCTGTGGAATACAGTCATTAACAATGTCTGTCAGAGATTTTTTAATATTAAATCTGTTTCTAAACTCAGATATTCACTTTTTACACTGAACTCCATTTACTTGATTAAAATAAGACGCGTTTCGGGAGAATCCTTACCATCTTCAGTTGCTCACTGAACTGCCGTTACTTGAAACGATGCCTAGACACCCGGGAGTTCCTATGTTTGCATCTGTTGGCTGAAGTAGGAAATGGCTGAGTTCATCTATAGGAGGGAACTCGAAGTTCATTAGGTTTTCTTTATTTTTTAATATGAAAATTTTTTCCCAAGTGGATAACTTGCATTGGGTTGTAAAGATGTTTCATTAGTTTTAATTTCCGGTGTTATTTCATAGTTTTTGGTCCAAAAGTGAGTTGCTACTGCTGATTTATCCACCTGCTTAAGCCAAATGTTCCTAAAGTGTTCTTTCTTCCGAATTTCTAAATTTCTCCTGTTTTGCCTATGTAGCTCTGTTCACAGTCTGCGCATTTTATTACATAAACTCCTGATTTCTGTTCTGTTGGTATGGAGTCTTTTACTGTGCAATCTAATAAATTCTTTATATTATATCTATTCTTTGGGGCTAACATCCAATGTAAGTTTCACCTACCATCCAATTTACCACAACAAGATCAAGAAAATTTTCAAATGGGATAATGTTAGCCCCAAAGAACAGATATAATATCAGGAATTTATGTAATAAAATGCATGCGCAGATTGTGAACAGTGCTACATAGGCAAAACAAAGAAAAATTTAGAAATTGGGAAGAAAGAACACTTTTGTAATATTCGGCTGCCAACACAAGAACTTCTGGGTGTCTAGCCATTGTTTTGAGTAATGGCGGTTCAGTGAGCAACTGAAGATGGGAGAGATTCTCCTGAAACGGTGTTATTTTATGTAAGTAAATGGAGTTCAGTATAAAAAGTGAATACCTAAAATTTAGGATATATTGCCACTCCATTGTCAACAGCTTCGTAAGTACAATATTAAATCTATTTTTTGGTGCCAGTCTAATACTGAAATGTTTTTGAAATTTGTGCATAGACCATATGTGAATTGTTTAAAAATTATTTTATCTTTTCCGACTGAAAGTATTGTGGGTTTTGTAATAAGTTTTTGCCTATTGAATTCCTGTACCTTTTTGTGTATTAGTTCTTTTCTAAAACCATTTTTAACTGCTATTCTTTCTATTTGTTTTTATTCTTTAAAGTATTCTTCTTTGCTAATTTGTAGATTAACTAACCAGTGTGTTAAGCTGTTGATAACTGCATGTTTGTGCATTGTGGGGCTACCATCAGCTTTGATGTAATTGTCTGCATGTATATTCTTTCTATACATTCCGAATTCCAGGTTTTCTTGGTGCTGTATTATTTTAATGTCCAAGAATGGTAACATGTGACTGTTTCTGTTTTCCTATGTAAACGTTATGCTTTTATCTTGTATGTTCATAAGTTTTATGCCATCATCGATGTTTTTTGTTAATTATGGCAAATATATCATCAACATATCTGCACCATATTTTAAATATGTAGGGGAATACTGAGTTGATGTGTGTTTCAAATCTGCTCATGAAGAGGTTAGCTAGAATTGAAGATAAGGGGCTGCCCATAATTAAGTCCTGATTGTTGTTTATAAAATTTGCTCTTGAAAGAAAATAAGATAGATTGGTTATTGCAAATTCAGTGAGTTTAATGTATTCTTTTATGTTTGCATCATTAATTCCATTTGTTCTTATTCAATCATGTAGATAAATGAGGAGTTTATCATTAGGTATGCTAGGAAACAGTGATTTCAAACAATATCTATACACCTTTGTACTATTTAGCAAAATGGCTAGCTGATAGATTCAAGACAGTACAACATTTCAAAGCAGGAGTATAAACAATTCATTTCAATTAATAGAAAAAATTAAGGATATATAATCACAACCTTCTGATACACAATTTTTGACATAGAATCGATATACACAGATTTAATGTTAAAATTCTCCTGAAAGACGATGTTAATGATAGTATTCCACAGGAGAAAAGGCAGGTATTTAGAAAATAAGTAATGCAGAATGTGAAAAATATCTACATTGGAAAAACAAAGAGAAACACAGGCACACAGATAAAAGAACATTTGAGGAACATAAAATATAAGCAAATGGTAAAATCAGCAGTAGCATCTCATTTCTGGACAGAAAACCACGACAGAGTGAATAATGCAAAATTATTAAAATCAGTACAAGGGCATACAAAATTAACAACATGGGAGAAAATCTACATTTACAAATACAGAGACCATTAAATGAACTTACGACACTTCTGGGGATGAAAATATTAACTTTAAGAGCAGAATACATATTCCCACAGCATAACAAATTATGCAACAGTTGGCTGATGATGCGCACAAAGGGTTCGTGAAACTAATCCTACATATTATAATCAAGTAATATTGGAGCAGTAAGAGCATGTAGTTTGAGTTGATCATACAATGATCTTAGTTATATGATTAGCATCACTGTATAAGCTCTAATTAAAATGTTAACATTTATCAGTTACAGCACTATTGCAGGCATTGGAAATGAGTTCCCCACAACTCAGGTACATTCCTAGATTGCTGTCAATGACAGTATTCATTACTTTGCACCTCCAGCCACACATTTTCCACAGGATTTAAATCTGTAACAACTCATATGCATTCCTAGTTTGCTGTCAATTACAGTATTAATTACTTCTTTGCATTTCAACATGATTTAATTCTGTACTGTTAGGTACCCATGTTAGTATAACAATTGTTGCATGATAAGTTGTATGTGCCATGGAGTGGTCATGCTGAAAATTTACTATGTTTTTGGTTGCAGCATTTGAACATATGGCAGCATCACATTTTCCAGTATGAAGGAACACTGAGGACCATTCAGATGACCAATTCTCCATTGAGTGCCACCTCGAAGAGCCAATATCCACTCACACTGCAACTGCTGCATTGCCTGTGGATCATACCTTTGACAACTGTGTAGGTCAATATACTGCACTGGCTCTGAGCTACAATTTGCTAACACCTTTTCATCAGGAATAATTACATCTTACTGTAATGTTTTCTGATGTGTGGCTATACAAATTCACTGCATCATCTGCCATATGTGGAGTTGCCAAATCCTGTTGGAAATGTGCATAGTTTGTAAGCTTTTAGTTTGGGGGCACAGTTCACATTTAGTAATGCTGTCCTTGCATTGATGTAAAGTATGCCAACATCTCAGGCAACATTTCAATGAACCCCCCCCCCCCCCTTTTGCTCCCTAGGACTGGGAAAGGATATTTGCTATAAAGTTGAACACACCTATAACTTTAAATACCATATGGTTTATGGACACTATTACTGTACAGCAATGAATTTTCTTGGGAAAAACCAGATTTGGTGTTAAAGCTACCTTAACCTTATTACTATTTTCTTTGCCTCTCAGCATAAGATGATAATTTTGATCTGACATTGTGCCAACGTCATGTTTATGTAAGCTACCCCTTAATCACCATACATGTACTATACAAGTCATATTGATTGATTTTATTTATGGATGCTCTTTTAACATCTCAGGTCATCAGCATCCCATTCAACTCAGGGCATGAAACGGCCGACAAATTTTGCTCAGATGCCTCTCTTTCAGGCTTGAGGTTCTTTTTTGTACCATAAATGTACGACACAGGACCCACGGCTTTACTTCCCTTCCAAAGGAAGCCGTACTTAGGATTTTTATGCCCAAAAAATCCATCGATCCTGGCCGGGTTCGAACCCACGTTCTTGGGTTTAGGAGGTCACAAGTCAAAGTATCAACTAATTAATTCTTGAGAAGCCCATCATGTGCATGCTCTCTCATACACAAAATTCTTATCCTAAGATTGTACAATAAAATACCTACTTACTACATACATAGTTCATGAAATGATTAGGGAATAATAAAGATTATAATAAAAATAATTGCGACATAGTTATATTTTAGTAGTATACTAATGGAGGGTAATGATAAATGCTGTCCCAAATGCCCCCTTTTTGGGATTTCTTTCAATTTTCAAAAAATGTTCCAAAATGTCACTTCCCAAAATATACAATTATATATATGAGAAAAAATGAAAATCACATAAGTGCAGCTAATCAAGAAACACAAACATGACATTAGACCATTTTAATTATGTATATCCTACTAATAATCTCAGGCCATTTACACATTATTACTTCTTCATGCACAAGAGCAAGATTGTTTTTGTGTGAACTTGTTTGTATACATCATTTCACTTGCACTTGAGTGCACTCAATTCAATATGGGGTTCTCTTCATTACCACTCATTGTCTTTGTCACTCTACATAACTGTGTACACATTAAGCACTGACCCCAGTCTTTAGCTGTTCAACCACATTCATTTTCACTCTCATTGAAACTTATGATTTTAGTGCATAATTATTTATAATTGGTTGAAAGTCTAATAAAAATACAAATATGAACTATGAAGGGTCCTTCACCTATCTGGCTCAGGCTTACCTTCTAACAATTACAAAAATTTTTTAAAAATAATTGATTTTGTACCATCGTCTTTATCTAAATTCTAATATAATTAAACAGAATACAAAATTTCCACTTTGATTGCATCAATCTCTGGAATTCCAGGAGACCAGATACAACCCAATCCAAGGTCCTAAAATATTTTTAATTACTCTACCTATGCCATTGTTTTGTTAACTAGCTACAGTCTCTACAAACTATTAATTAATTAATTGCTCAAACATTTTTTTACACTGAACTCCACTTACATAAAAGTAAAATGCATTTCGGGAGAATCCATCCCATCTTCAGTTGCTCACCGAACTTCAGTTCAGTTCAGTTCTGTGAGCAACTGAAGATGGGAGAGATTCTCTCGAAACGCGCCTTGAAACTGTATATTTCTAAAGTGTTCTTTCTTGCCAATCATTAACTTTTCTAGATATGATAATAATGGTATTGATGATATATTAATAATATAGTAATAATAATTATAACAATAATACATCTGTAAGCCTATGCCAAGCACATATTCATGTTTAATACTGAAAAGAAAAATGTACAATAAATACAAAAAATAAAATAGTTCCAAAATGATCTAATCAATGCTAACCACAGCTCTAAGTACTGTTTGAATTAACAAATGACACAATTAAATGTTTTTAATCTTCTAAATGAAAATCATTGTGCTATTATTAGAGTAGAGAGCAAGAATAATAAATGAAGCATCGTAGAAAACTATTTCCACATTGATACATACCTGCTAAAGGAAATAGCAATAAGTGATTGTAAAAATATAAATTTTTCTTACACTCCTCAATTCTTCCAATACTACATGCCTTTGAGAAATTGATTTTATGAGCATGTCAGGATATGACAACCGTACCACTTTTCCACCTTTTGCCAAAGTATTCAAAGGGAAAAAGAAAGAATGTGGAATACTAATTTATGCACTAATTAATTAAAGCACTTAATGATAATGTAGCACTTTTATATGGCTACAGTTGGAAGAAATGTGACTACAAAACTTTCTACTGTATAATTTTTAATACTTTTTAAAAGGATTTTTATCCACTGCAACATGCACAGAGTGTTTCAGCAACTGGCATTTTTCTCATCTTACTCTTCCTGCTGTGTTTATTGTTTGTGCCCAGAGCGCATCTTGAGTTTGAGCTGTCAGCATTTCATTTAAACAATATGTGCCAGAATGTAGGCAATCACTAGGGATAGAAATATGGGGCTTACAAAATTACTATTGCTGGAAGAAATGTGAACACACAACTTTCTACTTTATAATTTTTAGAAGGTGAATTTTTATCCACTTGCAACATGCACAGTTAGAGAGTTTCAACAACAGGCATTTTTTTCACCTTACCCTTCCTGCTGAGTTTATTGTTTGTACCCAGTGTGCAACTTGAATTCCAGCTGTCAGCATTCCATTTAAACAATGTGTACCAGAATACAGACAACCATTATGGATAAAAATATGTGATTTGTACAGGTGTGAACAGAAAAGCAAGCTCTGACAATTGGAAATATTCACGATTTTCCATAAGACATATATTTTTTCCACACAAGTGATAAAGAAATTAATTCTCCACAGCAGTAATTTCAAAATACCTTACTAGCCAACACTAAGATAGCATAGCAATTCAATTAGCTAACACTTCATGTCAGTACATTTTTGCAGTGATCATGGTATTCCTTAAACTGTGGTGCGTATTGCAGTACACAGGGTTCAATATTACTCTGAGACAACAGTATCAGTGTGCTCTGCCTTGAGGATCTTATTGCCATAAGCTGCATCTGTACCAATTATTGCATGAGCCTCTAACTCTGAACATTTGGAAGCATTCTCAGAGGAGAACATAGGGCAGTATATTTTGATAACACATTGCACACCTATTGAATAATTAAATATGTTTATTAACTGTGCAAGTTTGTAAAGGATCACAAAAGTTTTAGCTCAAAACTGCATGAAATTGGAAAGAGGCTTCTCTTATTTTCCGAAGATGCTGCAGTGCCAAAATCCTTGCTGGATGCAGCAGGCTCTCAACTTGCAGAGTTAACAGCACAAACTGTTTGCCCTTATTGCCATTGTCTACAGTAGTCTAACTGATATCTCCTGTCTAACAGACTCCTCATTGGGAGGGTGTTTAATCCCAGATGTTCAGGTGCGAGCTGAGCACTAATGGTACTTTTAACATTACTAGAAGTGCACCTGCTGGATGCCCAACTCCTTCCTTTTGGGAGTTGTCTGAAATGGGTTGATTTCAGCCTAGTATGTGGTGTGAAATTCAGGCTATATTGAAAAGCCATTGTGTGACTAGTCTGTAAAGATGGGATGGTCAGTTATCAAAAAATGCTCAGTCTGCTCATTTCTCACCTATAGAGTGATAGGTCTGTGCTAGACACAATCATCTTACTGTGCATCACTGAAGTGCTACTGATTCATCAAGCATAACGTCCTAGTTTCATGGAGCTTATCCTTTATCAGCTCTCTTTCTGCATAACAGAACTACTTATTCAAGCATGATCTTTCGTTGTATCTTCTGGCTGTCAGCTCTAATGACAGCTGAATATTAATAATAAAAAGAAATTAATATGTATTTCAAAGTAACATCCTTTTCAACTGGTGGGCAATATTAGTTTCATTAGTAAGTGCTAAAAATGCTTAGGAAATGAGAATTGACAATTTTAACCTTTTCTTGCTTAGTTGATCATTATATTGTTATTTAAAATAGTTATTCACATTCTAATTTTGCTAAAGCAGGTTCATTGATTTACTCTATTCTAAACTACTTACTAACACAATCTCTGTTTTTCTTGTATAAAATATAGTGAACTTTTGTAACAGTGATGTTAAATATTAACATTTTAAAAAAATTGAGAGTGGAGATTGTAACATACACACCACTAAAATTCAATAAAATGGAAGACTAGTTTCAGGAGCCAAGAGAATAGGTTCATCTGCCTAAATGCATATGGGAATAGGACCAGTATCAATGAACTTAATCTCTCTTTGTTCAAAATGTATAAGTAAAATTATTCAGTAATAGTATAATAAGAACAGAAGTTATGTGCGATTAGCATGTATTTTTCTACTAGATGGGTGTATTATCAATGAAACATGAGCACAACATAACTCCAGCAACATTTTGGGTGGACGGAAGCCCTGCTATAATAGCCAAGATATAATGTGGTATGATATGCAATCTCTTACAAAAGTGGATGCTGAACACACAGGTTTTTTAGTAATTTATGAATCTGCTAGGAAAGATCTAATGCAAAATTATAGGCTTCTCTGTTTTTATATTTATAAGTTAATACAGTATCTGCTTGTGCTATCAGAAGATTATTTCAAGAGAAATTTCCAGTATTCAAGCTCCATTTCTTACTAAAATTCATGAATTAGTAAATATATTTTGTGAAAGTGGAAATGTTAAAGATGAGAAGTAAAGAAGACATCATACAGTGCTTACAGAAAAAATATCAGATGATATTGGGTAATTCCAGGAAAAGTGCCCCCTAATAAGTTCTTTCCCAGAAAATTGAAATGTCCTGTAATTGTTATTATTGTATGATTTAGTTGAACTACACACTCTTAATGCTTCACTTACTTGTCATAATGTATAGATCTAATGTTCTCGAAACTGGTTCTAACAAGTATGTGAAGCATCAAGAGTGTGTAGTTCAACTAAATCATACAGTAATATTAATTATATGATTGGCTTCACTGTGCAAAGTTCCAATTTAAATTGAAATGTCTTGCGTTTTCATACAAGTGTCTATGAAGTTGCTTAAGTTAAAACCTTATAAAATTACTGTGATGCAAGAACTTAAAATGGGTAACAGTTCCAGCATTTTGTGTGACATAAGGGTGCTTACCTTTTAAGTGAAAATAAATAGTATTTCCTTAGAAAGCTATAGACAATGGAGTGGTATATATCCTGTTAAAATTTATAGTTAATCAACAGCTGATGATAGAAACGATTGCCCCTAAAACATGTCCTAATTTTGTAAATATAAGTGGAGTTAGTGTTAACATATTTAATAAATACTTGCTATGGTATCTCAAGTTTAACTGCAAACTCTTGTAAATAAAATATTTTAGTTGTTGAATCAATTATATAACTCTTATTTCTCCACTTACCAACATTTATTGGCAAAACATGTTTTGTGGACACTTATCATCCTCAGCTGCTACTTGGATGGATGGATGGATGGATGGATGGATGGATGGATGGATGGATGGATGGATGGATGGATGGATGGGTGGGTGGATGGATGGATGGATGGATGGATCATCTTGACTTGAGGTTATGGACAAGAGTCCACGAAACACGTTCAGTCAATAAATGCTGGTAAGTAGAGAAATAAGAGTGTGTAATTGGCTCATGAGCTAAAACATTGAATTTGTAATTATGTTCTCCACTTTGAAAATTCTAAAAAGTTACATTAAGTAACACAAACTCTTGTTGTCAACTGGCAGGGAGCATATGCCCTGTGGTCTATTAATTTCCTCCTATGCTCACATTTCATAGTTAATCTGCCCACCCAATAGAATAACCAGCTCATCTGTGTGAACATTATGGAGCCTGCATTTTTGTTTTTAAGTTATTCCTTGGGTCAATGAAGGAATATGATATTACAACTGATTTTTAACTGTAGCACATATCATTTAGATATGTTATTTAGGAAGACTTATAACAGTGAACTTATATTAAATTATGATAAAGCATTGCATTTTTGACACTGGCACTTGACAGTCACAATGTCAAAAATGCAACCAAATATGGAACCTTTTGTCATTTTAAAAATTATTATTTATTTCTCCGTAATATTCATAAAATAATATCAAGTAAATTCAAGTGTTATTATTCTTAATTAGCTCGTGAGTTGATTTAATATCCTTATGCTTCACTTACCATATAATTATACAGAACATGTTTCATAGGCCATTGCCCAAATTATTAGCTGTGAGTGGACTACTGGATTCATTGATGGTTGGATGGATTTGTAGCTCTCGTGGACATTTTGTGAACTTTTGGATTAATTTGTCTTCTGTATGGATCTCATGGTTCATAACCTTACCTTCATATTAGGCTCAAAGAACACTGGAGAAACATCAGATAGATAGATAGATAAATAAATCAGTTGTTGCACATCACTTTTGGAGAGATAAATGTGATATAGAAATGGAAATCAAATTACTAAAATTTGTAGATAGACCTTTGGAACTGAGAATATGGGAAAAATATTTTATAAAAACTTATGAAGATAAAGTTATGAACTTCAAAATCCCAACAGAAGACAAATTAATCCAAAAGTTCATAAAATGTTCACAAGAGCTACTTCAAGTCCATTCAACCATCAATGAATCCAGCAGTCCACTCACTGATGAAGATGAAGAAGAAGAGGAAGAAGGGGGAGGAGGAGGAGGAGGAGGAGGAGTAGTAGGAGGAAGAAGAAGAAGAAGAAGAAGAAGACGACAATGGTCTGTGAAATATGTTCTGTATAATTCAATGATAGGTGAAGCATAAGGGTATTAAATCAACTCACCAGCTAATTAAGAATAATTACTTGCTTTGCTATATTAGTTCCAACATAAAAAATTAATTAAATGTAAATTGGAACTTACACAGTGAAGCCAATCATATTAATGAATATCATTGTATGATTCAGTTGAACTACACACTCTTAAAGCTTCACTTACTTTTCATAAAAAGTAAGTGAAAAGTAAGTGAAGCTTTAAGAGTGTGTAGTTCAACTGAATCATACAATGATATTCATTAATAAAAAATTAATTTTAAATTTAATACTTTGACCATCAAGTGTTAATTCCTAATTTGCTTGTAACAAATGAAATACATATTCCAACTACATCAACAATATTGATTTTTCAGATTGAATCCCAAAAGCATGGTTGCTGAAGATGTATCAGATTCTACAGGTTTTGAGAAAATAAAGCAAAATTCTGAAGTGCTTTCTAAGTGTAAAGAAAGTAAATTGGACAGTGTTGCTAATAATGATAGTTCATGTCTGCAATGTGATGTTTGTAGAAAACAATTTTTGTGTGATGCTAGGTTATAGGCCCATAGAAGGGTGCATTTCAGAAAAATTAAATATGATACATGTGGGAAATATTACAAGATTCTGTGTAACACAAAACTCTTGACTGGTGCTGAACTACACATATGTAGGGATTCTAGTGAACATATGTGGGAAAGTAAAGTGAAAATAGACAGACTTGTGAGCTCAAGGAGATCTGCAGAAAATTTAAAAAATGAAAGGCCATATAAGTGTGATGTTTGTGGCAAAAGCTACAAGTGTGAATGTGATTTAAAACTGCATGCAATTACCCATAGTGGCAACTCTAATGGTATGCAACATCTGTCTAAAATGTTTTCCACGTGAAACAGAAATGGTAAAGCACAAGGCAGTGATTCATGCTACAATATTGCTATTATAATTCTCAGTTATTACTTCTGGAGGCAGAACATGCCATCAGTTCAGAAGTTCTGAAAGGTAAATGTTCAAGGACTTCTAGCAGTTGGGAGGAGAATAGCATGTGTAGGTTCAGAAGAGTCGAACAACTAAGTTACATTTGAATGTAAAAAGTACATAAATGAGTAATTCCATTTTGATGCAAACGATCTGTACATACTTTCCACCAAAATTTCACATAAGGCATGTTTGCTGTTGGTATAACCATGAAGTTTGCACAGTATCAAATCTTGCTCTTCATGATCTAATTTCAACTATAACATTTTTTTAGGGGGTGATGGGTGTGCTACTAGCTTTCAGTGCATTCACATCATCTCTCCTAATAATGTTTATAATCATTCTTCTGTTTTATTTTTCTAAGTTTAAAAGTTTTACCTATGACTTTTAAATGTTGAAGCTTAATCCAATTCCCCCCCCCCCTTGATGTAATATAACTAATGTAACAGCAATGACAGGATATTACGATAAGCCTGAATTTAGATCCACATATTTATGGATTATTATTATTATTATTTATGGTACATGGTAATATTTTTTACAATATCCATAACTCTTTTATTTTTTCTTACAGAATGATAACATTTGCCATAATTGTTATTTATCTTTATAAAAACTCAAATAACTATATTTTTTTTCATTTATCAAAAGAGAATTATGTGCTTTTGACTTCCTGTTAATAAACAATGCATGGCACTACTTTTATGAGGATGAAAATATGTCATAACATAGTTGATATTCATTGATATGAAAAGAATGATGAGGGAACTGATCAAATGTATGAAAAGAATTTTGTATCATATTTCACAATTTACCGTAAGGAATTTAATGTGTATATTTTTAATGTTATATATTTAATTTTTCCAACTGAAAAGCAACTTTAGACTGCATATATATAAATGAAATAAGAGCTAATTTTTAGGTTATAACAACCTTTTGTTTTCCACAATTTTTTTGAGGTGGTTTCAATATTTTTGTCATCATTTGGGTAATCATTAATGTTCTTAGATGTCCCTTGTATGATTTGTCTGTTTATGTTTATAAATCATCATTTTCAATGATCTACAAGTAATCCCCTCTCTCATTTTTGTCCTTGTGGTTTAGTGGTAGCCGTACTTGCTTTGTAGACCCAAGGTTACAGTTTCAAACCTGGCCAGGGTAAATGGATTTTTAGAGCATAAAAGATCAAATTATCATTTCCTTTTGAAGGGAAGAAAAGTGTTGTAGATTTACAGCACATAAGTGAACCTCAAGCCTGAAAGAAGAGACCTCTGAGCAAAATTTATCAGCTGCTTCATACCCTGGATTTAATGGCATGCTAATGGCCAGAGTTGTTAAAGAGCATCCTAAAATAAATAAAAAAAAATGTAAAAAAAATACCTTTCCTCTGAACCCAAGGTTTGCAAATTCAAATCTTATCAAGGTTAATGGGCTCTTTTAGCATGTAAAAATCTTGAGCACAAGTCCCCCAGGAGGAACTTAAAGCCATGGGTCCCCTGTTGTACATTTATGGTATGCTAAAAATGACATCCCTGAAGACCCTGGAACAAAATTACCAGCCTTTTCACATCTGAGTAATTCTTTAGCATCACTAGATGAAACTTGAAGCAGTGGGCTATTCACGTGTCTTTCTGAAACAGATGCTAAATTTAGGTAAATTCAAATGGTTCATATGGTCCATCAGGACCTGAAAGGGCTGTGGGTAAACCTTTTAAGTCCGTGATTATGATGTTTATTAATCTTGTTTTTGCAATTTTGCCAAATTTCTGACTGGGCCTTTTTAACGGATCACAATGTATACATGAATTGGAAATTAACAATTTTTATTATTGCATATATAAATGTTGTTTTGTTATCAACTGTGAAAAGCGAACCCTTAAGAAGGAAAACATTATCTTCAGGCTTGTAGCTATTTAAGCAATTTTTCTTGCAGATAGTTGACACAATTATATATATGCACAAAGTGCCAAGACTGCTTTTTACAAATGAAGATTAGACTGATCATAAGCCACATTCTTGCCTATTATGCTAAATAGAAAGTATATTGAAAAGTTCCTATTGAATGCTGAGCATATTTTCAGTTTATTTTTAAGATGTGTTAACTATACATATGTATAGTTAAACATTAAGAGACCATTATCAGACTGAATTGAATTTCATATTAGTGCATGTACAGTGCAGACATGGGAAGCATACCATGCTGTTTGCCAAAATTTAAATTAGAAATGCCTATAAATGTTTAATTTATCCTAATAGGTTTACTCTTTACTAATATCATTTTTATCTCTTAAAAAGCAGTGCAGAATATACTTTTAGATCACTATGCATAAGTACATAAATAAATTTTTTAAAATAAGAAAATGGTTTACATTAATACATATTTGGGGTGATAAAATGTACTTAAAAGGATAAATTGAATATAAATAATTTTTTACATAATTTCCTGGTTTACAAACATATTTTTCCCCAGCAGATAGAAAGCTTCTTAAACCCCATTATTAAAGATAAAGTGGGGTTGGGTTTTCCAGCCAGATGTGCTCAAATACTTGCACAACTTCATCACCGTTCCATTCCCAACCTCCCAATGTTTCTTTTAATAATCCAAACATATTGTAATTACAAGGCAATAAATCTGGATTTTAGAGAAAGCATTCCAATATGTCCAGTGGATTTCCTGGAGGTTTTCTCTTGTCAAAGCTTGTATGCAGACTTCAGTATGTTGAAAAACATTAATTTTTCGAATCAATTGTTAACATATTTTTCACTGATAAACAGTTTGCTTCAATCAAAAGCTGGCAGTAATAAGTTGCATGGGCTATTTGACATTCATGAAGAAAATTAACAAAATGCCTTAGGAGTTCTGAATACTGTTTAATGAATGAATAGTGTTTAACGCCCATTTTTGCTACAGAGGCACCACAGGCGATTGAATACTGTTTAGAAAACCTATCCAGCTAACAGACAAGTTTTTGCTTTTCTGTCATGAGCAGATTCCCTAATTCTCCTTCACCGCAAGTTCACTTTTTCAACTTAAAGAGTACAGTAGTGAACCCCCTATGTTTTTTATTTTGAGACCTGATTTGATGCAGATCATTAATCCTAGTATTGAGCCAAAAGCCTCTGACATGCAGCCTTATGTTGATACATTCTTGATTTGAGGAACACACCTCCAAGAATTTTTGGTAATACAAATGATCTGAAATAATGGATTGAACACTTTCATAATGTATCCATACCTGATGAAGCGATTTTATAAATTATCAAATGTTCTCACACAATAAAATCCCAAACAGTCCAAATGTCAGTTTCCATATTGCTTGTCTGAGATTTATTTTACACAGTTTCTTGTCCTGTGAAAATTTTGTGTCACTCATACATTTGTATCTTATCTCCAAACTCTTCCCCCAATCTTAGCAAAATTTGGCCTGATTCACACCCTCCTACACCAAAAAATTAATAATAATGCTTTGCACAATTGATGAGTGTACCTCTTGCAAAAACATGATACTGATAAATGAAACCACTCTGCAAGGCAAACGAATTTCACCTACTCTTGAAACTCCCACACTTAAATGTCTCAAAGGTTACTCACAATAAGTAAAACTAAAATTAACATTTATATTTGATTCACCCTCTTATGAACACAAATTTAATCTGGAGGCCTAAATGCTCCTTTATTCTTAATTAGTGTCTGATCTGTTAAATAAGCTGGAAACTTTTGATGACCACTATCATTTTGTGCCATAATTTTCCTCCTCTTCAGTTTTTTCTTCAATGAAGAGTAATGCATGAAAAGAATAAACTTTTCCACAAAGTATTAATTTATCTGTGGCAGCAAGCGATCTTGTGATAATTCAAAATCCAGTTTAGTACTCACTGTACCACACAAAGACATTGCACTCCAAATCATCACTCAGTAGAGTATCACTGTTTGTACAGTGTACTAAGTTTGAAATTGCTTACCACATCAACTGGTTTCTGGCAACATTTATATAAATGAAACATATCTGGAAAATATTATATAGGTAGCTATGAATTTTTTTCTGGTAATTTACCTAGTGGTATGAAAAATTTCTGTATTTTTACTTATGTTTAACAATAAATGCATTAAAGTATTAGATATTTTCAACTATTCATTATTTAAAATATTGTACTTAGCTGTTGACAATGGAGTGGTAATATAACCTAAACTTAAGTATTCATTTTTTACACTAAACTCCACTTACATAAAAGTAAGACGCATTTCGGGAGAATCTCTCCATCTTCAGTTGCTCACTGAACCGAGGTTTTCGAGTAACGGTGGTTCAGTGAGCAACTGAAGATGGGAAAGATTCTCCAAAACGCGTCTTACTTTTACTTAAGTGGAGTTTAGTGCAAAAAATGAAAACTGCAGGTTCCCAGATACCATGCGTCTTTGTCCCGGGTATAACATCAAGTCTCTCGCACAGTATATTTTCTAATACCAGTAGAGCCAACGTCCCCTATTTGGCTGAAATGCAGGTATCACCTCCCTGTTTATGTAATATTACAATTTAATGTAATCATGATCATTCACTTTAAAATTTGATTTGATTTCCATTCTATTTGATTGAATCCGCGTAATGAAATTACTATCTGTAATTTTACTGTAATCAATTGTTTAAAAAAGGAGACAAGTACGAGGTTTGCATTTACAGACACATATCATTTTAAGCAACAATCTCAAAAACATTTGTATAACAAACTGTATAATTATGTTGAAATCAATAATATTCTGATAAAAGAACGATTTGGTTTCAGGCAAGGTATATCTTCGGAAAATGCTACTTATAGTGCAACTCAAATGTCCATCAAATTATACAACAAATTACCATTCCAAATTAAAGTAATTGAAAAGATAACCTTATTTAAAAAGCCAATACTGGCATATTTATTTGATCACTGTTTCAACTCATTAAATGAATTTCTAAATAATAATGATGGTACTTACACTGTATGAAATAAACTTTATTTTATCAAAATAGCTAATTACATTTATAAAATTGTTGACGTTAGTCCATATATTTTGATAAATCATTTAATCTAGGGTACCTGAATAGATTTTTAAATATTCATTTTATTCAATGGCATAGCATGTGATTACCTAATATGTCGGTGCTGGTGGTGTAGTGGTTACCATACTTGCCTCCTAAATCCAAGATCGCGGGTTCGATCCCGGCCAGGACCGATGGGTTTTTTTTCGGGCGTAAAATCCTAAAGTGTGGCTTCCTTCGGAAGGGAAGTAAAGCCGTGGGTCCCGTGTCGTACGTTTACGGAACAATAAAGAACCTCACGCTTGAAAAAAGAGGCCTCTGAGCAAAATTTGTCGGTCGTTTCACGCCCTGATTTGAATGGAACGCTGATGACTTGAGATGTTAAGGAGCGTCCTTAAATAAAACAAATAAAAAAAACTACTTAATATATTATTACTAGCCTTTATGTTTTTGAAAGTTGTGTAAATTCAAAGATTTTCTGAAAACTTTGACAGATATAAAGTATCAATTTTTAGCAAGTTTGTATATATTTAACCCTTGTGTGCACATTTTCTTTTCTCCTTTTACTTCAGCTTTCTTTCAAACTATTGACATGTCCTATATTATTGTACTTTGTACATGTATATGATTTAACAGGATAAATAAAACGCGCGCGCAATCTTACAAACGAAATGCCGTCGGGACTAAATAATAAAATGCACATTTGCGCAATTTTATGAGATTTAGCTAAAGCATTTAATTGAGTTAACTAGGAAATTCTAATAGAAAACTAAGTTTTTATGGAATAAAAAATTAAAATCAGAACTGGTTTATCTCTCATCCTGAAACTGAAAACAAAGGGTATAATTAAATTGTTCAGTAAACAATTAGTGTAGTATTTTAAATTGGGGAATTTAAATGAATATGGAATCCCACGGGGATCAATTCTTGACCTATAGCTTTTATTGTATAAAAATTATCTCTCGTTATTAAATATTAGTATTACTGTTCCATTTGCTGATGATACCATTGTAATAGCTTCTAGCAATAACTTTGATAATCTGGTAAAAAAAAAAAAAAAAAAACTAATTATGTTTTTAATCCAATTGTTAATTAGTTTAAAGCTAACAAATTATCATTAAATTTAAGTTGACAAATACTTAAATTGGAAAACAGGCACGCACACGCACGCACACACATATATATTAAAGGGAAGATTCCCCCTGGACTTCAGCCTTATATCCCGAAAGACTCATATGCGTAAATAAATATCCCTGCATATTATATTTTATTATATTTATATTATATTTATATTATATTTATTATATCATCATATTATATTTTGTATTTCAACCCGAAGCCCTGGGAAAGCTTGGAAATTCAAATTTATTATTTAAATATATGATCAATTTCTGCATCTCTAACTTTTGTTATTTTAGCCATATACATACGTATATATGCAGTTAGTTTTCTGAGAAGAAATCTAGATGAGGGTGAGAAGTGCATTTTGAGGAACATCTCGCATCTTAAGCGATGATGCTGTGAAAGTTGTTTATAATCTCGACAAAAATTTCAGCTCTTCGGTTGCCCAAGAAAGCATGTACAATATGTGTAAAAGCTTCCCAAACTGATCGTTCCTTGTCCTAGAGGAATCGCTCTGCAAGAAGTTCACAAATCAGAGGATCAATAAAGATTCCTTCCTTAACTTCAGCCTCAGTCGTGCAAATTTGTCTCTCAGATACTTGAAAGCCTTCCATCCTTGTTCACTCCCTTTACATATTTTTTCATAAGGCCGAGTCTGATGCGTAAAGGGAGGAGAAGAATTTTATTTTGATCAACCAGAGGACTGTGGTTGACATTCGTTTCCCCGGGTCGCAGTTTCCTTTAGAGACCAGTCTCTCTCTTTTTATTATTATTATTATTATTATTATTATTATTATTATTATTATTATTGTTGTTGTTGTTATTATTATTATTTTTTTTATTGTGTGATGATCTAGTTCCTCTCATACAGAAAGCAGGTATACCTGGCGTATTCCAACTGCGATCAACCAGAGGACTGTGGTGGACAGATTCTTCTCTCTTTGTCCATATGATTGTTGTACCAGCAGATAACATATATTTCTCTTTTAATCAGAATCTTAGTAATTCTGCTGATGCTTTAGGCAGATCACGATCACATTGTTATTTAACTCAGCTTGAATGAAAGAGTTGCATATCCTGCTTTCATGATCAGACGCCACAAAATCATCATCACTATCCTAATTGGACCTATCACCATTAGATCTGGAACTTGCAGAGGTGGTGGAAGTAGGAATAGGAAATCTTATAACTGACCGTAAGTTATAATTTAGAATGGAATGTTTTGATTTTTGTTAAATTCTGATCCACCAGTTATACAAAAGTATCATTCTTCCACATTATCTGTTGCCCCCCAGCCCACAGAGCATGGAACTCGAAATTTGAGTTTTTTTCCCCGGGCCCTTAGCCAATCGTCTGTGATTTTCAATAAATGTCCTTCATTAGATTATATTAAATTATTTACTGTCTGCATTAGCATTACAAAATACGTGCCTTCATCATCTAAAGTTATTGTATAATTTTACTTCATGTGGTACCCAGAATTTATCCTGGTCACCTAGTTTAACTCCGAAACGTGATTCGTGTGCTTTAATATAAAACATGATGTATTTGTCTTTTGCGTTGGTATTGTAAAACAACCGCAAAAGAATCTGATTATGTTTGGGTTGCTTTTATACTTTCGATGAACGGCAGCTATTTCTCACAGGAATCTATAATTTAGAAAAATACACGAGGGAAAAAAATTGCATTATGAATATGATTTTAGTTTTCAATCTCTAATTAATAAAGATCATCTGTTACTTTGCAGCGCAAAATTGACGTTTACTAATGTTATTTTTGTATAGAATTTAATATAAAAAAAACCTTGAAAATGTTTGTATTTATGAAAGTTGAATACATAATGAAAATGATGTGACCAATCAAAATGAAAATCTGTGTTCATTGGTTAAAATAAAGATTTTTAAATGGAATGAAATAAATCATTTCTTCGCCTTCCTCCTGCTCTTCTTCTCTTTCTCCTCTCCTCTCCTCCTCCTCCTCCTCCTCCTCCTTCTTCCTCCTCTTCTTCTGCTTTCCATACTTCTCTCTGATGCCTGAAAGTAGTTGTGATCACGGCCTTCTTGATTTAATTTCTCTTACAATTAACATTCACGTGTTGGTAGCACCCAGTAGCTTTTTTGAAACAGACCACATGTTGGATGTGTTTGTGACGTGTAATATAGTTGGTAACGATGCAAATAATGTGTTATTTTTACCTTGTGAATTTATCTAATTATACACGAAAATCTTACTTTGTTTGCTATTCAGTAAGTTATAAAATTAAGGTTATTGGGTATTACCGTAGTAATTTCATTAATTATGAATCCTAATGTTTAATAATGTTTTTGGATTAGACTGAAAAATATATGGTGTCGCTTTGACTTCGTCCTAATTCTGATAAACTTGTATGTCCTCGTTTCTTGTCATTGTAAAGATATTAACATTTTTTGTTAATTATTAGGTTGAAAAGGGA
Source organism: Metallyticus violacea (assembly GCA_030762175.1). NCBI lineage: Eukaryota > Metazoa > Arthropoda > Insecta > Mantodea > Metallyticidae > Metallyticus > Metallyticus violacea. The sequence goes on along the minus strand of CM060830.1, from coordinate 20,070,586 downwards.
ATAATAAAGCTCTTTAACATGAAAAAGTTTTAAAACTTGAGTAGCTATATTACAAAACGTTAAAATAATATGAGCCGTGATCACCTAAAGGAATCGGTAATATGTTAGACTATACTTTTGGGAATAGGGCCCGGCGGTAATTGAACCCTAGGGCTCTCACTCATGAACCCGCGTCTTAATGACTTCGGCCACCTGTATACTGATAATGTTTGAATATGTGGCACTTTATTCCAGAGGTTAAATTAGTCTTGATGCACTGGGGTTGGAATGAGGGGTTGTGGACTTTAAACAGGAAAATATCTGTTCCAATTCCGAACCAGTCCCGAGCGGCATTGGAGAAAGCCGAAGGTAGTGAATCCACAGATAAAGGTAATTAGGCAATCGAGTGCAAAAGCACGTTAGACTTATCCTTGGACACAGCGGCTCTTGCCACGTCTCCTTTCACAATCGCAAGAAAAGTAGGCAGAGATTGCAGGGCTAACCCACGTAAATAAGTATCGTATGCCACAACAAGTAAGCATGTTATTAGTTAATGATGTTCAGTATACAGCGAAATGAAATGGGAAACTGTAATGTAGCAATGTAACAAGTAAAAGAAATAATAATGATACAAGGAAATCCGTGTGCGTTTAATGTAAGTTTTGCATACATTCCCAACTGTATAAACGGGATATTTCTTAATTTGAGGTGGTGCTAATGGCATTTCCATCTTGGAGCAAAGAAAACACAATATTGTTGGCTTACATTGTATCAGGTTTAGGAAGAGGAATGTGACGAGATGTTTTCTTTTTATTTGTAGCAGAAAGTCTTCTCTGTGGAAAAATTTTCCTCTTTTGAGACATTTCTTTAGTTCTGGGTATGGGTAGTTGTTCATTTTGGTTGGGAACTATGGCTAATGCTACCTTTAAGGATGCTGTTGTTTCTTAACAATGTCCAAGTTCTCTTGTGGATATTTCCTTAATGGCACCCAAAAGCAACTTGGAAGCACTTTTTTTCTATTTGTTCTTAAAGGGACATAGAATAATTGGGAGTTTTTTGGCTCACTTGAGCTTCCTTCTCTTCACTGAAAACAGAAACACCTTCAGTGTCTATTTTGAAGTATTATTTTTGGAATATCCAGGGTGTTCATTGCGCAGCTGAATTTGACATGTAGTGTATGTGTTTATACATATTCCATTTACTATTGTAATCAACACAAGTGCAAGAGTATCTGTGTATGCATGTATTACATTCACTGCAGATTAATTTGCATTTAAAGTGCAGATCATTATCTTGCACAAAATGTATCTCTGTCACATTCAATGAGGATAGGATCTTCCAAACGCTATCTTCCCTAATAATGATGTCATTGTTTATTTTCAGGCTTTCGTTGTGCCTGCAACTTATGTCTTTATTCTTTTTTTTTTTTTTTTTTTGTTAATTTATTTTTAGCCTGTCGAAAAGCTTTCTTCATGACAGATGTTGCTTTATGTACATATTTCACATGTTTTCCATTCAAATACATATATTTGAGCATGTGATGCAATCGCCCGATATGCAGTGGTATTTAATCCAACATGTATTTCATTCACTGCAGATTAATTTGCATTTAAAGTGCAGACCATTATCTTGCACAAAATGTATCTCTGTCATGTTCAATGAGAATAGGATCTTCCAACTGCAGTCTGCCCTAACAATAATGTCATTGTTTATTTTCAGACTTTCTTTGTGCTTACGACATATGTCGTTAATTTGGTTAGGGTTTTTTTTTCCTCCATAAGCACAATTAGCCAGTCGAAAAGCTTTCTGTGATAAAGGACATTATGACAGATGTTTCCTTATCTAGACATTTCACATATTTTCCATTCCAATGAATATATTTTTTAGCGTGTGATGCATTTGCTCAATATGCATAGTGGCATTCAATCCAGCATGCAACCTGTGACAGTAAGCCCAGCATTTTGCGTTACTCACATACTTGCAAACTTGAGGTGTCAGGGTTACATTTCAATTTATCTATTGCAGTAGGAACCATTATATCAAATGTGGTGGCATCTCTCTAGCAGTAATGTTTTTACTATCTTGCAAATATCTACTTATTTTTCTTGGCCTTTCCCTTTGTTTATATTTTTTCTCCAGGCTGTCTTTGTGCCATTATAATAGTCTCATTGTTGGCACTTCCATTGTTGAAATGCAAGCATAATAGAAGTACTCTGCTAAATATGATATAAAAACTTTAGGGGAAATATTTCCAACTACCAAATTTATACACTGGAAAAATATAGACAGCCTTTTGGATCACTCCTTTTGGATATAAGAAAGGCACATGGAAACCTTTGCCTAATGTCATCAAGTTCTAGTAAAATTATTAGTTAGAAACCATAGCTATTAAATCCATATAATTCTGTCAATGCACTTGCAGTCATTTCCCTACTTTTGTAATAATTTGCCCTGTGCATTGTTCATTATAATTAATACAAAATCAGTGCTTTTTAATTCTTGGTGGGAGTCACTGACATGTCTTGTGGTTTGTGAAACAATGCACAAGGGCTGTCACTCAATTTCATTTCCAGTACCCATGCCTCAACACTAGTTGCATCATTTTGATGCCTAACGAATGAGAAGAACAATTATAGCATCATTCAGTATTATATAAATCCTGTCTGGTTAATAGATGAATTCTATGTAATTTAGTATTTGATACTGATTCTCTAATTTTGTCCAGTATGGGTTGAAAAGAAATGTTGTTTTCATTATCTGTAGCTATATTGTCATTTCCCTTTTTTTCTGACAATCCTAAGTGACTTGTCAAGGGACTACATTTTTTATGTAGTTTTCTGTGAAGAAGTTCTTAATTTGCAACATGAATCCATACAATTTACTATAGAAGAAGAAAGAAATGGGTGGCTACCATTTCTAGATTTAAAAATTATAAGAAATGGAGATTGTTTGAATTTTGTAATTTACAGAAAAGAAACACATACAGAAAACTACATAAAAATTTGGATTATAACCCCATTCCACAAAAATATGCAGTTTTTCACAGTTTGACACACAGATTGATGAATATTCCACTCACAGAAGCAGAGTACAAAATAGAATACAAACAAATAATAAAGACAGCTATAATCAATCGTTTCAACAAAGACACTGATAAAAATTATCAATAAATCTAAAAGACAAAAAGGGATAAGAGAAGTTTCCACACTGAAAAACACAAAAGAAGAATACAAATTCAAAAGTTTCACCTACCATCCAATTTACCACAAGAAAATCAAGAAAATCTTCAAAGATAATGGGATAATGTTAGCTCCAAAGAACAGATACATCAAGAATTTATTAGATTGCACAGTAAAAGACTCCATACAAACAGAATAGAAATCACCGCCACGGGTGGCCGAGGTCGTTAAGGCACGGACTCGTGAGCGGGAGGTCTGCGGTTCGAATCCCGCCAGGACCGTCCTCTCTGACTGGGGTGTTTTCCAGGTTTTCCTCAGTCTTCATAACTGGCAAATGCCGGGGAGGTACCTAAACTTAGGCCTGGAACGCTTCCTTCCTTAAAAAAAAAATCCTTTCCCAATTTATCATTTCATCTCATGTATCATCAGTGTCCACCGCCTGTGGTGCCTCAGTAGTGAAAACAGGCGTTAAACACTACTCAAAAAAAAAAAAAGAACAGAAATCAGGAATTTACGAAATAAAATGTGCAGATTGTGAACAGAGCTATATAGGCAAAACAAAAGAAATTTGGAAATTCGGAGGAAAGAACATTTTAGGAATATTCGGTTTAAACGGGTGGTTAAATCAGCAGTAGCAGCTCACTTTTGGACCAAAATCCATTAAATAAAACCGGAAATTAAACTGCTGAAACATCTTCACAACCCATTGGAGTTATCCACTTGGGAAAAAATTTTCATATTAAAAAATAAAGAAAACCTAATGAGTTTCGAGTTTCCTCCAATGGATGAACTCAGTAGCTTCCTATTTCATCCAACAGAGGCCCCACAGGAACATCTGGTTGTCCTGCCATCATTTCGAGTAATGGCGGTTCAGTGAGCAACTGAAGATGGGGGAAATTCCCCCGAAAAGTGTCTTACTTTTGTGTAAGTGAATGGAGTTTAGCATAAAAAATGAATACCTAAGTTTAGGTTATTATTGAGCATGGTACCTTCTAGAATTTTACTGAATTACAAAAGTTATGGTTTATTACATATTCACGTTTATTCATCGGGTTTTTGTAATATGTTGATTGGTTGAATTTTCTGGGTTTTACCAGGAAGCACCTGCTATTCCCATGCTATGAAAGCAGGAGACATCTGCCCTTGACCAGATTCCTGCGATAAAGCATGCTTCGACAATATATGCAGCCTCCCTTTGAAATAGCTAATATCTTGGTTTCTGTAAAACAGGTGTTTCGCTATGTGGTATTTTCTTTTGACAAGTACAGTTGCCAATTGAACTCATATTCCTAGCCATACTCCAGTTGTATGTCATTTGGCGCCAAGCCTGTCCGAAAGGGTTTTGAAAGAGTAAGGTTTAACAAAGGTCCCTCTTCCCAGGTAAAGCGGCCTATTTCTAAGAAAAGTTCAGCAAGTCCATCCCTTTCACAGTAACATAACAAAGACATATATGTGCACTGTCAATCATGGTATTACAGGTGGATAACTTGAATATTACTTATTAGTCAAAAAGACACATCTATATACATACACTAACACATGTAATATTGAAGTTCTGATTCTAATTATAACATTGATACCCTTGATTGTTATGCTATTCTTCTTGGCATCAAACAATACCTGAAACAAGATACAATTATTGTTATAATAATAATAATAATAATAATAATAATAATAATAATAATAATAATAATTGCCATCAGGAGCAATTGTAATTAAATGGGAAATTTTGAGACAACATTTCCTGCTTCACGATAGTTATGAATTTTCACTGGATTAATTCTGCTATCTGAGGGTGCCTCATACAAACATGTAGTATCCCACATCAATTTGTAACTTAATCATTTACTGCAAATATTTGCATTGCTCCAAACAGAAAGAGCCGTGAGGTTAGGTCCGTAAGTTTCCGGCATAACCATGTTCTAGGTGTGATAAAGGCATAAAACTATATTTCACTTTTCAATATATTACCCTTTATTGCAATACACTTCTCCTATCTTTGAATTAACATTTCATCCCCCCCAAAATAATCAGGTCTTGTCTGCAAAATGGGCATAAACAGCATTCATCACACCTAAATTTCCTTCCTCGAAGGTCCTTCTCATGAGTTTTGAGAAGAGGAAATAGTCCCCCCCCTGGTAGCTAGATCTGGACTGTAGCGTGGATGGTTGATCTCCTTGAAGCCACATTTCTTTACAGCTTCCTTTGCAACAAGAACTGTGTGCACAGGAGCATTGTTGTGAAGAAAGCACACACCAGCACTCATCTTTCCTCACCTTTTCTCTTTGATGGAGGCATGTAGTCTGTGCAGTAGAACAGCATAGCACTCCCCATTTACTGTGGTGTTCCTCTCCTTGAAGTCAAGCCACATTTCTTTACAGCTTCCTTTGCAACAAGAACTGTGTGCACAGGAGCATTGTTGTGAAGAAAGCACACACCAGCACTCATCTTTCCTCACCTTTTCTCTTTGATGGAGGCATGTAGTCTGTGCAGTAGAACAGCATAGCACTCCCCATTTACTGTGGTGTTCCTCTCCTTGAAGTCAAGCCACATTTCTTTACAGCTTCCTTTGCAACAAGAACTGTGTGCACAGGAGCATTGTTGTGAAGAAGGCACATACCAGCACTCAGCTTTCCTCGCCTTTTCTCTTTGATGGAGGCATGTAGTCTGTGCAATAGACCAGCATAGCACTCCCCATTTACTGTGGTGTTCCTCTCCTTGAAGTCAATGATGTGTATTCCTTCACAGTCCCCAAAAGATAATGGCCATGATCTTGGTTGACTGAGTGACCTTGTCCTATAGAGATGGTGCCTCACCAGGTTTAAGCCACTCCATTGATTCTCTTTTGGACAAGGAATCATAGTAGAGCACCATAGTTTCATCTCCTGTAACAATGATTTGCAGAACTTCTCTCTCGTTGCCAAGGCAGAAGCTCCAAAAATACCTGATTCATGCTTCTTGTGGACTGAGGCACTAACCTTACTCATGTTTAAATGTTAATGAATAATTCAAAGGACTGTTGTTTTAGAAAGGCCCAACTTTGCTGCTATTTCTGTAACTTTGAGCTGCTGATCTTCCATAATGTCTCCTTCCACAAGAGCGATGTTTTCAGTAGTGAGCACTTCCAATGGCCAACCGTATGCTCTTGCTTTCTCGACTCATTCAAAAAATTTTGGCCCATTCTTTTATGGTAAAATATGAGAGGGTTGCCTCCCCATATATACCGTCCAATCGCTGTTTAATTTCATTTGGAGTAAGTCTTTCTTTTGTGAAGAACTCATTAACAGTTTGATACTCTATTTTGAACATGTCACAATCTTCTGCACATAGCCTTCTTTATGCAGTTATATCTGAACAACTGAACACAGCAAAGCAGAAGTTACAGTTGCAATTATTTACTTAACAGATAAGGTATGACACCAGATAAGGATTTTGTGAAGGCAATAATCCTTATCGGCGAGACCGGAAACTTAAGAACCTACCCTCCTATTTCACTAATTTGAAATTGTAACAACTGGAACTTGTTTAAAAGGCACATTTCCTATTTTCAGCTCAACAGTTTGTTATGATCACATCTCATGTTCCGCTTTATGCTCTAAAGACTTTCATTACAAATGATGCTATATTTTCTTCTTTTGTAGTATTAGAGGTTCTTAAGTGAAAATTGACTAAGAAAATGAATATCAATTCAAACGTTAAAGAAGAACAAAAGTATACTGATACATGTTCACTTCAGTTGAAACAACCAGAAACTCTCGGGGATGCTGCTCATGATCCTGAGTTAAAGGTAAGCAACAAAACATAATTTTAAAAGTAAAGTATTATTCATAGAAAGTATTCTTTGTATATTTCTACCACAAAAAAAAAAATTGTAAAGGTTTTAGCACTTGTGCATATGACAGTAATTCTTTGAAATATCAATGTCTTGCTTAAGTGGAAATTTTATTAGTAATAATTGTTGTAAAACTGTGCTAATAAACAATTCTGCTTTCAGTTGCTTCCATCATTTTCCATAATTTCAGCTATAGTTTCATTCTGGTGATCACAATAGTTACATAACCTTATCTTCAGTGCTTTTGATTTAGTTTTGCACCTGCCATATACAGTCTTCATTAATCAAACCTGCATGCAATGTGCAAGAAACTGTTGACCTCTTTTTTGTGCACTAGAATCAAGTGCAATGGCTGGAATGGAGTCATTTAGTAGTTTCATGGAAGCAACAGGTTAATTACAGCTTATGCTCTTTATGCCCTTTTTGTTAATATGTATGTATTGTGATGTGTCATTATGCCTAATATGAAATTTGCATTAGAACACAGCATATTTATTTACCACTGCTATCTAACAAAGAAATTATACAAATATTGCAGGAGAAAATTGTGTGATAGATTGCCTTGAGTGGCACATCCATAACTTGCAGTTAACAAATTAGAGGAAAAAATGTCCAGCATATTTCCATTAATGATTAACCAGAACCACAAAAATGATTGTTAACAAGGAAAACTTGACGAGACTCCTGGAATGGGACAACAGCTAATGATGGGAGCCGTTTTACCCCAAAACTTATCCTAATGTTTTTAGACTTAGAGTTAACATATTTAATAAATTTTATTAGAACATAAAGTCATGGTGTTTAAAGAAGGTAAGAAATGAAAAACAGCGATGTGGTTTATGGCAGATAGAGAAATATAACTTGTAGATGATTTTATACAATTAGGTATTAGAAAAGATGTTGGCATTAAATAAGGGGAGATGTCTGTCAAATCTGATGATGGAGCAATATGCCCTTAAAACATGCCCTAATGTTGTATTTAAAGCCAGTCAAATAAGCTTTCATTCTCGCTTACATCTCAGTGATCTTATTTGCTCATTCTTTGCTGCAAGGATGGATGGCATAGCATGCATAAAAGGGGAGAGATTTTTCAAACGAGGGATTTTTCTCCTGAATGACTTGTTCTTTTAAACAGCAAAGTCTAGCCACAAATAAGAAAGTGCACATGTGTTGGAGAAACAATATTTTCATGTTCATACTCATTCGTTACAGCATCTACATTTACTTCCTATATATTATGCAAGTACAGGCCTATTATGTTTTGGTAACTGGTGTACTGGACTGCAGGAATTCTCATGTCGCATTGTTACTGAAAGGGTGCTCTTGGCATATGAAATTCTGATAGCAGCATTACAGTTCAGGCGCTCTCGTTTATTAGAACAAGAGAGAATAACCTGGCATTTGATACTTTTAGTTGTATATGTAAGTGAAGTTAGTATTAATGTATTTAATACATTCTAATATAATCATTTCATTTTCTATGACTTCCTGAGTACAATTTAAATAATCATGACGTTAGTCGTCTTCTTCTATTTTCTTCTTTTCTAACTTTTAATCTCCCACTCTTTACAGTACCTTTAAATTTCTGATTATGTAACTGATATTGATTCCACCATTAAATCATCATAATTTATTGGCATATGTCAATAGACAGCTTATAGGCCCAGCTTAATTTCTATATACAAGCCAAATATGTCACATTTAGACTGACACATATTTCTTCATGGCTTGCCATTGTCACCTTTGATACAGAAACATCTTGTAACTCAACCATTTCTGCAGTTCTTCATCTTTCTCAATTTATACCATAATGCTTTTTTCATAAGTATATAATAAGCTTTCTCAAAAATCTACATATACAATTTACAGCTTAGCACATTTATCAATTTAATGTTTTAATGGTTTGTTCTTTCTCCCAAAAGTAGACATCAATGGGATTCCTCTGTAATAACACAAATGTCCTTTACCTCCCCTTTATATTCTTTTCATTTTTTTATTCACCAATTATGTACAGTTTGTACTTCCTCAATTATTATTATTACATAATTACACATATCTACATATATATAAATATAATTTAACTTTCAAGAATTCCTCCATAGTATAAAAATTATGTTTTAACACTTTTTTCAAATGTATGAAATGCTTTTAAATAAATTTAGTGATTTATTATATAGAATTGCACCTTTATGTATGGTTTTTTCATAACTCTGTGTATTGCAAATATAAGTGCGCTGATCTAATGTAATGTACATGATAACCTGCATTATTAATATTTTCTTTTTCCATTTAAGACCATAGATGATAAACTGGCAGCTTCCCAAAAGGGTATACCATAAACTAATACAGAATATACAGTTCTTAAAATATCTTTTGTGTAGTTCCTACTTAATATGGCCATTGCATAAGATATTTTGCTTAATTCATTACATAAGGTAAAAATGTGTTCACTCTCAGGTATAAATAGGTTGCATTACTGCCACCTGCCAACTCCTGAGAACACCCTTGTAATCTTTATTCCATTCAAAAGTTAGGTCAAATATGTCTTACCTTTATCTTCATACCACTTTAGAAGAAAAATTCAGCTGGCAGTCTGCCAATGTACACCTTTGTTCTTTTTGAAACTACAATGCAGATTTAGATTCCATTTATTCATACATGTAATTGCTTGAAATACTCAATCTCATGTTTGATAGAGTCTAGTTTAAATGATTTCCTTTGCTTGCCCCTCCAGAAATGATTTTAACTTCAATATCATGAGCCCCGTTTCTCCCTCTTCATCTCTCTTCCTTTCCATTTCTCTCTTTCTCCATAACATAACTGTCTTCCTTACCAACTTTTCCGTACTCCTATACTTGTACCAAGACAATTATTTTGCCTCTTATCCATTTTTATATTTTTCTGGCACATATTTCTACATGCACATTTTAAAACAAATTCACGTATCTCTAGTGCAATACTTTTACTTAAATTCACCATTGCTTTTATCTTGTACGTACATAATTTGTCATTTCAGAGTTCAGATTATTATTAAATTGATCACATCTATCATTAATCCATGTAAATTGCTCTATATCTATGACAGACTTACACTTCATTATATTATTTACTTTGTCATACATTACATAATGAGATCATTAAAGGAAAGTACAAATTTGATATTTCATTAAAATAAAATACCATATTCCCTTTTAAAATATAATCCACTATACTCATACTTTTATATTCCCTTATCCTCTTCCCAACAACCATTTAATACAGGGCATCTCACTTATGGAGTTGGCCAGTCGCATGATGGATCTGGCCGAGGCAACCACAGCTCTTGCTGCTGAGCAATCAGATAAAATATCTAGCAAACTGAAACCACTAACTTGGTAATGATTCAGGTTCTCACAATTAAAAGTTATAATTACAATGAAAATAAGTACATACCTGATCACAAGAAAAGTTGGAAATGTCCTGCTCTTGCACCCACATAAATCTGGTACTATTTTAGGAAATTTTCTTTCATGCATATGCAATTTGCTTCCAAGTTAATTTCTCTTCTGATATTGTCTTTTAGTTCTAATGTGTGAGAGTTTGACTTATGCACGTTAAGTTCCCCATAAATAAAAATCAAGTGATGTGAGATCCGGAGATCATATCACCTTGCTAATTACCCTGTCTTCAAAAATTTCCTCAATGAAATTTAATGACCAGCTGTATGCCTTTGGCCTAATCTTTTGTTCAAAGAATAGGGTCATTATCATTCCTGTAACATTCTGAGTTTAGGTCTTATTATCCTGTACATATTAACATGCTGTTTCGTTATTTTTTCATTATATAATGGAGTTAACTGCACTAAATTGTATTTCTCTGAGCTCTAATACTGGTTATTTGTATTAAACATAGCCTTGTAGATGGAACTATGCTTTGTCAGGGAGAATTATTAATTTGGATCAGTTGCTCCAACATTAGCATTCCTCAGTATCTAGTTACTGAAATGTACAGACACTCATCACATGGTAGCAATTTGTGGACAACAATGATCTTGTATGGTTTAAATTTTAAGAGTTTGACAGCTCATCACACTGAGCTTATTGAAATTGCGGTTTTCTGTGCAAGCTGTCACAGAGCTTTTAGAGAAGAATGTTCTATTCTCCAATTTCATCTAATTTCTCCTGAGTAAGCACATGCCTTTAGCCTTTTCTTCTTATCAAGAATCAAACCAATTTCCTTGAATTTTTATAAGCTTTTTACTACTCTGCTGTAGTGTGCCCACCAGCCCACTTGACTGAAAGACACTGTACTAGAACTGTTGTCATTTTTAGTTGGTGGTAACTTGATGGAAGAATCCCTCATTTAAGATCATTACCTTATAAACCTCTTTCTTCTGTTTTTCATAAGGCAACCGCTACCTCTTTTTCATTTCATGAATATGTCTGTGTGCAAAACTACTAGTTAATCAGATTTTTCTGCTTTATATACCTCACTTGACCTGCTAGTTTCTGATTAGTGATGATTATGAACATGTCTATTTGCAAAACTACTAGTAAGTTACATTTTCCTACTCTACATCTCTCACTTGACCTGCTAATTTCTGATTTGTGATGATTACATAATATGTTATTGGCCTGTAACCTCGTTGTCCACATAAATTTGCCAGCACCTTTCTGCTTAAAGAATCTTTTACTTTTTCTATTTAAAACAAAAAACTTTTTGAAGGATTTTTATGATTTTGAATATTATTATAAGGCCAACAAGCTATAAAAATGTACGATAGAAAAGTTTGCAATGCTCAAATTTCAACTTTGGCAACAAATAAATTTAAGAAATGAATGAATTGTTGCTAAGAGTTTGAATGTTAAGCTGGTGGGTTCAATAGCCAGTATTCTCAGAAGCAAAGTGAAACGCTCATACCCATTTTTTTTTTTTCGTTTATTTATTAATGAATGATTTCATTAAATCATTAAGTTGTTAAAGTGTCCACTTTAGCATAGCTTGATATGGGCATTTGATGAGCTTTGTAGATTGGAACTTGTTTAGAATATTTCCAAGGCTAAAATATTGAAAATTAATTTGGTACTCTATATACACTGCTTTGCATTTACTGGCCAGTCTGTTAGCCTTGTGCATTCAACTAAGTGTCAAGAATGTTTCTGGATTGCCGAGTGTTTAATTATGCTAAATTCAAATGGCGGAAAGGTTTCTCTAGTATCAACTGGTATGAGTGAAGTGAGGCCCTCTGGAAATATAAAGTCTCTGGCACTTCTAGCAGAAGATAAAGTTGTGTTAAATATACATTTGAACTGAATAGTTTAAATTGTATAATTCCATATACTTTGTGTGTTACATTGTGTATTGAAGAAACTCATTCATATTTATATTGATAATTATGTACTTCTGTGAAACCATCATTTTGGTGGTGTTGTTTCTGTATGAAATGAATAGTGCTTATGTTATTTTCTTTCCAAAATCTTCATTTCTTTTCCCTCACTTTCCCAACTCGTGCAGTTTCTGTTTGTGCTTCACAGGGTTCCACCCTTCTTTTGAGCCATGTAATGTCTGGTAAGATTAGGCTATGGGATTTTTAGTTTTGACCATATTTCTTTTTTAGTTTCAGAGTACGAGTGAATTCAAAGTGGACGATAAAATAGAGATTAAAGAAGAATTGCTTAACCATGATATATATTCAACTGAGCTGAAAGCACTAACTGAAGAGGAAAATTCTTGTGATGCTGTATTAATGAATGAGGTAAATTGGGCATAATGTATGGTTATGAATATAGCCATACTTTAAAAAATGTACGCTTTTTGTTCTTATACGAATGAATGTATTTATTCAGTATTACAAATGTCAAGCAAGATATTGTTTACAAAATTATGTATTAAGAATTTAATTTATAACATAATTATATAAACACGCAAAATCTTCAAAAGTTCATCAGCACCAAATCCGAGGCCCTCCCATATCCCAACCATCAGGTTTACATGTATGAACTACTAATTATTAATTTTCATCACTGCATGTGTCCTCCAGTTCCTTCTTTATATCTCTTCTCCCTTATCCTTTACTTTTCCTAAAAATTCCCCTGCTTTCTATTGTTTTGTTGCCATTATTTCTTGTTGTAATTTGTCCCATTTTCAATCCCAGATACTATACCTGCACCTTTTTACCATTTCACTGACTTTCCACTGTACCAAACATAATGCATCCTTCTTTACAATTTATTTGTTCTTATATGAGCATCTAACATATATGTATAAAAAGGAAACATTTACATTATTATGTCACCTATATATCATTAAATTTTGTGGGTGGTTTGTCATCAAATATAAACCACACTATTTATTTTACTGTTTTTATGATTTGTCACACTTTGGTTGTAGTTTTAATATAGTAGCATGTGAAAAAATTCATAGTCCTTATTCATATATATAATATAAAAGAAAAATAAAAATAAAGTAACATTATTAACAATGTAACAAATTAACAGTAATAATAAAAGTAGAAAAGGATAAAACATTTAAAGTCACACTTGAAAAAAAATATATATATATAGAGAGAGAGAGAGAGGGGGGGGGGAGAATGCCAAAAATGCATACACACTTCAAGCAAAGGAAAAACTGTGTTGATGAATTCACACAAACAAAAAATGATTAGCACTAATCATCTTAGACTTTTACAGTTACAACAGTTGCTCAAAATGCCCACCATCGGTGTCATTACATTTTGGAGTACATTGAACTACTGATTGAGTAAGGTTTGTGAAAGTGTCCTCAGCAATTGCAGCAATGCCGTTTCAATTTCTTCACGACATGTTGCCAGTGTAGCTGGTTTTCTATGGTATATAACACCCTTAAGAGTTCCCCATAGGTAGAAGTCCAACAGAATTGTTTTCAGAGAATGCAGTGGAAATTTAATCAGAGCTCTTTGTCTTATCCAGTGTGTTGGAAGATTGTCATCAACACACGTACATCTTGGTGATGTGGGGGTGCACCATCCTGTTGGAAGTAAAATACCTCATTTCATAGATTGTATGAATGGCGGGTAAGATGGATGTTCATACCATGTTTAGGTACACTGGGCCCATTATTGATCCTTCAAAAAAGAATGGTCCAATTAGATCCCTAGATGATAACCCACACCAAACATTAATTCCAAGTAATTTAACAGCCTTTTCCAAAATAACATGTGGATTGTTTGCATATCAATAGACACAGTTATGCCAGTTAACAATTCCGTTCAAATTAAATTGTGCCTCATCGGACCAAACAACTTTCTCTGTGAAGGCCTCATCCTCGCTATGTTCCGAAATCACTCACAGTACTGCTTTTTGTGATCAGGGTCATCTTCATTTAATGCATGCAAAAGTCTTGGGATGAAAACTTTCAACTTTGCTGTTTTAATAATAATATTAGCTGGTTCTGCTAATCCCATCTCATGTGCACATGGCTTTGTGGATTTCTACGGTGAGTGCTCAAAAGTTCCAATACCATAGCCAAAGATGCGGGACTTGTTGCTGTGCTAGGTCTCCTAGATCTGCCCTTGTGCACATCACATACAGTACCATGAGTTACAAATTTATCTTGAATGCATGCAGTTGTTACTTGAGTTGGCGGTTCTGTTCTGCACAAGTGTCTCCATTGCCTTTGAACTTCAACAATATTCTTGGTTTTCCAATATCACTTCAAAATTGCTTTCAGCTGTTCAAACAATAATCTTGGCTCCATTTTATTATAGCAATGCTAGCATAACGTAATGTGAGTCTTATCTGTTCACAGAACATCATATAATAATCTTGGCTTCATGTTTTCATTGTTGATTTACCTGTCGTATAGCAACACTAATCATAATCTGTCTACCGAACTTCATACTACGCATTACTGTTGTTTTTCAGTCCAACTTTGAAATATATTAAATTGATGTGTGTATTCATTTTTGGCACCCATGTGTGTGTGCGTGAGAGAGAGAGAGAGAAATGAACGGATGGAGTTTTAAGTGGAATGCCCCTTTAATTTTGTTTTATGTTCTGTGTTGTACTGCTTCATCATTTTCCACATTACAAGAATCATTCAAATTTAAACCAGACTTTTGCTCTCTGGACTAGGAGAAAGTTACGAGAGGTGCAAGGCCATAGTGGTAGTTAGGCTGGAGTATATGGAGGAAAGCAATTCAACAGATATTAACAGCCGAGTTTTAGGATAACATTCATGCCATTTGTGACCTAGAACAGAGGATTAATGCCTAAGTGTGTTCAAAATCACTTAAGAGCTGTATATAAGCTGTGGAAGTACACACATCATTGTCTCTGAAGAAAGAGGATTTTGGAAAGTGTATGAGAGGTGGTTCCATATCTCCTCACCAGTGAATAGAAAATTTTGAAGACATCAGTCAGAGGCTTTTGGATTAGTTTGAACAAGAAAGTGAGCAGTTTTTTCATCCAAATTATGACCTGTGATGTGGTTACACCACTACATCCCAGAAAACAGGAGAATGAATATGGAGTGGAGAGGAACTTAGTGTGGTTAAGACCAAAACTTGCCTGTCAGCTGGAAAAGTTCTTGCTACCATGATTTGGGACTCCAAAGGCTTGTTGCTCATAGATTTCTTTCACAAGTGAATGTGAATGTGGCATATTATTGCAAACTCTTCAATGATTTGAGAGCCATCTTTTGCAACAAAAGATGCCGGCAACCCATTTATGGTGTCCTGCTTCTGCATGATGATGTAAAACCACATACCAGCCATCAAGGAAAATTAATTGTGCACATCTAGAACATCCTCCTTATAGTCCTGATTTATCCTCTTGTTATTACCATATGTTCAAGCCACTGAGGGAGGGAAAAGATTTAGTATTGATGCAGAAGTTGAACACCTTTTATGCAATTGGCTGTTGACATGCTCATCTTCTTTCTTTGTTGAGGGAATAAGGAAACTATCCATCTGATAGAGAAAATGCATTTCTATTGAACTATGTAGAAAAGTAATATAATGTTTTTTACTTGTTTATGTAAGAATATTTTTACTTGTAAAAAATCTGGTTTGTATTTGAATGACCTTCATAGTTTCTTGTTGTGGGATTTTCAATTAAATTTGCTGTATATGGGCAGACATCTTCTACACAAACAAGATAAATGTTTGTTATTCATTTACATGTTATCCAAAATGAGAAATATCTGAAAGAACCAAGATTGGAATGAGTAGTGCTGCTATGTTAGTTAGGGAGTGCTGCACAGATATGGAAGTTTGAATGACGTAACTGTTTGATTATTTTCTTTTTATTGGCTTCAGTGTAAATCATATCACAAAAAGTTTAAATGGTATGTAGTTTAAATTATGTTTTAAAGGTAATGTCATTGATTTTTTTTCTTTTTCTTTATTTCCTACCCCTTTTTGTGTGTTTTAATGCTTGTTTTTTTACTACTGAAGTGGTACCTCACGCGTGGACATGAGATGAAATGATAAATTGGGAAATGGACGTTTTTTAAGGAAGGAACCATCCGGGCCTAAGTTCAGGATACCTTCCTGGCATTTGCCATTATGAGGACTGCGGAAAACCTGGGGGAAAAAATCCCAGTCAAGGAGGACAGTTCAGGTGGGATTCGAACCCCAGATCCCCCATTCATGAGTCCATACCTTAACAACCTTGACCATCCATGATGGTGTTTTTTGATATTAAGGAATTCTTGTAAATGAATAGAGGAGCTTTTTATTTATGGACTCTCTTTCACATCTCAGGTCATCAGCATTGAATAGAGGAGGTGAATTAAAAAAAAAAAGAAAAAAGTTGTAGATTAAAAAGAAAATAGTAATAACCAGGGCCCAGATTTTTATGTGCTAAAAAACTTAAACATATATATTTTTATGTGACAAAACCGTAAAAAAAATTTGGTAAAAATTTAAAAATATGTAATAAAATCTTTTTAAATTAAACAAATACCTAACATAACATAAAAAAGTTATCTCACCAATTGCTCCTAATCATCAGATGTGGAACACTGATTGGAATTGCAGTGAACGACTAATGTCTTCTCCAAATTTTCCATCAGAAATCAATGCCTTATATAGAGAAAACGACCATTCTGCATTGCATGAGGTTAACCTCGAATATTTGAAATGGGGCATATCACTAACATCCACACCATCAACTTCACTTGTTCCTTGGCCTTCCAAAACTAGTCCTACTTTGATAAGGGTTTTGTAACTGTATTTTTGTGACTTCGGCTTTTGAATTAGAAAGAGCATCCAGTTGTCTTTCAACACACTCCATTTCTTTAACTGCATTACTCAATAAATCCCCCGAAGTCTCTAGTTTCTTTATAGAATGAGTCAAGAATCCGAAATTGGCAGATATGAAAGCAGGTCACATTTTAAATTGCTGTCTTTTACTAAATTCTGAACAACATCAATTGAAGAAGCTTCGCCTGGGTCCAGTTCACTTACTACAGATACAAATGCTTCAAAATTGTCTGCATAATACATTACTGCACTTAGCCAAGTGCCCCAACGTGTGGTTATTGGTTTAGCAGGCAGTTGGAGATCAGGATTTCTTTCTTTGAAAAGATAGACTCTAGTTGGTGATTTTACAATTTTTTTCCCCCGTTTGGCACTAACTGGTTCACTTTCGGATAAAGTGTTCGGATTTGGTCTCACAGTCTGTGTAGAACATGTATGATACATGTCACATGAATCATTTTAGGATAACATGCACAAAGAGCTTCACCAACCTTCATATATGGCACACCATCAATTATGAAAAGCAAAATATTGTCGTACCTCACACCATTTGGCCATAAGATCTGCAAAGCTTCATTGAACAGCCTAGCAATTGACACGTGATTTGTAACTGACAATTGTTTACAAGCTAGCAAGTAGTGTCGTTTGAAAATTTTTTCATCATTTTCCAACACACCTACTAAAACATTTCCCACTTTTCTAATGCCAGAAGAATCGGTAGTTTCGTCAATGCTCGCCTAGATCTTCTTATTTTCACATACTGACTTAATATATTTTAATGTTTAATCATAACACTTCAGGAGATAATTTTTCCGAAGAGTTGATTTATCAGGAGTGCTTATATTCGTATATCTGGTAAAAACTTTTTTGAATTTGGAATTGTTTACCTTATCAGCTGAAACAAGTGCTTCACATAAACCTGAATAATACTGTGAATTTATTTTAAAGTTAGATGAGGATGGAGTAGGTTCTGTAAGAACTTGCCGTGAGGAAACACAGAAGGAAGCTGCGATGTGTTTATTTCTAGATAAATGTTGTATTATCTGCAATCTATGATCGCACTTACACATTTCCCACAGAGTTGGCAAAATAATACCTTACCATCAGTGGTAAAAATGTTTTCAAACTCCAATACGCATTTCTGTAAACGTTCACGCACACTTGATTTCACTTTCGGCATGTTTAATAAAAATAATTCACACACCTAAGATCACAAATATTTACGAACTTCGACTGTACATCGGGGCTTCACAGAGTTTATCATGGTCGTTCCCCGCTCCTTATCCTGTGTGAAAGATAAGTCATAAGGTGGGCTGGAGGGAAGTATTTTGAGATGTAATATTGCAGCAGATGTTGTAATATTTATGTGCTAATGCAGTTCTTGCATCATTTCTTTCTTGATTGTGAAAGAGTTATTAAAATATGTATTTATTTCAAAAAAGCAGAAATATTTCATTAAAATTATGGAAAAGTATGCAAAATATGGATTTATTACAATTTCTGATATATTTATTTACATAATTTTTTTTGTAAAATGTGTGTTTTTATGTGAAATGAGATTTTGAATTTATATTTGTGACTCTCAATCGGGATAATAAACTTTGTTTTAGGAATGTATTAAGACGCAGATTCGTGAGCGGGAGATCTGAGGTTCGATTCCCGTCAGGACCGTCCTCCCTGATTGAGGTTTTTTCCAGGTTTTCCTCAGTCATAAATGGCAAATGCTGGGAAGATTCCCTAAACTTAGGCCTGGAATGCTTCCTTCCTTATAAACAATCCTTTCCCAATATATCATTTCATGTATCATCAGTGTCCACTGCCTGTGGTGCCTCTGTAGTAAAAACAGGCATTAAACACTATTAAAAAAAAATCTGCAACATTTCTTTCATTGCTGGTCCGGGGTTCACTTCTACACCATCAATAATTAGCAATGCTATTAACATTATTATTGCCCATATGAGCTTTGTCGCTTCACCACTGTCTCCAGTTCCATATGAGTGTGCTTTCAGATAAATAAAGCAATTCTCGCTCTAAAGATCGCAGCTTCAACACTCATTGTTATAGTTGCTCGAACCCAAGAGGTTCCTTGCCCATCTGTTCATCTCTTATGTGCTCTTGTCAGCAAATCAGAATTAAAACATAGTTGCTTAGTTAAATAAAACAAACACATCATGGTGAAAGTTCAATTCCAATAGTTTTTATACACCAAAGAGGTAAGATTTTAAAGTAGTAGTGAGAAAACAATAGTTATAAATGTATTTAATCAAATGCCAAAAGGTATTCCACACTCGCAATTAAAGATGTTGCTAACATTGCTTCTGAATTCACTGGCATTTCTAAAAATAGTATTGATTCTGCACATAAAGAAATTTCCATAAGGTAATCTCTTCGATTATTGTCATGAAATATTTTTTTTTTATTGCTTATTTAGTGTAACTCATGCAAAACAGTAATCTTTTAAATAGTAATATCATTAGTTTGTTACTTATTTTTGGTCTGGTGTGTACAGAACTTGTTTTTGGCAGTTAGATACAATTTGTTTTGTTTGCATTAGGACCCATTCTAAGAATGAACAAATTTAGTTTAGGGCTTTGAATAAAATTTGATTTTTCAGAAGAATGCATTTTTAAAACATTCAAGTACATTATTATAAGATAGATATTTATGCAAATAATTATTTTTTGTTCTGAGTACATTCCTACAAACATTTAATATCCTGATTTATGTCTGACAAGTGTAAATTCCAAACTTTATTTCACATAAAAACAAATTTTACAAAAATGCTATGTGTAAATAAATATATTTAATATTTTTTCCATAAATACATATATCAGTACTCCCCCCCACATACTCTTTAATATTTTACAACAAAACTGTCCAATAACTGGAAAAAAGGAAATATCAGGATTGCTTTTTACTGACATTCTCATAAGAATCAGTAACCATGATACATAACAATTATAACATGCCATTGATGAAATTGCTAGATTTTGTGCAGAATGGGATCTAAGGATAACAGTAAAAAATATTGCCTGTGGTGCCTCAGTAGTAAAAACAGGCATTAAACACTATTCACTACTTCACAATAAAAAATAAAAGATAATAGTATTTAAAATATTGTTGAAATTGAAGAGAAAGAGAGATTCAGTAGAAGTAGTGAAAGAATTTGATTATCAGGTTTTCAGGTAATCAGGTTTTTTAATAAGGAAAAAGGCATGTGCAGTTAAGGATAATTAGCTATGAAAGCTACCAGAATAAGTTAATATAAAGTTTCCACATTGCCAATAAAATGTCTGGAAAGAATATATGAAGCATTGGGTGAGTCAAAGATGTATGGAGTAAAAATTTGGGGAGTGTCAAAGGGGCAACAATTGATGTACACAGAATATTTGTAGAGAAGTTCTAGGGTTGCAAAAAGTTTGCTGAGGGGTTGAGTTTGGTAGAACTAGGAATAATAGTAAGGAAAACTATAATAGTGGAGAAAATCTGGAAATATTGGCACAGATGTTTAAAAGTAGATAATAACAATATACCAAAGAGATGTATTGGGTAGAGAGAATTGGTTTACGGAAGGTAGGGGAAACTGAAAATTTGGAATGGGGAATGTGTAAGTAAAATTTAGAAAGTAGTGAGGCAGAAGGTAGAAAATACAGAGAAGCAAGAGATTTGGACTAGCTTTTAGGATAAATGTTCTTTAGACTACATAAACTAGTTAAAAGAAATTTGGTAGGGGAAAAATGTCTAGATAAATGTAATCAAAAAAGGTCTTGAATGGATGCACACAGGTTTATTATTTCTAAAATGATTAAGGAAAAAATGTTATATTTGGGAAAGGTTTTTTTTTTTTTTTTTTTTTTTGATTGATTTGTTTATGGACGCTCTTTAACATCTCAGGTCATCAGCGTCCCATTCAACTCAGGGCGTGAAACGGCCGACAAATTTTGCTCAGAGGCCTCTCTTTCAGGCTTGAGGTTCTTTTTCGTGCCGTAAATGTACGACACGGGACTCATGGCTTTACTTCCCTTCCGAAGGAAGCCATACTTGGGATTTTTATGCCCCAAAAAAATCCATCGGTCCTGGCCGGGTTCGAACCCGCGGTCTTGGGTATAGGAAGCAAGTATGGTGTTTGGGAAAGTGGATTATCTAATATAATGTGAAATGGTAAAAAAGTAGAGACAGTATGTTGGATGAAAAATGGGACTAAGTGCAACAAGTTATTTAAAAGGTTACAGCGATGAGGGTAGAGAAAACAAACAAGAATGGGGAATTTTAGGAAAGTAAGGGGTAATAGATGGAAAGTTTAGGAAGGAACTTGAGGGCTCACAAATTGTAAAAATAATGGTATATTTTAGTTGTACTTTACCCTACATATAGCCTGGTGGTTAAAATAAGGGATATCCTAGTTTTGCCAGTGCTAAATCCCCAAAAATAAGTAGCTTAGAAATAAGGAAATTATTGATTTGTAGAAATTGTATATATAGCTAAACCCAAGTCTTTAGAAAATTCAGAGGATAAATATTGATAAGCCAAAGACCAAGCTCTGGATGTTAGCCAGTTGATAAAAATAATTGTTAGTTGATTATTTACAGATTTTATTAATTCATTTATGCAAGTTAATATACTATTAACCGCATTGTATTAAAATGAACTCAATTGTTACAGGAAGAGAAAGGGTTTGTCAAAGATTTAATGAGGAAGATCAAAGTTGAGGAAATTTTTCCAGGCTGTGATACAGAGTAAGTAACTGCTCCATTTTTACTAATATTAATCTGCATGTTTGATTGCACATATTCAGCTGGTGCAACATTTGGGTCTGCAAGTGTAAATTATGATGAGGAATACAAAATGTTGAAGTAATTTAAAAAAAGTGATATGAATAAACTTTTGTCCAATGCAGGATTGCACTATTTACTATGTAATGTTATGCTTATAAAAGAAAAAAAACTTGCCATTTACTTCTTACGATTTCAATTTAAGAGATGAAGATTGATATTTTATAGCTAAGAACAGAACAGAATGTAGTGCCAGGACAAGGAGATCTTAGTGCTCAAGCAAAATGAGAATGATAATATCCATTATAACGAATATACTGCTTTTGGATGTTCATATACTGAGATGATTAGAGCTTGATGATATGACACACCATTGTCTAGATGAAACAGAATATAGTGACAGGACAAGGGGATCATAGTACTCAAGCAAAAAAAGAATAATAATATCCATTATAATAATAAAAACTGAAACAATGTGTTGTGAATTATGAAAGCATACATATTTTTTAAAAGTTAGCTTTATTTGCACTTAATATTAGTATAGTAGTACAGTTGATATTGATATTTTACATTTTAATTAGTATAGTAGTTTATAAACTTTTATTAATTATATGTACTCTTAGTGGATTTCCCTAATAGTAATAATAAAACATTGAATAAGTACAACTTTACAAGATTATGGGGTATTTAAGGAATTCTCTATGATAGTGAATTGGTATGCCAGTAAAAGAACTTATTAATTGTACATGTAGTTCACTATAAAAATAATCTCCTATGCTGGTAAACAGGATATAATAAAATTTAACTAATATAATCTCTAAATCAGCTAGGAGTCTTAAATTATATGCCATCAAGTTATTCAAGTACTATGCAATTAATGATCTTTTCCCCCATAGCGTGTAATTGTTCCTATGAGTGAACCCCCCCACTCAATAGTGGCATTGTAGAGCAGATAGCAAGATGGCTTACTTACCTGTTGATCTTACTGACTGTCGCAGTCATGTGCAGCTGTTACTGGATATATGCTGTGTTGTTTCTTAATTCGACAATATACATAAAGTGTATTTTACATTGTGTTTTTACAACGGCACAGCATGCTTTTATGTATAATTCATGTGTTAACTAAATGGTGAAAGAATGTTAGGGCCAATTTATTTGAGCATACAATTGATTCTATAACTTATGCATATACCATGCTAACCTTCCTCCTCCTCCTCCTCCTCCTCCTTCTTCTTCTTTTTCTTTTTCTTCTTCTTCTTCTTCTTCTTCTTGTAAGAATTAACCGACAGGGAGCGTAATCATGCATGTTTTTCAATAGGCTCAGCCACTGCTCACACTGCAAATAGTCCCATGAGATTAAATCACAATGTGTTTGCACAAGACAGAGTAATTAGTAGATATTTATAGCACTCTTGTTCCCGCAATTTAACAGCCTGCAATAATTATCTCTTTGGTAAACTGAAAAATGCTGTGTACAAGAGAAATTTGCATACCTTACAAGAACTCAAAGTTAATATTTGTCAGGAAATAGCCTGGATTTCTCAAAATGAACTACAACAAGTAATAATATTTTCCTACACTGATGCCAAAGGTGGGCAGTTTCAATACCTCATTTGATAATTTGGTTAGTAATAAGCCTCTTAAATTGGTTTGTGTATTGTTGTATGGTTGATTTGTTTTATCTTTTACCCTCCTGCTGATCACTAGACCTGGCTGACCACCTAACGAGAGGTGGGCTTACCCATAGGGAAAAACAAAACTGGTTGCAAGATAGATCAAATAGACATTTTTGAAGCTCATCACCAATGCATTAGAAAGGCTTATTTTCACTCTGTCCCAAATGCTGCAAAAATATCTTATACCAAGTAATTCTGTTTGTCAATAATCAACTAGCAATCCAATGATCCCACTTACAGAAAAGTTAGATTTTCATGAATTGGTTGTTTATGTAATTTTTAATGCAGTGGCTGATGATTAGGGTGTTGTTTTCAGTAACTGCAGATAAAAATAAAGTTATATATTGTCATTATTTGAGCATCTCCTTTTAATGAGTCTCACCTCATTATACCTTCCACTTCTGTAATGTGCAAAGGGCTCTCATTCTTAGTTACAATTGAAATTAAATACTGAAATGTACTAATAATAATTTTCAAGTATGTGTGTATAGTACCATGAAAATTTCGTTCTCTAAGAACATAGAAACTTAAAAATTCTTGAGTAGTATTCTACATTGATCAATCTTTGGGTTGATTAGAATACGTGTTACAAAACTTTATAAGTGAACAGCAATAGCCACATTTGAGAATCATTTGTATTCTAATGTGAATAAATGTATATATTAGTTAGATGGTATTTTTTGTATTTCCCATAATGAATCTAAACTTAATGTGTTTTGATTTTTATGTTTGCAACAAAAGTGTTTCTTCTTTTTTGTCATTTTGTTCTTCACATTTCAGATCAAATAAGGAAGACCTGTCCAGATGTTTGAAAAGCTCGTCCACCACTTCATTTATTGAAGTTACACAGGATTGTAAATGGAACACAAAGGAGCAGATATTCACTTGTAAACTACATGGTAGCACTTTAAATAGCACTTCATCTATAAAATACCACACATCAATTCATGAACATCAAAATAATTTAATAATAAATGAAGGCCCCTTAAAAAACCATAGGAAGGCACATAAATGTGAAGTTTGTGGGAAGAGCTTTACCCAGACATCTAAATTAAGGAGACATCTTTTGATGCATGAGGGTAAAAAACCACATAAATGTGAAGTTTGTGAGAAGAGCTTTACCCAGGCATCTACTTTAAGGGGACATCTTTTGATGCACGAGGGTAAGAGTCCACATAAATGTGAAGTTTGTGGGAAGAGTTTTACCCGTACATCTACTTTAAGGGGACATATTTTGCTGCATGAGGGTAAGAAGCCACATAAATGTGAAATTTGTGGGAAGAGCTATACCGATAAATCTACTTTAAGGAGACATCTTTTGATGCACCAGGGTAAGAAACCACATACATGTGAAGTTTGTGGGAAGAGCTTTACCCAGACTTCTAATTTAAAGAGTCATCTTTTGATGCACCAGGGTAAAAAACCACATAAATGTGAAATTTGTGAGAAGAGATTTACCCAGCTATATAATTTAAGGGGACATCTTTTGTTGCATGAGGGTAAGAAACCATATAAATGTGAAGTTTGTGGGAAGAGTTTTACCCAGACAAAACATTTAAGGGCACATCTTTTGATACACTCTGGTATAAAATCACATAAATGTGAAGTTTGTGGGAAAAGCTTTACCCAGGCATCTACTTTAAGGGGACACCTTTTGATGCACGAGGGTAAGAGTCCACATAAATGTGAAATTTGTGGGAAAAGCTTTACCCAGGCATCTACTTTAAGAGGACATCTTTTGCTGCACGAAGGTAAAAAGCCACATAACTGTGAAGTTTGTGGGAAGAGGTTTACCTGGGCTTCTAATTTAAGGGGACATCTTTCAATACATGGGGGTAAGAAACCACATAAATGTGAAGTTTGTGGGAAGAGCTTTACCCAGACATCTAATTTAAGGAGACATCTTTTGCTGCATGAGGGTAAGAAGCCACATAAATGTGAAGTTTGTGGGAAGAGCTTTACCCAGACAAGACATTTAAGGGCACATTTTTTTATGCATGCTGGTGTAAAACCACATAAATGTGAAGTTTGTGGGAAGAGCTTTAACCGTGCATCTACTTTAAGGGGACATTTTTTTATGCACAAGGGTAAGAGCCCACATAAATGTGAGGTTTGTGGGAAGAGCTTTACCCAGGCATCTACTTTAAGGGGACATCTTTTGCTGCACGAGGGTAAGAAACCATATAAATGTGAGGTTTGTGGGAAGAACTTTACCGATAAATCTACTTTAAGGAGACATCTTTTGATGCACCAGGGTAAGAAACCACATGAATGTAAAGTTTGTGCCAAGAGCTTTACCCAAGCATCTACTTTAAGGGGACATCTTTTGTTGCATGAGGGTAAGAAGCCATATAAATGTGAAGTATGTGGAAAGAGCTTTACCCTCGCTTCTTATTTAAGGGGACATCTTTTGCTGCATGAGGGTAAAAAACTACATAAATGTGAAATTTGTGGGAAGAGCTTTATCCATATATCTACTTTAAGGGGACATCTTTTGATGCATGAAGGTAAGAAACCATATAAATGTGAAGTTTGTGGGAATAGTTTTACCCAGGCATCTACTTTAAGGGGACATATTTGGATGCATGAGGGTAAGAGTCCACATAAATGTAAAGTTTGTGGGAAGAGCTTTACCCAGGCATCTACTTTAAGGGAACATCTTTTGATGCACCAGGGTAAGAAGCCACATAAATGTGAAGTTTGTAGGAAAAGCTTTACTTGGGCTTCTAATTTAAGGGGACATCTTTTGATACACGAGGGTAAGAAACCACGTAAATGTGAAGTTTGTGGAAAGAGTTTTATCCAGGTATCTCACTTAAGGAGACATCTTTTGATCCATGAGGGTAAAAAACCACATAACAGTATGTTTTGTGGAAAGAGCTCTACCCAGCATTTACTTTAAGGGGACTTTTTTTATGCATGAGGGTAAATAACCACATAAATGTGAAGTTTGTGGATAGAGATTTACCCAGAGTTTTACTTTAAGGATACATCTTTTGATGCATGAGGATAAAATACCACATAAATGTGAAGCTTGTGGAAAGAGCTTTACCCAGACATCTACTTAAAGGGGATATCTTTTGATGCACCACGGTAAGAATCCATACAAATGTGAAGTTTGTGGGAAGAGCTTTACCCAAGCATGTACTTTAAGGAGACATTTTGTTGCATAAGGGTAAGAAGCCACATAAATGTGAAGTTTATAGGAAGCCAGGCTACTATTTTAAGGGCAAATCTTTTGATATCTAAAGGTAAGAAACCACATAAATATGAAGTTTGTGGGATGAGCTTTACTTGGTCATCTTACTTAAGGGAACACCTTTTGATGCACCAGGGTTAGAAGCCACATAAATGTGAAATTTGTAAGAAAAGCTATACCCACACTTATAATTTATGGAAATATCTTTTGATTCACAAGCATTGAACCACAAAAATGTGAAATTAGTGAAAAATGTTTTATGTAGATATGTACCCTTTGAAGAGATTTTTCATCCATAAATCAATATAAACTGAAAGTATGTAATAATAGCATTGCCCAATCATATTATAAGTAAACAGTTGTTTATTAATGAGGGCTGTTTAAAATTTAGTGTAAATAGATGTTAACATTTTAAAAAAATTGAGTCCTAGAATTAGCTCCAGAAACTAGTCTTCCATTTTATTGAATTTTAGTGGTGTGTATGTTACGACGACTCAATTTTTTTAAAATGTTAATATTTGACATCACTGTTACAAAAGTTCACTATATTTTATACAATAAATAGATGTAATGAATAAAAACTTTTTTAGAATTGTTAGTGCCTAAAGTTTCATAACTTTACACATTATAGAAAAAATGGCAAGACATTTATTTATTTATAAACAATGTATACAGTTTTTTTCAAACTAACTCCATTCACTTACATAAAATTTGGAACATATGTTTCGGGAGCAATCCCTCCCATCTTCAGCCTGTTGACAAACTGTTGTTAAACGTGGTGGTTGGGTCTCTTGATGTTCTTGTGGCGGCATCTGTTAGTTCTATTAGGAATTTGCCGAGTTCATCCAATGGAGGGATATCGAAATTCATCAAATTATCCTTATTTTTTGTAATGAAAATGTTTTCCCAAGTGGAAAGTTCTATTGCATTATGAAGTTGTTTAAGTAGTTTTATCTCTGATTTAATTTCATGATTTTTATTCCAAAAGTGCGCTGCTATTGCTGATTTATCAATTTGTTTTAAGCGAATATTTCTGAAGTGTTCTTTTTTCCGGATTCCCAAATTCCTCTTCGTTTTTCCAATGTATTTTTTGTCGCACTCTGCACATTCTATTTTGTAAGACATTTTGTAAAATAGAATGTGCAGAGTGCGACAAAAAATACATTGGAAAAACGAAGAGGAATTTGTAAATCCGGGAAAAAGAACACTTCAGAAATATTCGCTTAAAACAAATACTTTTTTTAACCTTATTTTCCTCATTTTTTTAGGTTTATCTTTATTTAGATGAAAAATGCTCTTTTAGCATTATTTCTTTATACTTGTACAAAGACTTCCAACATAATATAGGAATAGTGACTACTCAAGTAAATGCAAGCAAAATTTCAATTATATTTATGGGCCTATAGTTTCTACCAATTATGAATTATTATATATTATATAAGGAGAATATTTTCATTCCATCTCTTCCTATACATGAAAATGGAAATCATCATCAATAATAATAATAATAATAATAATATGATATTGACAGAGTTTTTTTTTTTTTGAGTAGTGTTTAACGCCCGTTTTCACTACTGAGGCACCACAGGCGGTATATTGACAGAGTGATTTATGTTCTCACCTATAAAATACATTTCATCATCAAATTCATCTCCTTCATTGCCTATCTCTTCAGCTTCATGAGAAGTTTCTGAATCTAAAGATTTTGTTTGTAGTTTATCTTCAGAATCAAAATCATCAGTTTCAAAGAAATTTTCATCCTCTGGAAGGGCACCATCAGCAGATGATGAACTTCTTTCAAATCTTCCAGGTTTTGTAGATTGTAGCTTTTGCTGAAGTTCATGTCGAAAGAATAACATCCACTTGCAGTAGCAAAGCAATTGTGCAAATATACAAGGTAAAACAATACTCTAGTAACATCAGTGGTGCATTATGAAAGTTGGTGCACCTAGTCAGATTTGCCTAGCAGATGTGCAACTGCTAGTTGTTGACATTCATTTTGGCAACTCAACAAACAACAGATAAGGTTATCGCTGCAGTAAAACACCTGAGAAAGGTATGCTATTAGATGTCCAAGTAAGTCAATTATGTAGGCGCTTTTGTAAGAAAATTATAGTATCTAAATGATGCTATGGGTCTCTCTGACCCGTTGATGACTAGCAGAAGATTAAAATATATGTCTGCAAGTACACATTAATAAAATGAGAGAAAAAATAAAGCTGAAAATAATAACTCTAAAAAAACTAAAACTTCTTAACAAACAGAATAGTATCAGATAACTAGTTTTATGAGTACATCAATGCACATCTGCAAATATAGAATGAGATTATACAAGGGTAGGTCCATAAGTTTCCGGCCTAACCATTTTCTATGTATGATAAAGAAAAACTATATTTCACTTTTCAGTATAGTTACTCTTTATTGCAATACACTTCTCACATTTTTGAATTAACATTTCAATCCTCCACAAAAATAGTCGGAAGTCTTGTCTGCAAAATGGGCATAAACAGCATCCATCACTTCTTCATCACACTTAAATTTCCTTCCTCGAAGGTCCTTCTTGAGTTTTGAGAAGAGGAAATAGTCACTGGGAGCTACATCTGGGCTGTAGGGTGGATGGTCAATCTTCTTGAAGTCACATTTCTTCACAGCTTCCTTTGCAACAAGAGCTGTGTGCACAGGCACATTGTTGTGAATAAGGCACACACCACCATTCAGCTTTCCTTGTCTTTCTCTTTGATGAAAGCACATACTCTGTGCAGTAGGCCAGCATAGTACTAACCATTTACTGTGGTATTCCTCTCCTTGAAGTCAATGAAGATTATTTCTTCACAGTCCCAAAAGATTGTGGCCCTAAACTTCTTGGCTGACTGAGTGACCTTGGCTTTTAGAGGCAGTGCTTCGCCAGGTTTAAGCCACTCCATTGATTTTATTTTGGACAAGGGAGCATAGTAGAGGACAACAGTTTCATCTCCTGTAACAATAGTTTGCAGAACTTCTCTCTTGTTGCCACAGCAGAGCTCCAAAAATCCTCACAAGGGATGACTCGCTGCTTTTGGACTGAGGAAAGAAGCCTAGGCACCCAACTTGCACTAACCTTATTCAAGTTTAAATGTTCATGAATAATTTAAAGGACTGTTGTTTTAGAAAGGCCTGTAACTTTGAGCCGCCAGTCTTCCATAATTTCTGTTTCCACAAGAGTGATGTTTTCAGGAGTGAACACCTCCAAGGGCCAACCTGCATGCTCTTCGTCTTCAATGCTTTCTCGACCCATTCGAAAAAGTTTGGCCCGTCCTTTTACAGCAAAATATGAGGGAAATGCTTCCCCATATACACCATCCAATTGCTATAATTTCATTTGGAGCAAGTCCTTCTTTTGTGAAGAACTTATTAACAGCTCGATACTCCATTTTGAACATGTCACAATCTTCTACACATAGCTTTCTAAGGTAATGTATCTGAACAACTGAACACAGTGGGGCATAAATTACAGCTGCAATTATTTATTTAACAGATAAGATATCGCACAAGATAAGGCTTTTTTGAAGGTGATAATCCTTATTGGCCAGATTGGAAACTTATGGACCTACCTAGGTATGTTGTTCTCCAGCATAGCATGGTTCTATTTATTTGGGAATATCATTGCCCAGAGTATTTTTATTGAATTTACACAAAAGCCCATACCAAAATTTAATTTATATTTTCTGGCAAGTGTAATGTGCACCTGAATTGACATCTTGAGTGAATATTACTCTCTTTTATACCAAATTTCTGCAAGGTATGTTTCTTGGCATGAAGAATAACATTTTGTTTCAAACTTGCTTAATGGCATCTTTCATTGTTTGTCATTCATCTTCAGATACATTTTAATGCTGTGCCTAACCGCTCCATTTGAAACAATAGCAGTCCACTGTTAAACCAATGCCTAATGAAAGACAGCAAGCACTTGGCTTTGGAATAGTATAAATGTTGGTGCAACTGAACCAAATGTGCATAGAAATGTTATTACATTTATAAATGTTGCTACTTAACATAATGTTATCTGCATGCACTTTATATAGTTATAATGTTTGTTCTTATCTGACCTGTTTGCCAAGTACAGTTTTAACATAAGTTGATAACAACCAGTGTCTCTCTGTCGATATAGTTTGAAGCTCTTGCTATAAGTTAACTAGAAACTTAGTATTTCTGAGGTAAATATGCTATTGCTACTCACATGGGAATAATGAGCATTATATTTGATTGAAGATAGTGTCTTCTGGAATTGCCAAAGACACTGTTTCTAATTGTTACATTTAAAATTAATGGGTTTTTCTTTTATATTTGTGTTCATTTATAATAAAATTTTGTATGGTGGTACATGAGAAATAAATGAATTACATGTGTATATCTCCTGAAATATTTTAGTGACTAACAGAAGATTATGAAATAATGTAAATTTTAATGTTTGATTATATTTATTGGAAATTCTCCACCCCTCCCTTTTTATGCTGAAGCATCGGGAACAAGTCTTTTTCACAGCTCTTCACGAAATTTATCACTGACGGATGCACGACCACGACGAATTTTGCAAGCCAGTTGTAAACAATTTTTTCTGATGGCGCTTTATTACTAAATCTTGAATGAAACTATTCATTGCGTTCCTTTTTGATGAAATCGTTAAAAAATCATCCACTTAAATTTTCCATTTTTTCCGCAAAATTTCTTTGTTTAAAATATCACTGTAAACAAATCGGTCAATTTGTAAGCTGCAACCGTTTTCTAAATAACGAATGTCAATTTTGCGAAAATAGTAATGACATCTGAATGGCGCCACCTAGTGGTCGTTTGTAAAAATTTACACGATAGCCCTATATGTGTGTGTAAAACAAGTTTTTAGGAGCCTTTAATCTTTATTTATTCCCATTTTATCACTCATTGAATTTATTGCAATTATACTCATTTAAAATTCTCTTATTATATAGAGTTTTTAGATATGCTGCATTCATGTTTTACATACATTACACCTGAATCCAATCAAAACCTCTTATTGATATAAAGAAGAATTTTTAATTATGTTTAATCGTTATTTAGTTCTGTTTTATCACCAGTTGCTTATATTACACCTGAACCCAAAATAATGCTGTTTAAAAATTACTTTTTTTAAAATAGATATATTCAGCTTTTTACGTCCATTTTAATATTTGGCACCACAACTCCAAATGCTACGATTCTTGCTAGCATTGTGTTCAACTTCATTTGCACTTTTCTGCGGCTTTTCCACTGGAAAAGTTGAGACGTTATGTCTTTTAATCCGAAGCATCCAAGACGTATAGCTGCGAAATAAACATTTACGTAGAGAGGGAGATTACGTTTTAATTTTAAACTTAATAGCTATCTTCCACTCACAGATTATCTTCAACTGTTCTGTTGGTATGTTTGAATAGCCAATTTCAACTGTTATTTTGTTTTAAACAAATGACGTCAGTTCGTTTACAGGTGACAAGTTTAGGAATGCAGGATATGTTGAAATGTTTGTTATTTATGGTGAAACGGGTTGTAAAGGGGCTGCAGTGGCATGGATTTATTGAGAAATGTACCCATACTCTGTCAACTGTGTACGTAAGTAATTGTGAATAATTCTATTACATAATCTGAAAACAGTTTTTATATTATGTTATATTCCTAATATTCATTGTGAATAATCTTAACATTTATCGTATGCCAGGAGAACCTGTAAAGGACATTTCCTGTGTTATTGTGGCAGGGTGGCTGGCAGGTGCAGAAATTAAAAGAATTACAGCAAGTAATTGAATTGCAAGACTGAAAAATTATAAGTGATGAATAGGATAGCGCTATGACAAAGTTTATTTAAACAAAACCCAAAATACTATCTTTCTCAGGTTAAGAGGAAAGTCATAGGTTCCTTTGTACCGTCTATTAATCATAGTCAGGCTTCATAATTAAATGATAAATAGGACCCGAATTTTCAAGACCTAAATACGTTTTAAAAATGACTCAACCATTTGAACGAAAATACTAATCTACTCATTGAAATACTGGGTATTTCATGGCTTTTTAGCCTGCTTCACGGTAGCTGGCAGGTCGACAGAACGGTAACTCCCCGGCGTATGTACGCAACTCATTCAAATTCTCGCAGGTGAACAACAGTAATGAAAATGTATACACATTGGAAACGTTCAATTACATCCACACCTTATGGCATTTTTTAGAAAATGGTTATTCACGTGTATAAGTTCATCATGTCAATTGAACTTAAATGCACATAGCTCACTGTTATCCATGAATTGCAGGCAGATGATTCTGATTTTGGGGTAAATTTCTGTAATTTGAAGTTGCGAAACTTTAACGAAAGAGTAACTGAACCATGCTTAATATTTACTGATGCAGCATGGCTTCTACACAGATTTTCTTTTCATGCAAGGAGGTTTCGTGCATAAAATCTCGTATTTTTGTACTTCAATGCCTGTTATTTTTGCGTAGGAACATGATCTCGTAAATGGTGCCATGCTTCTGCTATTTATGAGGTGGTTTGCGTATTTGCAGCTCAGCTAGGTCGCCTGTTCTCGGTCTTCGTAGAGATAACACACTTTTGCCCCGAGGATTAAAGGATTATGCAATGCGTAACGGTATTTTCTTTCCTTTATTCAAAACAGCCTCATGCTGCATACAGTTTCTACAAATTGTTGCTTATATGACTTTCAAAGCTGACTCACGTTGCTTTATTCTGGTAAGCGTTTTACAACGACAACTGATATTTCATGAGTCAAGTGGTAATTGGTATAATAATGTGTTTACCTAATTATTATGTGCCAGGGCTTTTTATTAGATTGACAGTGACTGACATGACAATTCAAATTTCAAGTTTGCTTTATGTGAGCAAATTGCCGGAGTGTGTAGTTATACCTACATCCTACCTAATTTTCTAAGCACATTGAATTACATTGACTTTTGGCAGCGTTCTATTTTATGCTAAACGTTTGTTTAAACTATTTTGTAACACATTTTAGGGTACATACATATTTTGCCTGCCAAAGTAGGTTTTGTTTTCTTTCAATGCAGCTCAATATTTTTTGTTAATTAGACATTTCAGGGCTTTATTATTTATTATGGACTTCATAAATTTATCAGACCAATATTAGTGGTTTATGCTATTTTATACCTATAAATATTTCTTTGTTTCGTATGCACGTGAGAAGCCATCTACAACTTTTTTGGGGCCTTTAGTTGCCTGGTATTAACAGGACACCTTATTTAATGGTTTACATAGTTTATGCGACTCAATATTGCTTTGAATTACTTTTAGGACATATCTCAGACATGCACTCCCTAGTTGCATAACGGATCTTTTATTTCATCATCAAAGCTTACAAGTAAATAAATTGTATATATACTTTTCAAAATGTCATATTTAACCTCAAATTTGTAGCATTTCTACTGCAGCGTTTCGTGAATATAATAATGAAATTGATATAAGGGCATTGGTGCTGAGATGAGAGATGTAAACCGAGAATAACTTTCAGAAGAAGGTAGATCAAGAAATTATTAGAATTCTGTCAGACTTACGAGTGTGAATAACAAAAATAAAGTTGTTTAAATTTATTGAAACAAAATGAAATAAAAATAGGACACTTCTTTGTGTACATACTTTCTGATTTACAAACATTTTTACCCAGCGAATAGGAAACTTCATAATTCCACTGATTTCCAGCAAGTAGGGCAAGAATGCTTACACACCATCGTTACTGTCAAATTACCGACTCTCGTACTTCATATAACGGTTATGGAATATGGAAATTGCAAGGGGACAGATGTGGACTATAGGGAGGGTGTTCCACGGTTGTAGGCGAACAGTTGTTGTCTTACAGAAGGAGCAGAACTTCTCGAATCGGCTGTTGACATATTTTTCGCCCATAAGCACGTTTTTCTTCAACCAGAAACGGAATTAATTAGCACATTCACTGTTCGTGAAGAAAACCAGTTAACAAAATGTTTTGGGTATTCTAGAAAACTGTGAAGAAAACTTCCCAGCAGATGGACGAGTCTTTGCCTTAACAGGATTCCCCATTTTCCTTTATTCCTAGGGTGACCAGATTCACGTCCGTTTAAAAAAAAAAAAAAAAAAAAACCTAAAAGGAGAACGTTGTTCGGAAAAGAGGGCATTTAATTTTACGCCTACATTATATTTAAACATATTTATACCTTGTATTTTATGCAAAATATTTATAATAAAAAGAATGGTTTTACAGTTACCTACATATGAAAGTGAAGGAAAATATAATGCTAAATATTAAATTATTAAAAGGCAGCACTAAATATGGATATAATTATAATATTGTTTTTTAATGTGTTTCAGAGTTATTGGGTTCCATATCCATAAAGTTTACATTCAGCTTTTAAATTTATTTCTTCCTTTTCTGAAGGTAGGATATTTGCTGCCTAGGGGCATCGCTGAACTTAAATTGCCGTTTTGACATTTCCAATGTATGATAATTATAACGGTAATATGGAACTAACTTCAGAACACATGGTTGAGAAAAAACAGAACACTTCCCAATTCTTACATTCTGCTTTTCCTAACTTGTATATCCGAAACTTGAAAATTATTTGTTTTAACGCCTTTTTAACATAATTTGCATGTAGGGGACAGCAGCATCAAAAACTGTGTGGAAGTGTTATGCTATATATTTTACTCGACCAAGTGGTTGTAAAGCATCAACTATGGTGTAACTAGTAAATTGGAGAGACCGAAGAGTATTTAGGAGTAATGTAGTTTCTTTGTTGTAGCCTTTAACTATTTCTCTCTCTCTCTCTCTCTCTCTCTCTCTCTCTCGCTATATGTGTTTATTTATTTATTTATTTGCCACTTCTGAACTTCTTGGGCATCGGAAAAAAAAGTTGAAGAAAAATATTGTACCACTGAAATCACCCGGTTAATGAAGTGCCCATACTTTCTTAAGGTTTTTCTTTAAATATATTCGCAACCAAAACCATAATTATCATCTGCATATATATTGCGTTACAATTCTCTTTCCCTGCTTCATTTACTGAGTGGTTTTCTTCATTTCTTCAACTTTCTCCCCCCCCCCCCTTTCCCCCCCGTTTCTCTGAAAAATTTCCCTCCATGTTTTGTTTTTCATCCCGCATGTGAAATGGTTGTTTAATAATAACAACCAATGATGCGTTTACAATATGTTAAATGCGCTTGCGGCATATCCCCTATGATAACTAGGGTATTTCCATTGAAGCCATCATCATCATCATCATCGACTTATAAGGATTAGGCCTATGGTCTGTTTCACGTTCTGACGGACCATATGAAACATTCGTTAGCATCTTCAGGTGTCAGAAAAATAAGTGATCACCCATCGTTTGAAGTGCCATTTTGCGTAATGCTAAGGTATTACTTGAATGTAGAATGACGGGTAGCTTTGTCCAGGGGCCTCTTTTTTTCAGATATGGAGTTGTTTAACCTGCCATAAATCTACTACACAGGTCCCTTGGCTCTAAGCCCCTCTCTGAGGACTTGCGCTTGAGATTTTTACATCCCAAGGACTCAAGGTTCAAACCCGTTCGAGGTCGATGGGGTGGGTTTGAACCTTGAGTCCTCAGGAGAATGCTTTTCGACTAGGCCACTCAGACCGACTTTTTTTTAAAATTAATTCTCAAATTTGAGAAATGTGTTCCACTATCAAGTAAAATCTATGTATTTGCAAGTACATTTACATACAAAGTAAATTTTCAAGAGGCTACTAAAATATTATTTTGGTTACGTGCAATTATTGTTGCAAGAGATTAGAGGAACTACATTACCATATGATAATTTAAATTGCATTTAAATGTGTTATCCTCCCTGAATCGGATCGGATTATTAGGGTTGGAGGAGGATATTTTGGTACTTAAGCATTACTCGAGGTCTGGACGTTTGCACCTAAACACCTTCGTCAGGAATAAATCATGTCAGAGATCTACTTGGCGGCCATGATTCACAGGCAGGGACGCACTTAGACGGGATTCAAACATTGTTTCCAGATAAAACACCCCGACTCCGGGGGAGCTCCTCCCTCTCCAAGGATTTAAAGCCCCTCAAAATATACGGAAACCTTTCCAAAAGTGCAAGCTCCCGTCATATCTCACCAGGTCATCTGTACTTAAACCAAGGGAATGAAATGAGATGAAAAATGCACCCAGCATTCGCCTAAGTGACCAGGGGAAACCACAAACACAAAACCCGAAGACTCAGGCGTAAACGTTTGATAGTCCGAACTACGTTCGCACTGTAATACAGTTAATCAATAATTCAAAGGGTACAATTTGCCTTTCTTGATTTATCTCCAGCTTTAAAACATGTAAGAAATTACTTGGTATTAATAAAATGATACTTGAAGTCATGGTTGAGCGCTTGTCGCTCTTAATCTGCAGATGCCGATATTAACAACTGGAACAGTTCACATGGATGTATGCCTATTTCTTATAGGGCATTTTTCTAAGCGTATATCCTGAAACTTCAAAAAATCAAAAGTATAGCAAAATTTATTTATGTAGAGTATTACAGCATAGTCCCCCTTACTTTAATCAGAAAATAAAAAACGATAGCAGCAAGACACGGCAAACATGTAACATTAAAATAGAAGAGAATAAACGTGCGTTTAGTAGAAATCATGCGTATACAAAATAATTATTAAAAGAAGCTTCGAAATTTTCTACCATTTTTATTATTTTACGCAGCGTTTGCTGTGCATATTTTTGCAGCATCTGCCAATTGATCAAACACCAATCAGGCCGCTTAAGGCATAAGGCTCAAACTGGCATTATGGGATATCCGCTAGTCCCTCAATAGATGGCACTGATGCATTGTAATTGCAAGCAGATGCTCATACGAGTTAAAATTATAATAAATGTTATACTTTAACTGAAGAGAAATTGATATATATTATACTGTAGTTAAGTTATATACAAATTGTGTACATAAATAATTTTTTTCTGTATAGACAAACTACTCCTTTTAACACATTTTTCTTTCTCTTCCTCTTCCTCTTTCATCTTTCTCTTCTTATTTTCTATTCTTGTAAATATTACCTAATGCATACTTTCTAACTATTAACACAGTTAAAGAGTAAGAAATAAAACATAAGTATTAAATTATATATAATTACTCATTATGAGAGGCATGTATAATTTATAAAACTATCAAAAATATATAAAACAAAAATAGAATATTGTAATTAAATGACAATTGTATCCTGCAAAGCCAACCCCTGCAGGATACAATTGTCCCAGGAAATATTTTCTAAATAAAAAAGCTGGAATCCAACATCCTCTCGACACAGCACAATTTAAATAATAGTATTTCCCCTTTTCAGTTGTATTGTGGAATGGTATATTTTTTTATTTAAATAGTAAATGCCACTTAATAAGACTAAATGTTTATCAAAACTCATTTTTAATCTTCCTTGTGAACGTTTTAGTTTACGTGGGACCGCTTATAAAATGGTTTGGTTACTATAAAAGCTAGGCAATATTACTGCATTGTTTTCACTCTGTTTCTACATATCTGTCAGCTACGGCGACACGATGCGGGATCATAATGAGAAAGATGAGGAAGACGAGAATAACCAATCAGGATACAACAAATAATTGCTTCTTTGCCTGATTTTCCTCCGAAGCCGTTAACTGTCGTTTCGAAATATTAAAGCATCCCCGTCAACAATGCCTAATGAACAAACCCGCAACAATCTAAACAACGTATGTGCCACAATATTTATTGAAAAAGTTAAGAAGAGTACAGCGCGGCCTGCACCTGCCTAGTCTAGGCCATTCTTAATGTGACACACCATAATTACAATAAAATGTATTACCAACTATTTCTTGAATACATTACAAACTGATCGTAGTTGTTCATACTCCAATTCTTAGAACAAAACGAAATTAAAATGGAATAAAATGAAATATAGTAATCCTGCTATCACCTACTGCCGCAGACTAACTCTAACTTGGTTCATCAATGGTCCCACTACTGGTAACTATAAAATCTAGTCAATATTATTGCATTGTTTTCACTCTGTTTTTACGTATCTGTCAGCTGCGGCGACACGAGGCGGGATCTTAAAGAGAAAGATACAAAATTAGAGCAATGTTAAGAATTCACTTCAAAAGTGATTAGGGGCGGAAGAGCAAGGAATTAGAAAACGCAAAAAAATAAATAAATAAAAAATAAAAAAATCTAGTCATAAATCAGTGGTGGGAAAAAAGAAAACAGCGTAGCCGAGATAAGGTGGGGAGAAAAATAAGAGGAGAGAGAGAGAGAGAGAGAGAGCGCCCACTGGGGCTTAGGTGTCAAAAAGTATTCTTTTTATTTCACATCCAATTGTTGTACTGTTGCGTCATCCAGGGCTCTGTAGCTGAACGTAAGTAGTTCTAGAGAAGGTCGCACTTAGCGATGGTGTAGCTTTTCATAGTGTGCATGCCTATTCATTGATAGACTTCGTAATGAAGTCGGTCCGTTGTCGAGAGATATTGGCAGCAATACCTTAGTTTATTTTACTCATGTTCGTAGCATGTGCGAATTGATCGAACACCAATCAAGTGTGCTCAGGTTGTTTGTGCGCTTAAGGTCCAGAACTGGCTTTACTAGATGTCCGGTAGATGGCATTGATGGGCAATAATTGCAAGCAGATGCTTATTTTAAAATATTAATAAATGCTATATTTGAACTGAAGTGAAAAGGATATATTATAGTGTAGTTGTGTTATATACAAATTATAGTAGGAAACGTTTGTACGGTACGTATTGCTGATTGCGGATTGACAACATTAAGTAGGTTGTTCTCCAGGCCCGTTTATCGCGTTTCGTGTATAAATGGATAATGTGTCGTACAGGTCGCTACTCTGGTATCCCTTCAAATCGTATAAATCTTTCGCCTTTTACTAAAGATTTCCGTGGAGGGGTACAATTGATGAGTCTATAACTAATTTTTTGTTAGTGCCCGGCGTAAGCTGGGCCAATAAACGCCTCATGTAAATATAAGTGTCGTGCATTACGTTCACGTAATGTGCGGACCGAGCATCTGATCATTACTGAGTATGACATGACACATTGCTATTAAATGTCAAATAGATTCTGAAATGGTACTGTTTTCACCATTGCTGTGGGTTTCATGTTTCGCTCATTGAAACATCTTCCAAATGCTTAGATGTTGCAAAACGGTGGTACTCATTTGTCTGAAACTGTTAATCAAGTTTTATGAATGGCAATTTTTACGTCCGTCAGGTTACATCGTTATTAAATCACAATACAGATCAAAACCGTGTATTACCCTTTGGCTTGCTTGCATTGTACATTTGTGTACTGCAAATAATACAAATTTATCGAAATTAGGAATGCACTTTGTTCTTTTTACCCGGCGCAGGGGGAAGGCTTTAAATCTCAAATGCATCTAATTATGTAAAATGCATTAGTCACCTGATTTAAACTTACATTAGTGTTTAAGATGCCCAATAATAGTGTGTCTTTTAAGGTGGCATATTTCATGCCCTAACGCAAAGAAAGGGCACTTTTGTAACCTTTGCTCAAAATAGCATTAAGGAACGGTATACAGTTAGATTAGAGGTTTCTATTGCAAGAAATAGACATTCATTGTTGTGAAATGTTGTATTATGGTCTTTAATTAGCATTAACGCCAATTATCTCCATTAAATTCCATTTTATGATCCCTTTAAAATGCCAAATTTTACATGTGTGAACGAGCACATAGTGAAATTGACATTCAGAGTGGAGTCCTTGCAGTCCCAAGAAATATGTACAGTCTGGCGCCCAGAAGGTTTTTTGAATGGTGTTTAACGCCCGTTTTTACTACCGACACGCCACAGGCGGGAAACACTGGTGATACTTGAAATGATAAATTTGAATTTTTTTTTTTGTTTTTTGTTTTTTGTTTTTTTTTTGTAAAGGAACGAAACGTTCCACGCCTAAGTTTAGGGTACCTCTCCGGCATTTGCCATTTATGAGGACTGGGGAAAACCTGGAAAAAAACCTCAGTCAGGAAGGACGTGCCTGGTGGGAACGAGTCCGCGCCTTCACGACCTCGGCTACCCGTGGCGGTCCCAAAAGAAGTTGAGTGCAGGCTGAAGTGCAAGGGAGGTTTTAACCGTTTACCTGCAAACTTAAGAAGGTATGTAAGGTATGCAATGCTATCTCGTGAACAACCGTTAAAAAAAGGACTTGTAAGGTCCAGGGCCTAACGCGAATTCCGGTAGTCCCTCAATAGATGGCACCGATGCATTATAATTGCAAGCAGATGCTTACGGGGTCAAAATATTAATAAATGTTTTACTTTAACCGAAGTGAAAATGATGTACTATAGTGTAGTTAAGTTATATACAAATTATAATACGAAACGTTTGAACGGTACATATTGCTGAATGAGAAATTACAACACGATGTTTGTTGTTCTTCAGACCCATTTATCGCGTTTTGTCAATAAGTAATTAATCTTCGCAAGTTAATGTTACTCTGGTATCCCTTCAAATCGTATAAATCTTTCGCCTTTTACTAAAGATTTCCCTCGCGCGGTACAAATGATCAGTATATAACTACTTTTTTGTTAGTGCCCGGCGTGAG
The DNA here is from genome assembly GCA_030762175.1 of Metallyticus violacea. Classification (NCBI taxonomy): domain Eukaryota; kingdom Metazoa; phylum Arthropoda; class Insecta; order Mantodea; family Metallyticidae; genus Metallyticus; species Metallyticus violacea. The sequence goes on along the minus strand of CM060830.1, from coordinate 20,029,111 downwards.
GTAGGCCAATAGGTTATTATTCAATATGAACAATGAAATAGTTATTTATCATTAATGATTAGAGGTTACCAGTTAAATGCACTCGTTTATTAATTACAAATTTAATTTTATTTTACATGTCGAAGAAGGATGGTTGCAGGTTGACTACTTATTTATCGTTCTGGATGAGAGGGTGGCAATGCTGATGCTGATATTAAGTAAATTCGTACCGTTCACATGGACTTACACCCATTTCCTGTAAGATGATAATATATTTCTAAGCGTACTTCCAAAGTTGCGCAAGATCTTAATGTTGAGCATTACAGCATAACCTCTGTTACTGTAATCAGAAATTTAATAATAATAATAATAATAATAATAATAATAATAATAATAATAATAATAATAATACACGCCACGGCAAACATGTAACGTTGACATTGAAGTGAGGGTGAAACGCGCGTTTAAATGCAATTAAAGTGATTAATTTAGCAATGTGCGTTTGCACTCACTAAAGAGTAGATAATAACTATTTATTGATTGGGAACATAAAATGGCAGTAGAACTTAATAAGGAAAAGTTGGTATACATTGTTGAAAAGACTTCTGAAACAACATACTCTGTGACTTTTGTCTTTTTCTGCACTGTCTTAAAATCGGTCATTGAGGCAGGCCTTAGTGGGTTAGAAACTCAGTTGCCGTAGATTAGTACCCATTTTAATGCTAGTTTATTTGCAGCAAACAAACGAGACAGACAAGGCGGTGTAGAATTGAATTGAATGGTAAGTTTCGTGACTGCAACGTTGAGAGCAGACCAATATTGTTGTTGCGTACCTACCCGTGCTAGGGCTTAACCGCAGTAAAGGATGAGTTTAATAGTAAGTTTGATGAGTGGAGGTTTGGAATTGATGGAGAAAGTACCAGACTTCCCTATAATGTAATGAGCGGAGCTGACATTCTGGGAGATGTTGAATAGGGCATGTGCTGATAACCTAATTTCGGTTGTCAGCATGTCCGTATTACTAATTGTTTTACATTTCGACATAAAGCGACCCTGAAATATATTGGGTTTTATTCCACTTGAGTGCTAGTGAATTATTGTTATCGAAGATGCCCGCAGGCTAGGCGACTGCAACATACAGGAGAATCATAGTCAGTGATCAATTGCGTTGCTTATAGGAGATATCAAACCACCAATCAGGATACAACAAATAATTGCTTCTTTGCCTGATTTTCCTCCGAAGCCGTTAACTGTCGTTTCGAAATATTAAAGCATCCCCGTCAACAATGCCTAATGAACAAACCCGCAACAATCTAAACAACGTATGTGCCACAATATTTATTGAAAAAGTTAAGAAGAGTACAGCGCGGCCTGCACCTGCCTAGTCTAGGCCATTCTTAATGTGACACACCATAATTACAATAAAATGTATTACCAACTATTTCTTGAATACATTACAAACTGATCGTAGTTGTTCATACTCCAATTCTTAGAACAAAACGAAATTAAAATGGAATAAAATGAAATATAGTAATCCTGCTATCACCTACTGCCGCAGACTAACTCTAACTTGGTTCATCAATGGTCCCACTACTGGTAACTATAAAATCTAGTCAATATTATTGCATTGTTTTCACTCTGTTTTTACGTATCTGTCAGCTGCGGCGACACGAGGCGGGATCTTAAAGAGAAAGATACAAAATTAGAGCAATGTTAAGAATTCACTTCAAAAGTGATTAGGGGCGGAAGAGCGGGGAATTAGAAAACGCAAAAAAATAAATAAATAAAAAATAAAAAAATCTAGTCATAAATCAGTGGTGGGAAAAAAGAAAACAGCGTAGCCGAGATAAGGTGGGGAGAAAAATAAGAGGAGAGAGAGAGAGAGAGAGAGAGCGCCCACTGGGGCTTAGGTGTCAAAAAGTATTCTTTTTATTTCACATCCAATTGTTGTACTGTTGCGTCATCCAGGGCTCTGTAGCTGAACGTAAGTAGTTCTAGAGAAGGTCGCACTTAGCGATGGTGTAGCTTTTCATAGTGTGCATGCCTATTCATTGATAGACTTCGTAATGAAGTCGGTCCGTTGTCGAGAGATATTGGCAGCAATACCTTAGTTTATTTTACTCATGTTCGTAGCATGTGCGAATTGATCGAACACCAATCAAGTGTGCTCAGGTTGTTTGTGCGCTTAAGGTCCAGAACTGGCTTTACTAGATGTCCGGTAGATGGCATTGATGGGCAATAATTGCAAGCAGATGCTTATTTTAAAATATTAATAAATGCTATATTTGAACTGAAGTGAAAAGGATATATTATAGTGTAGTTGTGTTATATACAAATTATAGTAGGAAACGTTTGTACGGTACGTATTGCTGATTGCGGATTGACAACATTAAGTAGGTTGTTCTCCAGGCCCGTTTATCGCGTTTCGTGTATAAATGGATAATGTGTCGTACAGGTCAACTTACTGACCTTTTGCATTGCAGGATACGAGTTGAGGACTACGTTACGCCCCAAGGCCCCGCACAGTGTCGCAGGTGCCTCCGCTTCGGCCATATGGCCCGAAACTGTGAGGCGCCGAAGGTGTGCCCCTTCTGCGCAGGGGAGCACACCTTGCGCAATTGCACTGCGACACTGCGGCAATGCGCCCTCTGCGGCCTGAGTGGTCACGGAGCGAAGTGGGGGGGCTGCGAGGCACACTTAAGACTCCTGCAACCGAATCGTTTCCCTCCGGCGCGCCCTAGGCCGCCCTCGATGTGGGATCACGTGTCCCATATTCGGGGCTCCTATGCTGGAATTACACAACAGCGACAGTACATGCGCAACACACAGAGCACACCAGAACAGACCATACCACGACCTCCAAACACACACACACAAACACCTCCAACACAATCCCAACAGAGCATTCCACCAAGCACACGAAGCACAACAACCACCATGAAACAAACACCAGCGCACAGCGACACACACTCGCAGCAGCGCACACAACCTCACACACCACCTGCGCGCCAACATGTACACACCAACCCACCATCCCCACCCTTCCATCCTGAGCATTTCATTCCAGCCCCGGTTGTAGGAGGCAAAACTTTGAACTTTGATAGAGAGGTACTGGCCTTCTTGGCCCAATTGGGGCAAGGAGATGAGTACAATGGGTACCTGATGCTGTTAGCCCAGTTTCACATTATGCACCAAGAGCTTAACTTTGTAGGATCCCCAGCCAAACTGTCGGCTAGATATGTGAAGGAAATGTACCGACTCGTCACTGAAATGCGCAATGGCCACTAAACCAAACGGAAACGGAAACACCTACCACAGTACTGAACACCCACACGATGCCCTCAGCACTACAGACACGGACGCACCCCCAGACTGTAAGATACTCTTCTGGAACTGCAGGGGGGCCCGCTCAAAGCTAGGAGAACTCACACACTACCTATCCCTCAAGAAAACAGATATCGTCTTACTAAGCGAAACTTTTCTCACGCCGAAAGCTAGGTTTTCCATACCCGATTACACAGTGCACCGCGCCGACCACCCAGACGAGCACCAGCACGGCGGCACGGCAATACTTATACGCTCCACAATCAAACATTGGCAAGTACATGTACCTCCGCTGAAGCACATGGAGGCTTCTGCAATAAAAATCGTTGCACAGAACGAACCAATCACCATTGTTAGCATATACAATCCCCCCGGAAAGATCCTAGTACATGACCTTGATATAGTAACCAATCTAGGAGATAAAGTAATAGCGGCAGGCGACTTCAACGCGCCCCATGAAGCATGGGGATCGCCCACCAACAACGCCAGCGGGATTAAACTTCACCAATACATACTAAACAACAACTGCATTGTAATACACACCGACGAACCAACCCACATACCAACCAACAGAAACACCAACCCAAACACACTAGACTTCGCGATCCTCAAGAACACCCACTTCCGACACAACATCACGCGCGAAGACACACTCGCCTCCGATCACTACGCGGTAATGCTAGACATTGAAAAACCGATCTCACTCGACGCACATGCCCCAAGGAGAAACTACAACCGCGCCAACTGGCAGCTATTCCAAGCCGTATTAGACACCCAACTAACACCAAACCCCCCCTTGCAGACACCAGAAGACCTCGAAAAAGCAACGACCCACCTTGAAACGACCATACAGGCGGCCATCAACTCTGCTGTCCCATTCATGCCCCCCCGGAGAAACGAAATGCGGTTCACACCGGACATAATTGTACTAATGACTGAAAGAAATCATGAGCGCCGCAAATGGCAGCGCACCCGTAACATACTCCATAGAGTAAACATGGAAACGCTCAATAGCGAAATTAAAACAAAAATCCAGGATCAACTACAACAACAATGGAACAGGGTGCTAATCGACCTAGACGTACGGACAAACAAAGTATGGACGGTGACCAAAAGACTCATAAAGCAACCAGTAAAAACACCGCCTTTAAAAATACCTACCACTACACCACCACAGTACGCGGAAACTCCAGAGGACAAAGCTGAGCTATTAGCAGACTCCCTGGAGAAAGCTTGCTCACCTAACACGGACCCAATAGACGTGACCTTCAGCGCCTCCATAGAGCAAGCTGCTGATACCATACTTGACACACAGACATACAACAAAATACGAAGGACACACCCGTCGGAGCTACGCTACATTATAAATCAACTACAAAACTGCAAGGCCCCTGGCCCAGACCAAATACCAAACCTCGTTCTCAAACACCTGACAAAAGCAGCCCTGGAGCTACTGTCGTCAATAACCAACTACTGCCTCACCGAAGGTTACTACCCAAAGAGATGGAAACATGCCACAGTGCTGATGTTCCCAAAGCCCGGGAAAGACGCATCGAACTCGGAAAATTATAGACCCATTAGCTTATTAAACACCATAAGTAAAGTAGTAGAAAAAGTAATCTTAAAAAGATTAACGGCACACCTCAAAAAGAACAACTTAATAATCAATGAGCAATTCGGGTTTCGGGCACAACACTCCACTACGCATCAGCTAACACGCGCGATAGAACACATCACCCAGGGCTATAATCGAAAAATGTCCACGGGAGTACTCTTCCTCGACATTAAACGCGCTTTTGATACAGTCCACCACGCTAGCCTTTTGCACAAACTAAAAGAATCAAAATGCCAAGATACAATGATCAAACTGGTAGCCCATTACCTAAGGGGCCGAACCTTCTCAATTTCCATAAATAAAATCATATCTACACCACGAGAAATCACGGCTGGGGTCCCACAGGGCAGCCTACTGGGCCCCACGCTATTCAACATATATATAAATGACATCCCCAAGACACCTAACACAATGCTGTCAATATACGCAGACGACACAACCATCGCTGCACAGTCATGGAAACCAACCAATACTGCAAAAAGACTGCAAGAAGCCTTAAGCAACCTGGAACCGTGGCTGCGCAAGTGGCGAATAAAAATCAATGCAGCCAAATCCCAACTTGTCCTATTCACCAAACGAACTAAGCACAGAAAACAACGGTTACCCCCCCTACAGCTCTTTCAAGAAAATATCCAATGGGTAAAAGAGGTAAAATACCTAGGAGTTACATTAGACACAGGGCTCACTTTCATTAACCACACCAAAAGAGCCAAACAACACGCCAACCTGCAACTAAGCAAAATATACCCAATGCTGAACCGCAAATCACCCATAGGCGTAAAACTGGGCATCACCTTATACAAAACCCTGATCAGGCCCGTCCTCACATATGCAGCACCGGCATGGGGATTCTGTGCGCCTACACACATAAAAACGCTCCAAGCGATACAAAACAAAATGATTAGAATAATAACAAAAGTACCAAGAAGCGCCCCGATCGACTTGCTCCATGATGAACTAAAACTACATTCCATTGAAGAATTCATCAAAATGTTAGCATACAATATGTACAAAAAAGCAGAAAACCACCACAACCCATTGGTTAGTGGTTTGGGACAGTACGAGCAAACGCGCGCTAAGCACAAAATGCCCCTGTCACTCTTCAACCGTAGGATCCCACTAAACAAATATGACGACCCACAAGCAGAAGCCCAACAATTGCTACTCACCCTAGTACCTATGAACAACAATGTACAAACAGTGCCCTAAAGCCCCTGGATGGATGATACTCCCCTGCCAGGGCGGTCGGGGTAATAAAGGGCTACCCCAAAACGTTGACGAACGGACAATGCATTAGATTAGTTTGTTGTTAAAAAAAAAAAAAAAAAAAAAAAAAAAAAAAAAAAAAAAACTAGAGATAAGACGTCCCCCCAATTTCACGGGGGTAGCATCACGTACATCTAAACAATCACTAACAACGCATGCTTTATCACCAAACTCATAACCAGGACGAACCCCGTATGGGGGAAAAATACACTTATTAGATCTAATAACATTGTAGTAGCCAATTGAGTTACCTACACACCCACTGAATAATGATATGTCACCATGTTCGATTACAGCATACAACACCTAACTGTAAGAAACTACACACCAGCAGCGAACACAAGTCAACTCCCCCCGACTCAACTATACGGTTGACGGCCTACGAAATCGTAAGTACTGCACCTCAGAAATTCCTTAGCATGGAACCCTACACCCAGGAATTCCTCCCTGCATGAGCATGATACCTACAGTAACACCTAGGTCCTTGTCTGGGCTACATGCCAAGGCCTGTACCTAGCCCACCTCTGTCTGATCACTCCCTTGTGGTCAGGCGTCTATATAGTTTACCCATTAATCTCAGGGTGCTTCGGCGGTACCTGACTAACCTTCACCTGCTTCCCACCCATCACGTAGCAGTAGTCTTAGTGCATGGTAGGGGAGGCAAGCGTAGATCCACTTCGGATGGTTGCCACCAAGGGGGGGCGGCGGAGGGGCCCCTCCTTAGAAAAAAAAAAAAAAAAAAAAAAAAAAAAAAAAAAAAAAAAAAAAAAAAAACAGGTCGCTACTCTGGTATCCCTTCAAATCGTATAAATCTTTCGCCTTTTACTAAAGATTTCCGTGGAGGGGTACAATTGATGAGTCTATAACTAATTTTTTGTTAGTGCCCGGCGTAAGCTGGGCCAATAAACGCCTCATGTAAATATAAGTGTCGTGCATTACGTTCACGTAATGTGCGGACCGAGCATCTGATCATTACTGAGTATGACATGACACATTGCTATTAAATGTCAAATAGATTCTGAAATGGTACTGTTTTCACCATTGCTGTGGGTTTCATGTTTCGCTCATTGAAACATCTTCCAAATGCTTAGATGTTGCAAAACGGTGGTACTCATTTGTCTGAAACTGTTAATCAAGTTTTATGAATGGCAATTTTTACGTCCGTCAGGTTACATCGTTATTAAATCACAATACAGATCAAAACCGTGTATTACCCTTTGGCTTGCTTGCATTGTACATTTGTGTACTGCAAATAATACAAATTTATCGAAATTAGGAATGCACTTTGTTCTTTTTACCCGGCGCAGGGGGAAGGCTTTAAATCTCAAATGCATCTAATTATGTAAAATGCATTAGTCACCTGATTTAAACTTACATTAGTGTTTAAGATGCCCAATAATAGTGTGTCTTTTAAGGTGGCATATTTCATGCCCTAACGCAAAGAAAGGGCACTTTTGTAACCTTTGCTCAAAATAGCATTAAGGAACGGTATACAGTTAGATTAGAGGTTTCTATTGCAAGAAATAGACATTCATTGTTGTGAAATGTTGTATTATGGTCTTTAATTAGCATTAACGCCAATTATCTCCATTAAATTCCATTTTATGATCCCTTTAAAATGCCAAATTTTACATGTGTGAACGAGCACATAGTGAAATTGACATTCAGAGTGGAGTCCTTGCAGTCCCAAGAAATATGTACAGTCTGGCGCCCAGAAGGTTTTTTGAATGGTGTTTAACGCCCGTTTTTACTACCGACACGCCACAGGCGGGAAACACTGGTGATACTTGAAATGATAAATTTGAATTTTTTTTTTTGTTTTTTGTTTTTTGTTTTTTTTTTGTAAAGGAACGAAACGTTCCACGCCTAAGTTTAGGGTACCTCTCCGGCATTTGCCATTTATGAGGACTGGGGAAAACCTGGAAAAAAACCTCAGTCAGGAAGGACGTGCCTGGTGGGAACGAGTCCGCGCCTTCACGACCTCGGCTACCCGTGGCGGTCCCAAAAGAAGTTGAGTGCAGGCTGAAGTGCAAGGGAGGTTTTAACCGTTTACCTGCAAACTTAAGAAGGTATGTAAGGTATGCAATGCTATCTCGTGAACAACCGTTAAAAAAAGGACTTGTAAGGTCCAGGGCCTAACGCGAATTCCGGTAGTCCCTCAATAGATGGCACCGATGCATTATAATTGCAAGCAGATGCTTACGGGGTCAAAATATTAATAAATGTTTTACTTTAACCGAAGTGAAAATGATGTACTATAGTGTAGTTAAGTTATATACAAATTATAATACGAAACGTTTGAACGGTACATATTGCTGAATGAGAAATTACAACACGATGTTTGTTGTTCTTCAGACCCATTTATCGCGTTTTGTCAATAAGTAATTAATCTTCGCAAGTTAATGTTACTCTGGTATCCCTTCAAATCGTATAAATCTTTCGCCTTTTACTAAAGATTTCCCTCGCGCGGTACAAATGATCAGTATATAACTACTTTTTTGTTAGTGCCCGGCGTGAGGTAGGCCAATAGGTTATTATTCAATATGAACAATGAAATAGTTATTTATCATTAATGATTAGAGGTTACCAGTTAAATGCACTCGTTTATTAATTACAAATTTAATTTTATTTTACATGTCGAAGAAGGATGGTTGCAGGTTGACTACTTATTTATCGTTCTGGATGAGAGGGTGGCAATGCTGATGCTGATATTAAGTAAATTCGTACCGTTCACATGGACTTACACCCATTTCCTGTAAGATGATAATATATTTCTAAGCGTACTTCCAAAGTTGCGCAAGATCTTAATGTTGAGCATTACAGCATAACCTCTGTTACTGTAATCAGAAATTTAATAATAATAATAATAATAATAATAATAATAATAATAATAATAATAATAATAATAATAATAATAATAATAATACACGCCACGGCAAACATGTAACGTTGACATTGAAGTGAGGGTGAAACGCGCGTTTAAATGCAATTAAAGTGATTAATTTAGCAATGTGCGTTTGCACTCACTAAAGAGTAGATAATAACTATTTATTGATTGGGAACATAAAATGGCAGTAGAACTTAATAAGGAAAAGTTGGTATACATTGTTGAAAAGACTTCTGAAACAACATACTCTGTGACTTTTGTCTTTTTCTGCACTGTCTTAAAATCGGTCATTGAGGCAGGCCTTAGTGGGTTAGAAACTCAGTTGCCGTAGATTAGTACCCATTTTAATGCTAGTTTATTTGCAGCAAACAAACGAGACAGACAAGGCGGTGTAGAATTGAATTGAATGGTAAGTTTCGTGACTGCAACGTTGAGAGCAGACCAATATTGTTGTTGCGTACCTACCCGTGCTAGGGCTTAACCGCAGTAAAGGATGAGTTTAATAGTAAGTTTGATGAGTGGAGGTTTGGAATTGATGGAGAAAGTACCAGACTTCCCTATAATGTAATGAGCGGAGCTGACATTCTGGGAGATGTTGAATAGGGCATGTGCTGATAACCTAATTTCGGTTGTCAGCATGTCCGTATTACTAATTGTTTTACATTTCGACATAAAGCGACCCTGAAATATATTGGGTTTTATTCCACTTGAGTGCTAGTGAATTATTGTTATCGAAGATGCCCGCAGGCTAGGCGACTGCAACATACAGGAGAATCATAGTCAGTGATCAATTGCGTTGCTTATAGGAGATATCAAACCACCAATCAGGATACAACAAATAATTGCTTCTTTGCCTGATTTTCCTCCGAAGCCGTTAACTGTCGTTTCGAAATATTAAAGCATCCCCGTCAACAATGCCTAATGAACAAACCCGCAACAATCTAAACAACGTATGTGCCACAATATTTATTGAAAAAGTTAAGAAGAGTACAGCGCGGCCTGCACCTGCCTAGTCTAGGCCATTCTTAATGTGACACACCATAATTACAATAAAATGTATTACCAACTATTTCTTGAATACATTACAAACTGATCGTAGTTGTTCATACTCCAATTCTTAGAACAAAACGAAATTAAAATGGAATAAAATGAAATATAGTAATCCTGCTATCACCTACTGCCGCAGACTAACTCTAACTTGGTTCATCAATGGTCCCACTACTGGTAACTATAAAATCTAGTCAATATTATTGCATTGTTTTCACTCTGTTTTTACGTATCTGTCAGCTGCGGCGACACGAGGCGGGATCTTAAAGAGAAAGATACAAAATTAGAGCAATGTTAAGAATTCACTTCAAAAGTGATTAGGGGCGGAAGAGCGGGGAATTAGAAAACGCAAAAAAATAAATAAATAAAAAATAAAAAAATCTAGTCATAAATCAGTGGTGGGAAAAAAGAAAACAGCGTAGCCGAGATAAGGTGGGGAGAAAAATAAGAGGAGAGAGAGAGAGAGAGCGCCCACTGGGGCTTAGGTGTCAAAAAGTATTCTTTTTATTTCACATCCAATTGTTGTACTGTTGCGTCATCCAGGGCTCTGTAGCTGAACGTAAGTAGTTCTAGAGAAGGTCGCACTTAGCGATGGTGTAGCTTTTCATAGTGTGCATGCCTATTCATTGATAGACTTCGTAATGAAGTCGGTCCGTTGTCGAGAGATATTGGCAGCAATACCTTAGTTTATTTTACTCATGTTCGTAGCATGTGCGAATTGATCGAACACCAATCAAGTGTGCTCAGGTTGTTTGTGCGCTTAAGGTCCAGAACTGGCTTTACTAGATGTCCGGTAGATGGCATTGATGGGCAATAATTGCAAGCAGATGCTTATTTTAAAATATTAATAAATGCTATATTTGAACTGAAGTGAAAAGGATATATTATAGTGTAGTTGTGTTATATACAAATTATAGTAGGAAACGTTTGTACGGTACGTATTGCTGATTGCGGATTGACAACATTAAGTAGGTTGTTCTCCAGGCCCGTTTATCGCGTTTCGTGTATAAATGGATAATGTGTCGTACAGGTCGCTACTCTGGTATCCCTTCAAATCGTATAAATCTTTCGCCTTTTACTAAAGATTTCCGTGGAGGGGTACAATTGATGAGTCTATAACTAATTTTTTGTTAGTGCCCGGCGTAAGCTGGGCCAATAAACGCCTCATGTAAATATAAGTGTCGTGCATTACGTTCACGTAATGTGCGGACCGAGCATCTGATCATTACTGAGTATGACATGACACATTGCTATTAAATGTCAAATAGATTCTGAAATGGTACTGTTTTCACCATTGCTGTGGGTTTCATGTTTCGCACATTGAAACATCTTCCAAATGCTTAGATGTTGCAAAACGGTGGTACTCATTTGTCTGAAACTGTTAATCAAGTTTTATGAATGGCAATTTTTACGTCCGTCAGGTTACATCGTTATTAAATCACAATACAGATCAAAACCGTGTATTACCCTTTGGCTTGCTTGCATTGTACATTTGTGTACTGCAAATAATACAAATTTATCGAAATTAGGAATGCACTTTGTTCTTTTTACCCGGCGCAGGGGGAAGGCTTTAAATCTCAAATGCATCTAATTATGTAAAATGCATTAGTCACCTGATTTAAACTTACATTAGTGTTTAAGATGCCCAATAATAGTGTGTCTTTTAAGGTGGCATATTTCATGCCCTAACGCAAAGAAAGGGCACTTTTGTAACCTTTGCTCAAAATAGCATTAAGGAACGGTATACAGTTAGATTAGAGGTTTCTATTGCAAGAAATAGACATTCATTGTTGTGAAATGTTGTATTATGGTCTTTAATTAGCATTAACGCCAATTATCTCCATTAAATTCCATTTTATGATCCCTTTAAAATGCCAAATTTTACATGTGTGAACGAGCACATAGTGAAATTGACATTCAGAGTGGAGTCCTTGCAGTCCCAAGAAATATGTACAGTCTGGCGCCCAGAAGGTTTTTTGAATGGTGTTTAACGCCCGTTTTTACTACCGACACGCCACAGGCGGGAAACACTGGTGATACTTGAAATGATAAATTTGAATTTTTTTTTTTGTTTTTTGTTTTTTGTTTTTTTGTTTTTTGTTTTTTTTTTGTAAAGGAACGAAACGTTCCACGCCTAAGTTTAGGGTACCTCTCCGGCATTTGCCATTTATGAGGACTGGGGAAAACCTGGAAAAAAACCTCAGTCAGGAAGGACGTGCCTGGTGGGAACGAGTCCGCGCCTTCACGACCTCGGCTACCCGTGGCGGTCCCAAAAGAAGTTGAGTGCAGGCTGAAGTGCAAGGGAGGTTTTAACCGTTTACCTGCAAACTTAAGAAGGTATGTAAGGTATGCAATGCTATCTCGTGAACAACCGTTAAAAAAAGGACTTGTAAGGTCCAGGGCCTAACGCGAATTCCGGTAGTCCCTCAATAGATGGCACCGATGCATTATAATTGCAAGCAGATGCTTACGGGGTCAAAATATTAATAAATGTTTTACTTTAACCGAAGTGAAAATGATGTACTATAGTGTAGTTAAGTTATATACAAATTATAATACGAAACGTTTGAACGGTACATATTGCTGAATGAGAAATTACAACACGATGTTTGTTGTTCTTCAGACCCATTTATCGCGTTTTGTCAATAAGTAATTAATCTTCGCAAGTTAATGTTACTCTGGTATCCCTTCAAATCGTATAAATCTTTCGCCTTTTACTAAAGATTTCCCTCGCGCGGTACAAATGATCAGTATATAACTACTTTTTTGTTAGTGCCCGGCGTGAGGTAGGCCAATAGGTTATTATTCAATATGAACAATGAAATAGTTATTTATCATTAATGATTAGAGGTTACCAGTTAAATGCACTCGTTTATTAATTACAAATTTAATTTTATTTTACATGTCGAAGAAGGATGGTTGCAGGTTGACTACTTATTTATCGTTCTGGATGAGAGGGTGGCAATGCTGATGCTGATATTAAGTAAATTCGTACCGTTCACATGGACTTACACCCATTTCCTGTAAGATGATAATATATTTCTAAGCGTACTTCCAAAGTTGCGCAAGATCTTAATGTTGAGCATTACAGCATAACCTCTGTTACTGTAATCAGAAATTTAATAATAATAATAATAATAATAATAATAATAATAATAATAATAATAATAATAATACACGCCACGGCAAACATGTAACGTTGACATTGAAGTGAGGGTGAAACGCGCGTTTAAATGCAATTAAAGTGATTAATTTAGCAATGTGCGTTTGCACTCACTAAAGAGTAGATAATAACTATTTATTGATTGGGAACATAAAATGGCAGTAGAACTTAATAAGGAAAAGTTGGTATACATTGTTGAAAAGACTTCTGAAACAACATACTCTGTGACTTTTGTCTTTTTCTGCACTGTCTTAAAATCGGTCATTGAGGCAGGCCTTAGTGGGTTAGAAACTCAGTTGCCGTAGATTAGTACCCATTTTAATGCTAGTTTATTTGCAGCAAACAAACGAGACAGACAAGGCGGTGTAGAATTGAATTGAATGGTAAGTTTCGTGACTGCAACGTTGAGAGCAGACCAATATTGTTGTTGCGTACCTACCCGTGCTAGGGCTTAACCGCAGTAAAGGATGAGTTTAATAGTAAGTTTGATGAGTGGAGGTTTGGAATTGATGGAGAAAGTACCAGACTTCCCTATAATGTAATGAGCGGAGCTGACATTCTGGGAGATGTTGAATAGGGCATGTGCTGATAACCTAATTTCGGTTGTCAGCATGTCCGTATTACTAATTGTTTTACATTTCGACATAAAGCGACCCTGAAATATATTGGGTTTTATTCCACTTGAGTGCTAGTGAATTATTGTTATCGAAGATGCCCGCAGGCTAGGCGACTGCAACATACAGGAGAATCATAGTCAGTGATCAATTGCGTTGCTTATAGGAGATATCAAACCACCAATCAGGATACAACAAATAATTGCTTCTTTGCCTGATTTTCCTCCGAAGCCGTTAACTGTCGTTTCGAAATATTAAAGCATCCCCGTCAACAATGCCTAATGAACAAACCCGCAACAATCTAAACAACGTATGTGCCACAATATTTATTGAAAAAGTTAAGAAGAGTACAGCGCGGCCTGCACCTGCCTAGTCTAGGCCATTCTTAATGTGACACACCATAATTACAATAAAATGTATTACCAACTATTTCTTGAATACATTACAAACTGATCGTAGTTGTTCATACTCCAATTCTTAGAACAAAACGAAATTAAAATGGAATAAAATGAAATATAGTAATCCTGCTATCACCTACTGCCGCAGACTAACTCTAACTTGGTTCATCAATGGTCCCACTACTGGTAACTATAAAATCTAGTCAATATTATTGCATTGTTTTCACTCTGTTTTTACGTATCTGTCAGCTGCGGCGACACGAGGCGGGATCTTAAAGAGAAAGATACAAAATTAGAGCAATGTTAAGAATTCACTTCAAAAGTGATTAGGGGCGGAAGAGCGGGGAATTAGAAAACGCAAAAAAATAAATAAATAAAAAATAAAAAAATCTAGTCATAAATCAGTGGTGGGAAAAAAGAAAACAGCGTAGCCGAGATAAGGTGGGGAGAAAAATAAGAGGAGAGAGAGAGAGAGAGAGAGAGCGCCCACTGGGGCTTAGGTGTCAAAAAGTATTCTTTTTATTTCACATCCAATTGTTGTACTGTTGCGTCATCCAGGGCTCTGTAGCTGAACGTAAGTAGTTCTAGAGAAGGTCGCACTTAGCGATGGTGTAGCTTTTCATAGTGTGCATGCCTATTCATTGATAGACTTCGTAATGAAGTCGGTCCGTTGTCGAGAGATATTGGCAGCAATACCTTAGTTTATTTTACTCATGTTCGTAGCATGTGCGAATTGATCGAACACCAATCAAGTGTGCTCAGGTTGTTTGTGCGCTTAAGGTCCAGAACTGGCTTTACTAGATGTCCGGTAGATGGCATTGATGGGCAATAATTGCAAGCAGATGCTTATTTTAAAATATTAATAAATGCTATATTTGAACTGAAGTGAAAAGGATATATTATAGTGTAGTTGTGTTATATACAAATTATAGTAGGAAACGTTTGTACGGTACGTATTGCTGATTGCGGATTGACAACATTAAGTAGGTTGTTCTCCAGGCCCGTTTATCGCGTTTCGTGTATAAATGGATAATGTGTCGTACAGGTCAACTTACTGACCTTTTGCATTGCAGGATACGAGTTGAGGACTACGTTACGCCCCAAGGCCCCGCACAGTGTCGCAGGTGCCTCCGCTTCGGCCATATGGCCCGAAACTGTGAGGCGCCGAAGGTGTGCCCCTTCTGCGCAGGGGAGCACACCTTGCGCAATTGCACTGCGACACTGCGGCAATGCGCCCTCTGCGGCCTGAGTGGTCACGGAGCGAAGTGGGGGGGCTGCGAGGCACACTTAAGACTCCTGCAACCGAATCGTTTCCCTCCGGCGCGCCCTAGGCCGCCCTCGATGTGGGATCACGTGTCCCATATTCGGGGCTCCTATGCTGGAATTACACAACAGCGACAGTACATGCGCAACACACAGAGCACACCAGAACAGACCATACCACGACCTCCAAACACACACACACAAACACCTCCAACACAATCCCAACAGAGCATTCCACCAAGCACACGAAGCACAACAACCACCATGAAACAAACACCAGCGCACAGCGACACACACTCGCAGCAGCGCACACAACCTCACACACCACCTGCGCGCCAACATGTACACACCAACCCACCATCCCCACCCTTCCATCCTGAGCATTTCATTCCAGCCCCGGTTGTAGGAGGCAAAACTTTGAACTTTGATAGAGAGGTACTGGCCTTCTTGGCCCAATTGGGGCAAGGAGATGAGTACAATGGGTACCTGATGCTGTTAGCCCAGTTTCACATTATGCACCAAGAGCTTAACTTTGTAGGATCCCCAGCCAAACTGTCGGCTAGATATGTGAAGGAAATGTACCGACTCGTCACTGAAATGCGCAATGGCCACTAAACCAAACGGAAACGGAAACACCTACCACAGTACTGAACACCCACACGATGCCCTCAGCACTACAGACACGGACGCACCCCCAGACTGTAAGATACTCTTCTGGAACTGCAGGGGGGCCCGCTCAAAGCTAGGAGAACTCACACACTACCTATCCCTCAAGAAAACAGATATCGTCTTACTAAGCGAAACTTTTCTCACGCCGAAAGCTAGGTTTTCCATACCCGATTACACAGTGCACCGCGCCGACCACCCAGACGAGCACCAGCACGGCGGCACGGCAATACTTATACGCTCCACAATCAAACATTGGCAAGTACATGTACCTCCGCTGAAGCACATGGAGGCTTCTGCAATAAAAATCGTTGCACAGAACGAACCAATCACCATTGTTAGCATATACAATCCCCCCGGAAAGATCCTAGTACATGACCTTGATATAGTAACCAATCTAGGAGATAAAGTAATAGCGGCAGGCGACTTCAACGCGCCCCATGAAGCATGGGGATCGCCCACCAACAACGCCAGCGGGATTAAACTTCACCAATACATACTAAACAACAACTGCATTGTAATACACACCGACGAACCAACCCACATACCAACCAACAGAAACACCAACCCAAACACACTAGACTTCGCGATCCTCAAGAACACCCACTTCCGACACAACATCACGCGCGAAGACACACTCGCCTCCGATCACTACGCGGTAATGCTAGACATTGAAAAACCGATCTCACTCGACGCACATGCCCCAAGGAGAAACTACAACCGCGCCAACTGGCAGCTATTCCAAGCCGTATTAGACACCCAACTAACACCAAACCCCCCCTTGCAGACACCAGAAGACCTCGAAAAAGCAACGACCCACCTTGAAACGACCATACAGGCGGCCATCAACTCTGCTGTCCCATTCATGCCCCCCCGGAGAAACGAAATGCGGTTCACACCGGACATAATTGTACTAATGACTGAAAGAAATCATGAGCGCCGCAAATGGCAGCGCACCCGTAACATACTCCATAGAGTAAACATGGAAACGCTCAATAGCGAAATTAAAACAAAAATCCAGGATCAACTACAACAACAATGGAACAGGGTGCTAATCGACCTAGACGTACGGACAAACAAAGTATGGACGGTGACCAAAAGACTCATAAAGCAACCAGTAAAAACACCGCCTTTAAAAATACCTACCACTACACCACCACAGTACGCGGAAACTCCAGAGGACAAAGCTGAGCTATTAGCAGACTCCCTGGAGAAAGCTTGCTCACCTAACACGGACCCAATAGACGTGACCTTCAGCGCCTCCATAGAGCAAGCTGCTGATACCATACTTGACACACAGACATACAACAAAATACGAAGGACACACCCGTCGGAGCTACGCTACATTATAAATCAACTACAAAACTGCAAGGCCCCTGGCCCAGACCAAATACCAAACCTCGTTCTCAAACACCTGACAAAAGCAGCCCTGGAGCTACTGTCGTCAATAACCAACTACTGCCTCACCGAAGGTTACTACCCAAAGAGATGGAAACATGCCACAGTGCTGATGTTCCCAAAGCCCGGGAAAGACGCATCGAACTCGGAAAATTATAGACCCATTAGCTTATTAAACACCATAAGTAAAGTAGTAGAAAAAGTAATCTTAAAAAGATTAACGGCACACCTCAAAAAGAACAACTTAATAATCAATGAGCAATTCGGGTTTCGGGCACAACACTCCACTACGCATCAGCTAACACGCGCGATAGAACACATCACCCAGGGCTATAATCGAAAAATGTCCACGGGAGTACTCTTCCTCGACATTAAACGCGCTTTTGATACAGTCCACCACGCTAGCCTTTTGCACAAACTAAAAGAATCAAAATGCCAAGATACAATGATCAAACTGGTAGCCCATTACCTAAGGGGCCGAACCTTCTCAATTTCCATAAATAAAATCATATCTACACCACGAGAAATCACGGCTGGGGTCCCACAGGGCAGCCTACTGGGCCCCACGCTATTCAACATATATATAAATGACATCCCCAAGACACCTAACACAATGCTGTCAATATACGCAGACGACACAACCATCGCTGCACAGTCATGGAAACCAACCAATACTGCAAAAAGACTGCAAGAAGCCTTAAGCAACCTGGAACCGTGGCTGCGCAAGTGGCGAATAAAAATCAATGCAGCCAAATCCCAACTTGTCCTATTCACCAAACGAACTAAGCACAGAAAACAACGGTTACCCCCCCTACAGCTCTTTCAAGAAAATATCCAATGGGTAAAAGAGGTAAAATACCTAGGAGTTACATTAGACACAGGGCTCACTTTCATTAACCACACCAAAAGAGCCAAACAACACGCCAACCTGCAACTAAGCAAAATATACCCAATGCTGAACCGCAAATCACCCATAGGCGTAAAACTGGGCATCACCTTATACAAAACCCTGATCAGGCCCGTCCTCACATATGCAGCACCGGCATGGGGATTCTGTGCGCCTACACACATAAAAACGCTCCAAGCGATACAAAACAAAATGATTAGAATAATAACAAAAGTACCAAGAAGCGCCCCGATCGACTTGCTCCATGATGAACTAAAACTACATTCCATTGAAGAATTCATCAAAATGTTAGCATACAATATGTACAAAAAAGCAGAAAACCACCACAACCCATTGGTTAGTGGTTTGGGACAGTACGAGCAAACGCGCGCTAAGCACAAAATACCCCTGTCACTCTTCAACCGTAGGATCCCACTAAACAAATATGACGACCCACAAGCAGAAGCCCAACAATTGCTACTCACCCTAGTACCTATGAACAACAATGTACAAACAGTGCCCTAAAGCCCCTGGATGGATGATACTCCCCTGCCAGGGCGGTCGGGGTAATAAAGGGCTACCCCAAAACGTTGACGAACGGACAATGCATTAGATTAGTTTGTTGTTAAAAAAAAAAAAAAAAAAAAAAAAAAAAAAACTAGAGATAAGACGTCCCCCCAATTTCACGGGGGTAGCATCACGTACATCTAAACAATCACTAACAACGCATGCTTTATCACCAAACTCATAACCAGGACGAACCCCGTATGGGGGAAAAATACACTTATTAGATCTAATAACATTGTAGTAGCCAATTGAGTTACCTACACACCCACTGAATAATGATATGTCACCATGTTCGATTACAGCATACAACACCTAACTGTAAGAAACTACACACCAGCAGCGAACACAAGTCAACTCCCCCCGACTCAACTATACGGTTGACGGCCTACGAAATCGTAAGTACTGCACCTCAGAAATTCCTTAGCATGGAACCCTACACCCAGGAATTCCTCCCTGCATGAGCATGATACCTACAGTAACACCTAGGTCCTTGTCTGGGCTACATGCCAAGGCCTGTACCTAGCCCACCTCTGTCTGATCACTCCCTTGTGGTCAGGCGTCTATATAGTTTACCCATTAATCTCAGGGTGCTTCGGCGGTACCTGACTAACCTTCACCTGCTTCCCACCCATCACGTAGCAGTAGTCTTAGTGCATGGTAGGGGAGGCAAGCGTAGATCCACTTCGGATGGTTGCCACCAAGGGGGGGCGGCGGAGGGGCCCCTCCTTAGGAAAAAAAAAAAAAAAAAAAAAAAAAAAAAAAAAAAAAAAAAAAACAGGTCGCTACTCTGGTATCCCTTCAAATCGTATAAATCTTTCGCCTTTTACTAAAGATTTCCGTGGAGGGGTACAATTGATGAGTCTATAACTAATTTTTTGTTAGTGCCCGGCGTAAGCTGGGCCAATAAACGCCTCATGTAAATATAAGTGTCGTGCATTACGTTCACGTAATGTGCGGACCGAGCATCTGATCATTACTGAGTATGACATGACACATTGCTATTAAATGTCAAATAGATTCTGAAATGGTACTGTTTTCACCATTGCTGTGGGTTTCATGTTTCGCTCATTGAAACATCTTCCAAATGCTTAGATGTTGCAAAACGGTGGTACTCATTTGTCTGAAACTGTTAATCAAGTTTTATGAATGGCAATTTTTACGTCCGTCAGGTTACATCGTTATTAAATCACAATACAGATCAAAACCGTGTATTACCCTTTGGCTTGCTTGCATTGTACATTTGTGTACTGCAAATAATACAAATTTATCGAAATTAGGAATGCACTTTGTTCTTTTTACCCGGCGCAGGGGGAAGGCTTTAAATCTCAAATGCATCTAATTATGTAAAATGCATTAGTCACCTGATTTAAACTTACATTAGTGTTTAAGATGCCCAATAATAGTGTGTCTTTTAAGGTGGCATATTTCATGCCCTAACGCAAAGAAAGGGCACTTTTGTAACCTTTGCTCAAAATAGCATTAAGGAACGGTATACAGTTAGATTAGAGGTTTCTATTGCAAGAAATAGACATTCATTGTTGTGAAATGTTGTATTATGGTCTTTAATTAGCATTAACGCCAATTATCTCCATTAAATTCCATTTTATGATCCCTTTAAAATGCCAAATTTTACATGTGTGAACGAGCACATAGTGAAATTGACATTCAGAGTGGAGTCCTTGCAGTCCCAAGAAATATGTACAGTCTGGCGCCCAGAAGGTTTTTTGAATGGTGTTTAACGCCCGTTTTTACTACCGACACGCCACAGGCGGGAAACACTGGTGATACTTGAAATGATAAATTTGAATTTTTTTTTTTGTTTTTTGTTTTTTGTTTTTTTTTTGTAAAGGAACGAAACGTTCCACGCCTAAGTTTAGGGTACCTCTCCGGCATTTGCCATTTATGAGGACTGGGGAAAACCTGGAAAAAAACCTCAGTCAGGAAGGACGTGCCTGGTGGGAACGAGTCCGCGCCTTCACGACCTCGGCTACCCGTGGCGGTCCCAAAAGAAGTTGAGTGCAGGCTGAAGTGCAAGGGAGGTTTTAACCGTTTACCTGCAAACTTAAGAAGGTATGTAAGGTATGCAATGCTATCTCGTGAACAACCGTTAAAAAAAGGACTTGTAAGGTCCAGGGCCTAACGCGAATTCCGGTAGTCCCTCAATAGATGGCACCGATGCATTATAATTGCAAGCAGATGCTTACGGGGTCAAAATATTAATAAATGTTTTACTTTAACCGAAGTGAAAATGATGTACTATAGTGTAGTTAAGTTATATACAAATTATAATACGAAACGTTTGAACGGTACATATTGCTGAATGAGAAATTACAACACGATGTTTGTTGTTCTTCAGACCCATTTATCGCGTTTTGTCAATAAGTAATTAATCTTCGCAAGTTAATGTTACTCTGGTATCCCTTCAAATCGTATAAATCTTTCGCCTTTTACTAAAGATTTCCCTCGCGCGGTACAAATGATCAGTATATAACTACTTTTTTGTTAGTGCCCGGCGTGAGGTAGGCCAATAGGTTATTATTCAATATGAACAATGAAATAGTTATTTATCATTAATGATTAGAGGTTACCAGTTAAATGCACTCGTTTATTAATTACAAATTTAATTTTATTTTACATGTCGAAGAAGGATGGTTGCAGGTTGACTACTTATTTATCGTTCTGGATGAGAGGGTGGCAATGCTGATGCTGATATTAAGTAAATTCGTACCGTTCACATGGACTTACACCCATTTCCTGTAAGATGATAATATATTTCTAAGCGTACTTCCAAAGTTGCGCAAGATCTTAATGTTGAGCATTACAGCATAACCTCTGTTACTGTAATCAGAAATTTAATAATAATAATAATAATAATAATAATAATAATAATAATAATAATAATAATAATAATACACGCCACGGCAAACATGTAACGTTGACATTGAAGTGAGGGTGAAACGCGCGTTTAAATGCAATTAAAGTGATTAATTTAGCAATGTGCGTTTGCACTCACTAAAGAGTAGATAATAACTATTTATTGATTGGGAACATAAAATGGCAGTAGAACTTAATAAGGAAAAGTTGGTATACATTGTTGAAAAGACTTCTGAAACAACATACTCTGTGACTTTTGTCTTTTTCTGCACTGTCTTAAAATCGGTCATTGAGGCAGGCCTTAGTGGGTTAGAAACTCAGTTGCCGTAGATTAGTACCCATTTTAATGCTAGTTTATTTGCAGCAAACAAACGAGACAGACAAGGCGGTGTAGAATTGAATTGAATGGTAAGTTTCGTGACTGCAACGTTGAGAGCAGACCAATATTGTTGTTGCGTACCTACCCGTGCTAGGGCTTAACCGCAGTAAAGGATGAGTTTAATAGTAAGTTTGATGAGTGGAGGTTTGGAATTGATGGAGAAAGTACCAGACTTCCCTATAATGTAATGAGCGGAGCTGACATTCTGGGAGATGTTGAATAGGGCATGTGCTGATAACCTAATTTCGGTTGTCAGCATGTCCGTATTACTAATTGTTTTACATTTCGACATAAAGCGACCCTGAAATATATTGGGTTTTATTCCACTTGAGTGCTAGTGAATTATTGTTATCGAAGATGCCCGCAGGCTAGGCGACTGCAACATACAGGAGAATCATAGTCAGTGATCAATTGCGTTGCTTATAGGAGATATCAAACCACCAATCAGGATACAACAAATAATTGCTTCTTTGCCTGATTTTCCTCCGAAGCCGTTAACTGTCGTTTCGAAATATTAAAGCATCCCCGTCAACAATGCCTAATGAACAAACCCGCAACAATCTAAACAACGTATGTGCCACAATATTTATTGAAAAAGTTAAGAAGAGTACAGCGCGGCCTGCACCTGCCTAGTCTAGGCCATTCTTAATGTGACACACCATAATTACAATAAAATGTATTACCAACTATTTCTTGAATACATTACAAACTGATCGTAGTTGTTCATACTCCAATTCTTAGAACAAAACGAAATTAAAATGGAATAAAATGAAATATAGTAATCCTGCTATCACCTACTGCCGCAGACTAACTCTAACTTGGTTCATCAATGGTCCCACTACTGGTAACTATAAAATCTAGTCAATATTATTGCATTGTTTTCACTCTGTTTTTACGTATCTGTCAGCTGCGGCGACACGAGGCGGGATCTTAAAGAGAAAGATACAAAATTAGAGCAATGTTAAGAATTCACTTCAAAAGTGATTAGGGGCGGAAGAGCGGGGAATTAGAAAACGCAAAAAAATAAATAAATAAAAAATAAAAAAATCTAGTCATAAATCAGTGGTGGGAAAAAAGAAAACAGCGTAGCCGAGATAAGGTGGGGAGAAAAATAAGAGGAGAGAGAGAGAGAGAGCGCCCACTGGGGCTTAGGTGTCAAAAAGTATTCTTTTTATTTCACATCCAATTGTTGTACTGTTGCGTCATCCAGGGCTCTGTAGCTGAACGTAAGTAGTTCTAGAGAAGGTCGCACTTAGCGATGGTGTAGCTTTTCATAGTGTGCATGCCTATTCATTGATAGACTTCGTAATGAAGTCGGTCCGTTGTCGAGAGATATTGGCAGCAATACCTTAGTTTATTTTACTCATGTTCGTAGCATGTGCGAATTGATCGAACACCAATCAAGTGTGCTCAGGTTGTTTGTGCGCTTAAGGTCCAGAACTGGCTTTACTAGATGTCCGGTAGATGGCATTGATGGGCAATAATTGCAAGCAGATGCTTATTTTAAAATATTAATAAATGCTATATTTGAACTGAAGTGAAAAGGATATATTATAGTGTAGTTGTGTTATATACAAATTATAGTAGGAAACGTTTGTACGGTACGTATTGCTGATTGCGGATTGACAACATTAAGTAGGTTGTTCTCCAGGCCCGTTTATCGCGTTTCGTGTATAAATGGATAATGTGTCGTACAGGTCGCTACTCTGGTATCCCTTCAAATCGTATAAATCTTTCGCCTTTTACTAAAGATTTCCGTGGAGGGGTACAATTGATGAGTCTATAACTAATTTTTTGTTAGTGCCCGGCGTAAGCTGGGCCAATAAACGCCTCATGTAAATATAAGTGTCGTGCATTACGTTCACGTAATGTGCGGACCGAGCATCTGATCATTACTGAGTATGACATGACACATTGCTATTAAATGTCAAATAGATTCTGAAATGGTACTGTTTTCACCATTGCTGTGGGTTTCATGTTTCGCACATTGAAACATCTTCCAAATGCTTAGATGTTGCAAAACGGTGGTACTCATTTGTCTGAAACTGTTAATCAAGTTTTATGAATGGCAATTTTTACGTCCGTCAGGTTACATCGTTATTAAATCACAATACAGATCAAAACCGTGTATTACCCTTTGGCTTGCTTGCATTGTACATTTGTGTACTGCAAATAATACAAATTTATCGAAATTAGGAATGCACTTTGTTCTTTTTACCCGGCGCAGGGGGAAGGCTTTAAATCTCAAATGCATCTAATTATGTAAAATGCATTAGTCACCTGATTTAAACTTACATTAGTGTTTAAGATGCCCAATAATAGTGTGTCTTTTAAGGTGGCATATTTCATGCCCTAACGCAAAGAAAGGGCACTTTTGTAACCTTTGCTCAAAATAGCATTAAGGAACGGTATACAGTTAGATTAGAGGTTTCTATTGCAAGAAATAGACATTCATTGTTGTGAAATGTTGTATTATGGTCTTTAATTAGCATTAACGCCAATTATCTCCATTAAATTCCATTTTATGATCCCTTTAAAATGCCAAATTTTACATGTGTGAACGAGCACATAGTGAAATTGACATTCAGAGTGGAGTCCTTGCAGTCCCAAGAAATATGTACAGTCTGGCGCCCAGAAGGTTTTTTGAATGGTGTTTAACGCCCGTTTTTACTACCGACACGCCACAGGCGGGAAACACTGGTGATACTTGAAATGATAAATTTGAATTTTTTGTTTTGTTTTTTGTTTTTTGTTTTTTTGTTTTTTGTTTTTTTTTTGTAAAGGAACGAAACGTTCCACGCCTAAGTTTAGGGTACCTCTCCGGCATTTGCCATTTATGAGGACTGGGGAAAACCTGGAAAAAAACCTCAGTCAGGAAGGACGTGCCTGGTGGGAACGAGTCCGCGCCTTCACGACCTCGGCTACCCGTGGCGGTCCCAAAAGAAGTTGAGTGCAGGCTGAAGTGCAAGGGAGGTTTTAACCGTTTACCTGCAAACTTAAGAAGGTATGTAAGGTATGCAATGCTATCTCGTGAACAACCGTTAAAAAAAGGACTTGTAAGGTCCAGGGCCTAACGCGAATTCCGGTAGTCCCTCAATAGATGGCACCGATGCATTATAATTGCAAGCAGATGCTTACGGGGTCAAAATATTAATAAATGTTTTACTTTAACCGAAGTGAAAATGATGTACTATAGTGTAGTTAAGTTATATACAAATTATAATACGAAACGTTTGAACGGTACATATTGCTGAATGAGAAATTACAACACGATGTTTGTTGTTCTTCAGACCCATTTATCGCGTTTTGTCAATAAGTAATTAATCTTCGCAAGTTAATGTTACTCTGGTATCCCTTCAAATCGTATAAATCTTTCGCCTTTTACTAAAGATTTCCCTCGCGCGGTACAAATGATCAGTATATAACTACTTTTTTGTTAGTGCCCGGCGTGAGGTAGGCCAATAGGTTATTATTCAATATGAACAATGAAATAGTTATTTATCATTAATGATTAGAGGTTACCAGTTAAATGCACTCGTTTATTAATTACAAATTTAATTTTATTTTACATGTCGAAGAAGGATGGTTGCAGGTTGACTACTTATTTATCGTTCTGGATGAGAGGGTGGCAATGCTGATGCTGATATTAAGTAAATTCGTACCGTTCACATGGACTTACACCCATTTCCTGTAAGATGATAATATATTTCTAAGCGTACTTCCAAAGTTGCGCAAGATCTTAATGTTGAGCATTACAGCATAACCTCTGTTACTGTAATCAGAAATTTAATAATAATAATAATAATAATAATAATAATAATAATAATAATAATACACGCCACGGCAAACATGTAACGTTGACATTGAAGTGAGGGTGAAACGCGCGTTTAAATGCAATTAAAGTGATTAATTTAGCAATGTGCGTTTGCACTCACTAAAGAGTAGATAATAACTATTTATTGATTGGGAACATAAAATGGCAGTAGAACTTAATAAGGAAAAGTTGGTATACATTGTTGAAAAGACTTCTGAAACAACATACTCTGTGACTTTTGTCTTTTTCTGCACTGTCTTAAAATCGGTCATTGAGGCAGGCCTTAGTGGGTTAGAAACTCAGTTGCCGTAGATTAGTACCCATTTTAATGCTAGTTTATTTGCAGCAAACAAACGAGACAGACAAGGCGGTGTAGAATTGAATTGAATGGTAAGTTTCGTGACTGCAACGTTGAGAGCAGACCAATATTGTTGTTGCGTACCTACCCGTGCTAGGGCTTAACCGCAGTAAAGGATGAGTTTAATAGTAAGTTTGATGAGTGGAGGTTTGGAATTGATGGAGAAAGTACCAGACTTCCCTATAATGTAATGAGCGGAGCTGACATTCTGGGAGATGTTGAATAGGGCATGTGCTGATAACCTAATTTCGGTTGTCAGCATGTCCGTATTACTAATTGTTTTACATTTCGACATAAAGCGACCCTGAAATATATTGGGTTTTATTCCACTTGAGTGCTAGTGAATTATTGTTATCGAAGATGCCCGCAGGCTAGGCGACTGCAACATACAGGAGAATCATAGTCAGTGATCAATTGCGTTGCTTATAGGAGATATCAAACCACCAATCAGGATACAACAAATAATTGCTTCTTTGCCTGATTTTCCTCCGAAGCCGTTAACTGTCGTTTCGAAATATTAAAGCATCCCCGTCAACAATGCCTAATGAACAAACCCGCAACAATCTAAACAACGTATGTGCCACAATATTTATTGAAAAAGTTAAGAAGAGTACAGCGCGGCCTGCACCTGCCTAGTCTAGGCCATTCTTAATGTGACACACCATAATTACAATAAAATGTATTACCAACTATTTCTTGAATACATTACAAACTGATCGTAGTTGTTCATACTCCAATTCTTAGAACAAAACGAAATTAAAATGGAATAAAATGAAATATAGTAATCCTGCTATCACCTACTGCCGCAGACTAACTCTAACTTGGTTCATCAATGGTCCCACTACTGGTAACTATAAAATCTAGTCAATATTATTGCATTGTTTTCACTCTGTTTTTACGTATCTGTCAGCTGCGGCGACACGAGGCGGGATCTTAAAGAGAAAGATACAAAATTAGAGCAATGTTAAGAATTCACTTCAAAAGTGATTAGGGGCGGAAGAGCGGGGAATTAGAAAACGCAAAAAAATAAATAAATAAAAAATAAAAAAATCTAGTCATAAATCAGTGGTGGGAAAAAAGAAAACAGCGTAGCCGAGATAAGGTGGGGAGAAAAATAAGAGGAGAGAGAGAGAGAGAGAGAGAGCGCCCACTGGGGCTTAGGTGTCAAAAAGTATTCTTTTTATTTCACATCCAATTGTTGTACTGTTGCGTCATCCAGGGCTCTGTAGCTGAACGTAAGTAGTTCTAGAGAAGGTCGCACTTAGCGATGGTGTAGCTTTTCATAGTGTGCATGCCTATTCATTGATAGACTTCGTAATGAAGTCGGTCCGTTGTCGAGAGATATTGGCAGCAATACCTTAGTTTATTTTACTCATGTTCGTAGCATGTGCGAATTGATCGAACACCAATCAAGTGTGCTCAGGTTGTTTGTGCGCTTAAGGTCCAGAACTGGCTTTACTAGATGTCCGGTAGATGGCATTGATGGGCAATAATTGCAAGCAGATGCTTATTTTAAAATATTAATAAATGCTATATTTGAACTGAAGTGAAAAGGATATATTATAGTGTAGTTGTGTTATATACAAATTATAGTAGGAAACGTTTGTACGGTACGTATTGCTGATTGCGGATTGACAACATTAAGTAGGTTGTTCTCCAGGCCCGTTTATCGCGTTTCGTGTATAAATGGATAATGTGTCGTACAGGTCGCTACTCTGGTATCCCTTCAAATCGTATAAATCTTTCGCCTTTTACTAAAGATTTCCGTGGAGGGGTACAATTGATGAGTCTATAACTAATTTTTTGTTAGTGCCCGGCGTAAGCTGGGCCAATAAACGCCTCATGTAAATATAAGTGTCGTGCATTACGTTCACGTAATGTGCGGACCGAGCATCTGATCATTACTGAGTATGACATGACACATTGCTATTAAATGTCAAATAGATTCTGAAATGGTACTGTTTTCACCATTGCTGTGGGTTTCATGTTTCGCACATTGAAACATCTTCCAAATGCTTAGATGTTGCAAAACGGTGGTACTCATTTGTCTGAAACTGTTAATCAAGTTTTATGAATGGCAATTTTTACGTCCGTCAGGTTACATCGTTATTAAATCACAATACAGATCAAAACCGTGTATTACCCTTTGGCTTGCTTGCATTGTACATTTGTGTACTGCAAATAATACAAATTTATCGAAATTAGGAATGCACTTTGTTCTTTTTACCCGGCGCAGGGGGAAGGCTTTAAATCTCAAATGCATCTAATTATGTAAAATGCATTAGTCACCTGATTTAAACTTACATTAGTGTTTAAGATGCCCAATAATAGTGTGTCTTTTAAGGTGGCATATTTCATGCCCTAACGCAAAGAAAGGGCACTTTTGTAACCTTTGCTCAAAATAGCATTAAGGAACGGTATACAGTTAGATTAGAGGTTTCTATTGCAAGAAATAGACATTCATTGTTGTGAAATGTTGTATTATGGTCTTTAATTAGCATTAACGCCAATTATCTCCATTAAATTCCATTTTATGATCCCTTTAAAATGCCAAATTTTACATGTGTGAACGAGCACATAGTGAAATTGACATTCAGAGTGGAGTCCTTGCAGTCCCAAGAAATATGTACAGTCTGGCGCCCAGAAGGTTTTTTGAATGGTGTTTAACGCCCGTTTTTACTACCGACACGCCACAGGCGGGAAACACTGGTGATACTTGAAATGATAAATTTGAATTTTTTTTTTTGTTTTTTGTTTTTTGTTTTTTTGTTTTTTGTTTTTTTTTTGTAAAGGAACGAAACGTTCCACGCCTAAGTTTAGGGTACCTCTCCGGCATTTGCCATTTATGAGGACTGGGGAAAACCTGGAAAAAAACCTCAGTCAGGAAGGACGTGCCTGGTGGGAACGAGTCCGCGCCTTCACGACCTCGGCTACCCGTGGCGGTCCCAAAAGAAGTTGAGTGCAGGCTGAAGTGCAAGGGAGGTTTTAACCGTTTACCTGCAAACTTAAGAAGGTATGTAAGGTATGCAATGCTATCTCGTGAACAACCGTTAAAAAAAGGACTTGTAAGGTCCAGGGCCTAACGCGAATTCCGGTAGTCCCTCAATAGATGGCACCGATGCATTATAATTGCAAGCAGATGCTTACGGGGTCAAAATATTAATAAATGTTTTACTTTAACCGAAGTGAAAATGATGTACTATAGTGTAGTTAAGTTATATACAAATTATAATACGAAACGTTTGAACGGTACATATTGCTGAATGAGAAATTACAACACGATGTTTGTTGTTCTTCAGACCCATTTATCGCGTTTTGTCAATAAGTAATTAATCTTCGCAAGTTAATGTTACTCTGGTATCCCTTCAAATCGTATAAATCTTTCGCCTTTTACTAAAGATTTCCCTCGCGCGGTACAAATGATCAGTATATAACTACTTTTTTGTTAGTGCCCGGCGTGAGGTAGGCCAATAGGTTATTATTCAATATGAACAATGAAATAGTTATTTATCATTAATGATTAGAGGTTACCAGTTAAATGCACTCGTTTATTAATTACAAATTTAATTTTATTTTACATGTCGAAGAAGGATGGTTGCAGGTTGACTACTTATTTATCGTTCTGGATGAGAGGGTGGCAATGCTGATGCTGATATTAAGTAAATTCGTACCGTTCACATGGACTTACACCCATTTCCTGTAAGATGATAATATATTTCTAAGCGTACTTCCAAAGTTGCGCAAGATCTTAATGTTGAGCATTACAGCATAACCTCTGTTACTGTAATCAGAAATTTAATAATAATAATAATAATAATACACGCCACGGCAAACATGTAACGTTGACATTGAAGTGAGGGTGAAACGCGCGTTTAAATGCAATTAAAGTGATTAATTTAGCAATGTGCGTTTGCACTCACTAAAGAGTAGATAATAACTATTTATTGATTGGGAACATAAAATGGCAGTAGAACTTAATAAGGAAAAGTTGGTATACATTGTTGAAAAGACTTCTGAAACAACATACTCTGTGACTTTTGTCTTTTTCTGCACTGTCTTAAAATCGGTCATTGAGGCAGGCCTTAGTGGGTTAGAAACTCAGTTGCCGTAGATTAGTACCCATTTTAATGCTAGTTTATTTGCAGCAAACAAACGAGACAGACAAGGCGGTGTAGAATTGAATTGAATGGTAAGTTTCGTGACTGCAACGTTGAGAGCAGACCAATATTGTTGTTGCGTACCTACCCGTGCTAGGGCTTAACCGCAGTAAAGGATGAGTTTAATAGTAAGTTTGATGAGTGGAGGTTTGGAATTGATGGAGAAAGTACCAGACTTCCCTATAATGTAATGAGCGGAGCTGACATTCTGGGAGATGTTTTTTTTTTTTTTTTTTTTTTTTTTTTTTTTTTTTTTTTTTTTTTGGGAGGGGCCCCTCCGCCGCCCCCCCTTGGTGGCAACCATCCGAAGTGGATCTACGCTTGCCTCCCCTACCATGCACTAAGACTACTGCTACGTGATGGGTGGGAAGCAGGTGAAGGTTAGTCAGATACCGCCGAAGCACCCTGAGATTAATGGGTAAACTATATAGACGCCTGACCACAAGGGAGTGATCAGACAGAGGTGGGCTAGGTACAGGCCTTGGCATGTAGCCCAGACAAGGACCTAGGTGTTACTGTAGGTATCATGCTCATGCAGGGAGGAATTCCTGGGTGTAGGGTTCCATGCTAAGGAATTTCTGAGGTGCAGTACTTACGATTTCGTAGGCCGTCAACCGTATAGTTGAGTCGGGGGGAGTTGACTTGTGTTCGCTGCTGGTGTGTAGTTTCTTACAGTTAGGTGTTGTATGCTGTAATCGAACATGGTGACATATCATTATTCAGTGGGTGTGTAGGTAACTCAATTGGCTACTACAATGTTATGAGATCTAATAAGTGTATTTTTCCCCCATACGGGGTTCGTCCTGGTTATGAGTTTGGTGATAAAGCATGCGTGTTAAAGGTTAGTGATTGTTTAGATGTACGTGATGCTACCCCCGTGAGGTTGGGGGGACGTCTTATCTCTAGGTTTTTTTTTTTTTTTTTTTTTTTTTTTTTTTTTTTTTTTTTTTATAACAACAAACTAATCTAATGCATTGTCCGTTCGTCAACGTTTTGGGGTAGCCCTTTATTACCCCGACCGCCCTGGCAGGGGAGTATCATCCATCCAGGGGCTTTAGGGCACTGTTTGTACATTGTTGTTCATAGGTACTAGGGTGAGTAGCAATTGTTGGGCTTCTGCTTGTGGGTCGTCATATTTGTTTAGTGGGATCCTACGGTTGAAGAGTGACAGGGGCATTTTGTGCTTAGCGCGCGTTTGCTCGTACTGTCCCAAACCACTAACCAATGGGTTGTGGTGGTTTTCTGCTTTTTTGTACATATTGTATGCTAACATTTTGATGAATTCTTCAATGGAATGTAGTTTTAGTTCATCATGGAGCAAGTCGATCGGGGCGCTTCTTGGTACTTTTGTTATTATTCTAATCATTTTGTTTTGTATCGCTTGGAGCGTTTTTATGTGTGTAGGCGCACAGAATCCCCATGCCGGTGCTGCATATGTGAGGACGGGCCTGATCAGGGTTTTGTATAAGGTGATGCCCAGTTTTACGCCTATGGGTGATTTGCGGTTCAGCATTGGGTATATTTTGCTTAGTTGCAGGTTGGCGTGTTGTTTGGCTCTTTTGGTGTGGTTAATGAAAGTGAGCCCTGTGTCTAATGTAACTCCTAGGTATTTTACCTCTTTTACCCATTGGATATTTTCTTGAAAGAGCTGTAGGGGGGGTAACCGTTGTTTTCTGTGCTTAGTTCGTTTGGTGAATAGGACAAGTTGGGATTTGGCTGCATTGATTTTTATTCGCCACTTGCGCAGCCACGGTTCCAGGTTGCTTAAGGCTTCTTGCAGTCTTTTTGCAGTATTGGTTGGTTTCCATGACTGTGCAGCGATGGTTGTGTCGTCTGCGTATATTGACAGCATTGTGTTAGGTGTCTTGGGGATGTCATTTATATATATGTTGAATAGCGTGGGGCCCAGCAGGCTGCCCTGTGGGACCCCAGCCGTGATTTCTCGTGGTGTAGATATGATTTTATTTATGGAAATTGAGAAGGTTCGGCCCCTTAGGTAATGGGCTACCAGTTTGATCATTGTATCTTGGCATTTTGATTCTTTTAGTTTGTGCAAAAGGCTAGCGTGGTGGACTGTATCAAAAGCGCGTTTAATGTCGAGGAAGAGTACTCCCGTGGACATTTTTCGATTATAGCCCTGGGTGATGTGTTCTATCGCGCGTGTTAGCTGATGCGTAGTGGAGTGTTGTGCCCGAAACCCGAATTGCTCATTGATTATTAAGTTGTTCTTTTTGAGGTGTGCCGTTAATCTTTTTAAGATTACTTTTTCTACTACTTTACTTATGGTGTTTAATAAGCTAATGGGTCTATAATTTTCCGAGTTCGATGCGTCTTTCCCGGGCTTTGGGAACATCAGCACTGTGGCATGTTTCCATCTCTTTGGGTAGTAACCTTCGGTGAGGCAGTAGTTGGTTATTGACGACAGTAGCTCCAGGGCTGCTTTTGTCAGGTGTTTGAGAACGAGGTTTGGTATTTGGTCTGGGCCAGGGGCCTTGCAGTTTTGTAGTTGATTTATAATGTAGCGTAGCTCCGACGGGTGTGTCCTTCGTATTTTGTTGTATGTCTGTGTGTCAAGTATGGTATCAGCAGCTTGCTCTATGGAGGCGCTGAAGGTCACGTCTATTGGGTCCGTGTTAGGTGAGCAAGCTTTCTCCAGGGAGTCTGCTAATAGCTCAGCTTTGTCCTCTGGAGTTTCCGCGTACTGTGGTGGTGTAGTGGTAGGTATTTTTAAAGGCGGTGTTTTTACTGGTTGCTTTATGAGTCTTTTGGTCACCGTCCATACGTTGTTTGTCCGTACGTCTAGGTCGATTAGCACCCTGTTCCATTGTTGTTGTAGTTGATCCTGGATTTTTGTTTTAATTTCGCTATTGAGCGTTTCCATGTTTACTCTATGGAGTATGTTACGGGTGCGCTGCCATTTGCGGCGCTCATGATTTCTTTCAGTCATTAGTACAATTATGTCCGGTGTGAACCGCATTTCGTTTCTCCGGGGGGGCATGAATGGGACAGCAGAGTTGATGGCCGCCTGTATGGTCGTTTCAAGGTGGGTCGTTGCTTTTTCGAGGTCTTCTGGTGTCTGCAAGGGGGGGTTTGGTGTTAGTTGGGTGTCTAATACGGCTTGGAATAGCTGCCAGTTGGCGCGGTTGTAGTTTCTCCTTGGGGCATGTGCGTCGAGTGAGATCGGTTTTTCAATGTCTAGCATTACCGCGTAGTGATCGGAGGCGAGTGTGTCTTCGCGCGTGATGTTGTGTCGGAAGTGGGTGTTCTTGAGGATCGCGAAGTCTAGTGTGTTTGGGTTGGTGTTTCTGTTGGTTGGTATGTGGGTTGGTTCGTCGGTGTGTATTACAATGCAGTTGTTGTTTAGTATGTATTGGTGAAGTTTAATCCCGCTGGCGTTGTTGGTGGGCGATCCCCATGCTTCATGGGGCGCGTTGAAGTCGCCTGCCGCTATTACTTTATCTCCTAGATTGGTTACTATATCAAGGTCATGTACTAGGATCTTTCCGGGGGGATTGTATATGCTAACAATGGTGATTGGTTCGTTCTGTGCAACGATTTTTATTGCAGAAGCCTCCATGTGCTTCAGCGGAGGTACATGTACTTGCCAATGTTTGATTGTGGAGCGTATAAGTATTGCCGTGCCGCCGTGCTGGTGCTCGTCTGGGTGGTCGGCGCGGTGCACTGTGTAATCGGGTATGGAAAACCTAGCTTTCGGCGTGAGAAAAGTTTCGCTTAGTAAGACGATATCTGTTTTCTTGAGGGATAGGTAGTGTGTGAGTTCTCCTAGCTTTGAGCGGGCCCCCCTGCAGTTCCAGAAGAGTATCTTACAGTCTGGGGGTGCGTCCGTGTCTGTAGTGCTGAGGGCATCGTGTGGGTGTTCAGTACTGTGGTAGGTGTTTCCGTTTCCGTTTGGTTTAGTGGCCATTGCGCATTTCAGTGACGAGTCGGTACATTTCCTTCACATATCTAGCCGACAGTTTGGCTGGGGATCCTACAAAGTTAAGCTCTTGGTGCATAATGTGAAACTGGGCTAACAGCATCAGGTACCCATTGTACTCATCTCCTTGCCCCAATTGGGCCAAGAAGGCCAGTACCTCTCTATCAAAGTTCAAAGTTTTGCCTCCTACAACCGGGGCTGGAATGAAATGCTCAGGATGGAAGGGTGGGGATGGTGGGTTGGTGTGTACATGTTGGCGCGCAGGTGGTGTGTGAGGTTGTGTGCGCTGCTGCGAGTGTGTGTCGCTGTGCGCTGGTGTTTGTTTCATGGTGGTTGTTGTGCTTCGTGTGCTTGGTGGAATGCTCTGTTGGGATTGTGTTGGAGGTGTTTGTGTGTGTGTGTTTGGAGGTCGTGGTATGGTCTGTTCTGGTGTGCTCTGTGTGTTGCGCATGTACTGTCGCTGTTGTGTAATTCCAGCATAGGGAGATGTTGAATAGGGC
This sequence comes from Metallyticus violacea, assembly GCA_030762175.1. NCBI lineage: Eukaryota > Metazoa > Arthropoda > Insecta > Mantodea > Metallyticidae > Metallyticus > Metallyticus violacea. Next base: position 19,994,019 of record CM060830.1, on the reverse strand, counting down.
ATGTGCTGATAACCTAATTTCGGTTGTCAGCATGTCCGTATTACTAACTGTTTTACATTTCGACATAAAGCGACCCTGAAATATATTGGGTTTTATTCCACTTGAGTGCTAGTGAATTATTGTTATCGAAGATGCCCGCAGGCTAGGCGACTGCAACATACAGGAGAATCATAGTCAGTGATCAATTGCGTTGCTTATAGGAGATATCAAACCACCAATCAGGATACAACAAATAATTGCTTCTTTGCCTGATTTTCCTCCGAAGCCGTTAACTGTCGTTTCGAAATATTAAAGCATCCCCGTCAACAATGCCTAATGAACAAACCCGCAACAATCTAAACAACGTATGTGCCACAATATTTATTGAAAAAGTTAAGAAGAGTACAGCGCGGCCTGCACCTGCCTAGTCTAGGCCATTCTTAATGTGACACACCATAATTACAATAAAATGTATTACCAACTATTTCTTGAATACATTACAAACTGATCGTAGTTGTTCATACTCCAATTCTTAGAACAAAACGAAATTAAAATGGAATAAAATGAAATATAGTAATCCTGCTATCACCTACTGCCGCAGACTAACTCTAACTTGGTTCATCAATGGTCCCACTACTGGTAACTATAAAATCTAGTCAATATTATTGCATTGTTTTCACTCTGTTTTTACGTATCTGTCAGCTGCGGCGACACGAGGCGGGATCTTAAAGAGAAAGATACAAAATTAGAGCAATGTTAAGAATTCACTTCAAAAGTGATTAGGGGCGGAAGAGCGGGGAATTAGAAAACGCAAAAAAATAAATAAATAAAAAATAAAAAAATCTAGTCATAAATCAGTGGTGGGAAAAAAGAAAACAGCGTAGCCGAGATAAGGTGGGGAGAAAAATAAGAGGAGAGAGAGAGAGAGAGCGCCCACTGGGGCTTAGGTGTCAAAAAGTATTCTTTTTATTTCACATCCAATTGTTGTACTGTTGCGTCATCCAGGGCTCTGTAGCTGAACGTAAGTAGTTCTAGAGAAGGTCGCACTTAGCGATGGTGTAGCTTTTCATAGTGTGCATGCCTATTCATTGATAGACTTCGTAATGAAGTCGGTCCGTTGTCGAGAGATATTGGCAGCAATACCTTAGTTTATTTTACTCATGTTCGTAGCATGTGCGAATTGATCGAACACCAATCAAGTGTGCTCAGGTTGTTTGTGCGCTTAAGGTCCAGAACTGGCTTTACTAGATGTCCGGTAGATGGCATTGATGGGCAATAATTGCAAGCAGATGCTTATTTTAAAATATTAATAAATGCTATATTTGAACTGAAGTGAAAAGGATATATTATGGTGTAGTTGTGTTATATACAAATTATAGTAGGAAACGTTTGTACGGTACGTATTGCTGATTGCGGATTGACAACATTAAGTAGGTTGTTCTCCAGGCCCGTTTATCGCGTTTCGTGTATAAATGGATAATGTGTCGTACAGGTCGCTACTCTGGTATCCCTTCAAATCGTATAAATCTTTCGCCTTTTACTAAAGATTTCCGTGGAGGGGTACAATTGATGAGTCTATAACTAATTTTTTGTTAGTGCCCGGCGTAAGCTGGGCCAATAAACGCCTCATGTAAATATAAGTGTCGTGCATTACGTTCACGTAATGTGCGGACCGAGCATCTGATCATTACTGAGTATGACATGACACATTGCTATTAAATGTCAAATAGATTCTGAAATGGTACTGTTTTCACCATTGCTGTGGGTTTCATGTTTCGCACATTGAAACATCTTCCAAATGCTTAGATGTTGCAAAACGGTGGTACTCATTTGTCTGAAACTTTTAATCAAGTTTTATGAATGGCAATTTTTACGTCCGTCAGGTTACATCGTTATTAAATCACAATACAGATCAAAACCGTGTATTACCCTTTGGCTTGCTTGCATTGTACATTTGTGTACTGCAAATAATACAAATTTATCGAAATTAGGAATGCACTTTGTTCTTTTTACCCGGCGCAGGGGGAAGGCTTTAAATCTCAAATGCATCTAATTATGTAAAATGCATTAGTCACCTGATTTAAACTTACATTAGTGTTTAAGATGCCCAATAATAGTGTGTCTTTTAAGGTGGCATATTTCATGCCCTAACGCAAAGAAAGGGCACTTTTGTAACCTTTGCTCAAAATAGCATTAAGGAACGGTATACAGTTAGATTAGAGGTTTCTATTGCAAGAAATAGACATTCATTGTTGTGAAATGTTGTATTATGGTCTTTAATTAGCATTAACGCCAATTATCTCCATTAAATTCCATTTTATGATCCCTTTAAAATGCCAAATTTTACATGTGTGAACGAGCACATAGTGAAATTGACATTCAGAGTGGAGTCCTTGCAGTCCCAAGAAATATGTACAGTCTGGCGCCCAGAAGGTTTTTTGAATGGTGTTTAACGCCCGTTTTTACTACCGACACGCCACAGGCGGGAAACACTGGTGATACTTGAAATGATAAATTTGAATTTTTTTTTTGTTTTTTGTTTTTTGTTTTTTTGTTTTTTGTTTTTTTTTGTAAAGGAACGAAACGTTCCACGCCTAAGTTTAGGGTACCTCTCCGGCATTTGCCATTTATGAGGACTGGGGAAAACCTGGAAAAAAACCTCAGTCAGGAAGGACGTGCCTGGTGGGAACGAGTCCGCGCCTTCACGACCTCGGCTACCCGTGGCGGTCCCAAAAGAAGTTGAGTGCAGGCTGAAGTGCAAGGGAGGTTTTAACCGTTTACCTGCAAACTTAAGAAGGTATGTAAGGTATGCAATGCTATCTCGTGAACAACCGTTAAAAAAAGGACTTGTAAGGTCCAGGGCCTAACGCGAATTCCGGTAGTCCCTCAATAGATGGCACCGATGCATTATAATTGCAAGCAGATGCTTACGGGGTCAAAATATTAATAAATGTTTTACTTTAACCGAAGTGAAAATGATGTACTATAGTGTAGTTAAGTTATATACAAATTATAATACGAAACGTTTGAACGGTACATATTGCTGAATGAGAAATTACAACACGATGTTTGTTGTTCTTCAGACCCATTTATCGCGTTTTGTCAATAAGTAATTAATCTTCGCAAGTTAATGTTACTCTGGTATCCCTTCAAATCGTATAAATCTTTCGCCTTTTACTAAAGATTTCCCTCGCGCGGTACAAATGATCAGTATATAACTACTTTTTTGTTAGTGCCCGGCGTGAGGTAGGCCAATAGGTTATTATTCAATATGAACAATGAAATAGTTATTTATCATTAATGATTAGAGGTTACCAGTTAAATGCACTCGTTTATTAATTACAAATTTAATTTTATTTTACATGTCGAAGAAGGATGGTTGCAGGTTGACTACTTATTTATCGTTCTGGATGAGAGGGTGGCAATGCTGATGCTGATATTAAGTAAATTCGTACCGTTCACATGGACTTACACCCATTTCCTGTAAGATGATAATATATTTCTAAGCGTACTTCCAAAGTTGCGCAAGATCTTAATGTTGAGCATTACAGCATAACCTCTGTTACTGTAATCAGAAATTTAATAATAATAATAATAATAATAATAATAATAATAATAATAATAATAATAATAATAATAATAATAATAATACACGCCACGGCAAACATGTAACGTTGACATTGAAGTGAGGGTGAAACGCGCGTTTAAATGCAATTAAAGTGATTAATTTAGCAATGTGCGTTTGCACTCACTAAAGAGTAGATAATAACTATTTATTGATTGGGAACATAAAATGGCAGTAGAACTTAATAAGGAAAAGTTGGTATACATTGTTGAAAAGACTTCTGAAACAACATACTCTGTGACTTTTGTCTTTTTCTGCACTGTCTTAAAATCGGTCATTGAGGCAGGCCTTAGTGGGTTAGAAACTCAGTTGCCGTAGATTAGTACCCATTTTAATGCTAGTTTATTTGCAGCAAACAAACGAGACAGACAAGGCGGTGTAGAATTGAATTGAATGGTAAGTTTCGTGACTGCAACGTTGAGAGCAGACCAATATTGTTGTTGCGTACCTACCCGTGCTAGGGCTTAACCGCAGTAAAGGATGAGTTTAATAGTAAGTTTGATGAGTGGAGGTTTGGAATTGATGGAGAAAGTACCAGACTTCCCTATAATGTAATGAGCGGAGCTGACATTCTGGGAGATGTTGAATAGGGCATGTGCTGATAACCTAATTTCGGTTGTCAGCATGTCCGTATTACTAACTGTTTTACATTTCGACATAAAGCGACCCTGAAATATATTGGGTTTTATTCCACTTGAGTGCTAGTGAATTATTGTTATCGAAGATGCCCGCAGGCTAGGCGACTGCAACATACAGGAGAATCATAGTCAGTGATCAATTGCGTTGCTTATAGGAGATATCAAACCACCAATCAGGATACAACAAATAATTGCTTCTTTGCCTGATTTTCCTCCGAAGCCGTTAACTGTCGTTTCGAAATATTAAAGCATCCCCGTCAACAATGCCTAATGAACAAACCCGCAACAATCTAAACAACGTATGTGCCACAATATTTATTGAAAAAGTTAAGAAGAGTACAGCGCGGCCTGCACCTGCCTAGTCTAGGCCATTCTTAATGTGACACACCATAATTACAATAAAATGTATTACCAACTATTTCTTGAATACATTACAAACTGATCGTAGTTGTTCATACTCCAATTCTTAGAACAAAACGAAATTAAAATGGAATAAAATGAAATATAGTAATCCTGCTATCACCTACTGCCGCAGACTAACTCTAACTTGGTTCATCAATGGTCCCACTACTGGTAACTATAAAATCTAGTCAATATTATTGCATTGTTTTCACTCTGTTTTTACGTATCTGTCAGCTGCGGCGACACGAGGCGGGATCTTAAAGAGAAAGATACAAAATTAGAGCAATGTTAAGAATTCACTTCAAAAGTGATTAGGGGCGGAAGAGCGGGGAATTAGAAAACGCAAAAAAATAAATAAATAAAAAATAAAAAAATCTAGTCATAAATCAGTGGTGGGAAAAAAGAAAACAGCGTAGCCGAGATAAGGTGGGGAGAAAAATAAGAGGAGAGAGAGAGAGAGAGCGCCCACTGGGGCTTAGGTGTCAAAAAGTATTCTTTTTATTTCACATCCAATTGTTGTACTGTTGCGTCATCCAGGGCTCTGTAGCTGAACGTAAGTAGTTCTAGAGAAGGTCGCACTTAGCGATGGTGTAGCTTTTCATAGTGTGCATGCCTATTCATTGATAGACTTCGTAATGAAGTCGGTCCGTTGTCGAGAGATATTGGCAGCAATACCTTAGTTTATTTTACTCATGTTCGTAGCATGTGCGAATTGATCGAACACCAATCAAGTGTGCTCAGGTTGTTTGTGCGCTTAAGGTCCAGAACTGGCTTTACTAGATGTCCGGTAGATGGCATTGATGGGCAATAATTGCAAGCAGATGCTTATTTTAAAATATTAATAAATGCTATATTTGAACTGAAGTGAAAAGGATATATTATGGTGTAGTTGTGTTATATACAAATTATAGTAGGAAACGTTTGTACGGTACGTATTGCTGATTGCGGATTGACAACATTAAGTAGGTTGTTCTCCAGGCCCGTTTATCGCGTTTCGTGTATAAATGGATAATGTGTCGTACAGGTCGCTACTCTGGTATCCCTTCAAATCGTATAAATCTTTCGCCTTTTACTAAAGATTTCCGTGGAGGGGTACAATTGATGAGTCTATAACTAATTTTTTGTTAGTGCCCGGCGTAAGCTGGGCCAATAAACGCCTCATGTAAATATAAGTGTCGTGCATTACGTTCACGTAATGTGCGGACCGAGCATCTGATCATTACTGAGTATGACATGACACATTGCTATTAAATGTCAAATAGATTCTGAAATGGTACTGTTTTCACCATTGCTGTGGGTTTCATGTTTCGCACATTGAAACATCTTCCAAATGCTTAGATGTTGCAAAACGGTGGTACTCATTTGTCTGAAACTTTTAATCAAGTTTTATGAATGGCAATTTTTACGTCCGTCAGGTTACATCGTTATTAAATCACAATACAGATCAAAACCGTGTATTACCCTTTGGCTTGCTTGCATTGTACATTTGTGTACTGCAAATAATACAAATTTATCGAAATTAGGAATGCACTTTGTTCTTTTTACCCGGCGCAGGGGGAAGGCTTTAAATCTCAAATGCATCTAATTATGTAAAATGCATTAGTCACCTGATTTAAACTTACATTAGTGTTTAAGATGCCCAATAATAGTGTGTCTTTTAAGGTGGCATATTTCATGCCCTAACGCAAAGAAAGGGCACTTTTGTAACCTTTGCTCAAAATAGCATTAAGGAACGGTATACAGTTAGATTAGAGGTTTCTATTGCAAGAAATAGACATTCATTGTTGTGAAATGTTGTATTATGGTCTTTAATTAGCATTAACGCCAATTATCTCCATTAAATTCCATTTTATGATCCCTTTAAAATGCCAAATTTTACATGTGTGAACGAGCACATAGTGAAATTGACATTCAGAGTGGAGTCCTTGCAGTCCCAAGAAATATGTACAGTCTGGCGCCCAGAAGGTTTTTTGAATGGTGTTTAACGCCCGTTTTTACTACCGACACGCCACAGGCGGGAAACACTGGTGATACTTGAAATGATAAATTTGAATTTTTTTTTTGTTTTTTGTTTTTTGTTTTTTTGTTTTTTGTTTTTTTTTGTAAAGGAACGAAACGTTCCACGCCTAAGTTTAGGGTACCTCTCCGGCATTTGCCATTTATGAGGACTGGGGAAAACCTGGAAAAAAACCTCAGTCAGGAAGGACGTGCCTGGTGGGAACGAGTCCGCGCCTTCACGACCTCGGCTACCCGTGGCGGTCCCAAAAGAAGTTGAGTGCAGGCTGAAGTGCAAGGGAGGTTTTAACCGTTTACCTGCAAACTTAAGAAGGTATGTAAGGTATGCAATGCTATCTCGTGAACAACCGTTAAAAAAAGGACTTGTAAGGTCCAGGGCCTAACGCGAATTCCGGTAGTCCCTCAATAGATGGCACCGATGCATTATAATTGCAAGCAGATGCTTACGGGGTCAAAATATTAATAAATGTTTTACTTTAACCGAAGTGAAAATGATGTACTATAGTGTAGTTAAGTTATATACAAATTATAATACGAAACGTTTGAACGGTACATATTGCTGAATGAGAAATTACAACACGATGTTTGTTGTTCTTCAGACCCATTTATCGCGTTTTGTCAATAAGTAATTAATCTTCGCAAGTTAATGTTACTCTGGTATCCCTTCAAATCGTATAAATCTTTCGCCTTTTACTAAAGATTTCCCTCGCGCGGTACAAATGATCAGTATATAACTACTTTTTTGTTAGTGCCCGGCGTGAGGTAGGCCAATAGGTTATTATTCAATATGAACAATGAAATAGTTATTTATCATTAATGATTAGAGGTTACCAGTTAAATGCACTCGTTTATTAATTACAAATTTAATTTTATTTTACATGTCGAAGAAGGATGGTTGCAGGTTGACTACTTATTTATCGTTCTGGATGAGAGGGTGGCAATGCTGATGCTGATATTAAGTAAATTCGTACCGTTCACATGGACTTACACCCATTTCCTGTAAGATGATAATATATTTCTAAGCGTACTTCCAAAGTTGCGCAAGATCTTAATGTTGAGCATTACAGCATAACCTCTGTTACTGTAATCAGAAATTTAATAATAATAATAATAATAATAATAATAATAATAATAATAATAATAATAATAATAATAATAATACACGCCACGGCAAACATGTAACGTTGACATTGAAGTGAGGGTGAAACGCGCGTTTAAATGCAATTAAAGTGATTAATTTAGCAATGTGCGTTTGCACTCACTAAAGAGTAGATAATAACTATTTATTGATTGGGAACATAAAATGGCAGTAGAACTTAATAAGGAAAAGTTGGTATACATTGTTGAAAAGACTTCTGAAACAACATACTCTGTGACTTTTGTCTTTTTCTGCACTGTCTTAAAATCGGTCATTGAGGCAGGCCTTAGTGGGTTAGAAACTCAGTTGCCGTAGATTAGTACCCATTTTAATGCTAGTTTATTTGCAGCAAACAAACGAGACAGACAAGGCGGTGTAGAATTGAATTGAATGGTAAGTTTCGTGACTGCAACGTTGAGAGCAGACCAATATTGTTGTTGCGTACCTACCCGTGCTAGGGCTTAACCGCAGTAAAGGATGAGTTTAATAGTAAGTTTGATGAGTGGAGGTTTGGAATTGATGGAGAAAGTACCAGACTTCCCTATAATGTAATGAGCGGAGCTGACATTCTGGGAGATGTTGAATAGGGCATGTGCTGATAACCTAATTTCGGTTGTCAGCATGTCCGTATTACTAACTGTTTTACATTTCGACATAAAGCGACCCTGAAATATATTGGGTTTTATTCCACTTGAGTGCTAGTGAATTATTGTTATCGAAGATGCCCGCAGGCTAGGCGACTGCAACATACAGGAGAATCATAGTCAGTGATCAATTGCGTTGCTTATAGGAGATATCAAACCACCAATCAGGATACAACAAATAATTGCTTCTTTGCCTGATTTTCCTCCGAAGCCGTTAACTGTCGTTTCGAAATATTAAAGCATCCCCGTCAACAATGCCTAATGAACAAACCCGCAACAATCTAAACAACGTATGTGCCACAATATTTATTGAAAAAGTTAAGAAGAGTACAGCGCGGCCTGCACCTGCCTAGTCTAGGCCATTCTTAATGTGACACACCATAATTACAATAAAATGTATTACCAACTATTTCTTGAATACATTACAAACTGATCGTAGTTGTTCATACTCCAATTCTTAGAACAAAACGAAATTAAAATGGAATAAAATGAAATATAGTAATCCTGCTATCACCTACTGCCGCAGACTAACTCTAACTTGGTTCATCAATGGTCCCACTACTGGTAACTATAAAATCTAGTCAATATTATTGCATTGTTTTCACTCTGTTTTTACGTATCTGTCAGCTGCGGCGACACGAGGCGGGATCTTAAAGAGAAAGATACAAAATTAGAGCAATGTTAAGAATTCACTTCAAAAGTGATTAGGGGCGGAAGAGCGGGGAATTAGAAAACGCAAAAAAATAAATAAATAAAAAATAAAAAAATCTAGTCATAAATCAGTGGTGGGAAAAAAGAAAACAGCGTAGCCGAGATAAGGTGGGGAGAAAAATAAGAGGAGAGAGAGAGAGAGAGCGCCCACTGGGGCTTAGGTGTCAAAAAGTATTCTTTTTATTTCACATCCAATTGTTGTACTGTTGCGTCATCCAGGGCTCTGTAGCTGAACGTAAGTAGTTCTAGAGAAGGTCGCACTTAGCGATGGTGTAGCTTTTCATAGTGTGCATGCCTATTCATTGATAGACTTCGTAATGAAGTCGGTCCGTTGTCGAGAGATATTGGCAGCAATACCTTAGTTTATTTTACTCATGTTCGTAGCATGTGCGAATTGATCGAACACCAATCAAGTGTGCTCAGGTTGTTTGTGCGCTTAAGGTCCAGAACTGGCTTTACTAGATGTCCGGTAGATGGCATTGATGGGCAATAATTGCAAGCAGATGCTTATTTTAAAATATTAATAAATGCTATATTTGAACTGAAGTGAAAAGGATATATTATAGTGTAGTTGTGTTATATACAAATTATAGTAGGAAACGTTTGTACGGTACGTATTGCTGATTGCGGATTGACAACATTAAGTAGGTTGTTCTCCAGGCCCGTTTATCGCGTTTCGTGTATAAATGGATAATGTGTCGTACAGGTCGCTACTCTGGTATCCCTTCAAATCGTATAAATCTTTCGCCTTTTACTAAAGATTTCCGTGGAGGGGTACAATTGATCAGTCTATAACTAATTTTTTATTAGTGCCCGGCGTAAGCTGGGCCAATAAACGCCTCATGTAAATATAAGTGTCGTGCATTACGTTCACGTAATGTGCGGACCGAGCATCTGATCATTACTGAGTATGACATGACACATTGCTATTAAATGTCAAATAGATTCTGAAATGGTACTGTTTTCACCATTGCTGTGGGTTTCATGTTTCGCACATTGAAACATCTTCCAAATGCTTAGATGTTGCAAAACGGTGGTACTCATTTGTCTGAAACTTTTAATCAAGTTTTATGAATGGCAATTTTTACGTCCGTCAGGTTACATCGTTATTAAATCACAATACAGATCAAAACCGTGTATTACCCTTTGGCTTGCTTGCATTGTACATTTGTGTACTGCAAATAATACAAATTTATCGAAATTAGGAATGCACTTTGTTCTTTTTACCCGGCGCAGGGGGAAGGCTTTAAATCTCAAATGCATCTAATTATGTAAAATGCATTAGTCACCTGATTTAAACTTACATTAGTGTTTAAGATGCCCAATAATAGTGTGTCTTTTAAGGCGGCATATTTCATGCCCTAACGCAAAGAAAGGGCACTTTTGTAACCTTTGCTCAAAATAGCATTAAGGAACGGTATACAGTTAGATTAGCGGTTTCTATTGCAAGAAATAGACATTCATTGTTGTGAAATGTTGTATTATGGTCTTTAATTAGCGTTAACGCCAATTATCTACATTAAATTCCTTTTATGATCCCTTTAAAATGTCAAATTTTAAATGTGTGATCAAGCACATTGTGAAATTTGCATCCGGACTGGTGTACTTGCAATCATCTGGCGATCAGAAGAAGATGAGTGCACGCTGAAGTTCAAGGGAGGTTTTAACCGTTTACCTGCAAACTTAAGAAGGTATGTGAGGTATGCAATGCCATCTCATGAACTACCGTGAATGAACACTTGTAAGGTCCAGGGCCTAATAAGAATTCCGGTAGTCCCTCAATAGATGGCTCCGATGCATTATAATTGCAAGCAGATGCATATAGGAGTCAAAATATTAATAAATGTTTTACTTTAATTGAAGTGAAAATGATGTACTATAGTGTAGTTAAGTTATATACAAATTATAATAGAAACCGGTTGTACGGTCCATATTGTTGAATGCGAAATTACAACACGATGTTTGTTGTTCCTTTGACCCATTCATCGCGTTTTGTGAATAAATAGTTAATCTGTGCAGGTTATTGTTACTTTGTTATCCCTTCAAATCGTATAAATCTTTTCCCTTTTACTAAAGATATCAATCCAGCAGTACAAAGATGAGTTTATGGGTAATTTTTTATTAGTGAAGAATGTATTGTGGGCCAGTACTCATTTCCTTTAAATCTCTTTCTTATTTGATGTGGTAATATTAAGAATTTTAATAGTACTATGAAATAAATGTTATGGTCAAATGAAATAAAACCAGTTCAATTTAGCATTTTTTTTTAAATTGGGGAGAAACTGTGATAATGTGGAAAATGTAGTTTCTTAAATTTAGAATTTATAAAAAAATCATGATAAATTTTAAAAACTAGGAAAGCACCCTGCAGTCAATATATTCAGATCAACTAAATTTCTTAGAGAATTCCTGATTCCTGAGAACCCAAGTTTTCCTCTTTAATTGTATGTATTTATATATTTTCATTCATTCTTTCTGTCCTTCACTTAGTATCTGTACCATCATAAAATTAAAATCCTGTTATCCTCTTATTTTTTTCTTCAGTATATATTCATTTACAAGCTTAAATGAAGAGCTAGAACAGCAGCAAAAACTAAGTACGATTCAATAGGGGCACATTTCAAGTTTCCTGGAAAAGAAATGGATGGATGGATGGATGGATGGATGGATGGATGGATGGAAGGGAGGGAGGAAGGAAGGAAGGAAGGAAGGAAGGAAGGAAGGAAGGAAGGAAGGAAGGGAGGGAGGGAGGAAGGAAGGAAGTAAGGAAGGAATTCCAATGTGTGTGACACAGTGGAGTCTTCTTATGGAAATTTGGTCAATTAAAACTTCTAATACAGAGAACACAGAAGCACTGGACTTCTATTTTAACATGGTATTACATACTTAAATCATCATGTTACGTGTACGAACTCGCACCCAGTATACATTTTGCTGTTTGGTTATTTCCTCTAATGGTTTCAGTATTGTGCATTTCAGCACAGGTTTACCATTCCAACTCTGATAATTTAGGGAGTTTATTAGTGCTCAATGATTGTTACTCTTAGCATGTCCTTCTGTTCTACAAAATGAATGAAATGTGGAATGTACAATTCCATTGTGTAATACAACTTGAATAAGATTTTTAGAAATATTTATTCCATGAATGTTTTGATATCCTAGTAGTCTTTGGTTGGCTGTTGTATGTTTGATATGCACAACTGTAGTTTTCACCTTTTCTTGTAATGGATTTATCATATTTAGTGCCTCTTGAAAAATTAACAATCAAAATACTTCCATTTAAGATCTTTTTCAGATTAGTTTTAATGTTTATAGTGTTGCCTGTAACATTCTTTTAGAATATTTTTAGATAAATTGTCTAGTGCAGAAAAGTTAATACTTGTAGGTGGCCAATCCAGTGGTGATTAGTCCAGCAGTAAGATATTTAGCTCATAATTTTCAGAAAAGGAGCAGTAACAGCCAAATAGAAATCCATGTTTTTGAAGTCCATGAGTTTCTTGTAAGACAAATACAGCAATCAATAATTTTTGCTGCACATTTATGAGACATTGGTTAAGAGTTGGTGGTAGAAAACAGAGGATATTACTTTTCAATTTGATCAGTTCAAATTATTAATACTTCTTAAATCCAGTCTTACACAATGATAAATCCATTACAAGAAAAGATGAATACTAGTGTTATGCATATCAAACATACAACTGCCAACCAAAGACTACTAGGATATCAAAACATTCATGGAATAAATATTCCTAAAAATCTTATTCAAGTTGTATTACACAATGGAATTGTACATTCCACATTTCATTCATTTTGTAGAACAGAAGGACATGCTAAGAGTAACAATCATTGAGCACTAATAAACTCCCTAAATTATCAGAGAAGGAATGGTAAACCTGTGCTGAAATGCACAATACTGAAACCATTGGAGGAAATAACGAAACAGCAAAATGTATACTGGGTGCAAGTTCGTACACGTAGCATGTGTGATGATTTAAGTATGTAATACCATGTTAAAATAGAAGTTTAGTGCTTCTGTGCTCTTGTATTAGAAGTTTTAAATGACCACATTTCCATAACATTCAAGAATGGTAAACATAGCAGAATATTAATATTATGTACTCTCTTAGATCCCAGATATAGAATTCCCAGATATACTAACTCTACAGTTGCAGAAGAAGCACAAAAAATTCAAGAATTAGCTACAAAAGTATTCAATTCAGAGCAACAATCACAAACTCAATTTGCAGTAAAGAAAGTGACAAAAATCAGAAAAGTGAATCTTCCTTATGGGATGAATTTGACAGAAAGATGCAAAACTTTAAAACTTTCAAACAAGTCAGAATGTATAGTTTTCTGTAAATTATAAATACATAATTAACTAGCATATACCATTAGTTATATTTCAGTTTCAGAAAGTGGCACACAGGGAATAATGGAAGAAGTATAATGATTCCTACAAGAAGGCTTAATACCCAAGGACTGCAGATCCCCTGCTGTTGTGGTAAAATATTATCACAATTATCTAATACTTTCATAAATGGTGACAGAGAATTTTCAAATGGCTGTCCTCTCAGTTACTGACAAGCATTTAATTTCAAAGGATTATACTGTTCTATAGGAAAACTGGCTAGGCCCAGAACTTTGATTTATTTTATATTTTGCTTAATACTCAATAAACAAATACTTTCAAAGACTGGTACTTTTGTAAATGAGAAACATTATGTAATGATCACAACTCCAAGAATTCACATACAGAACTAAAGATGCGAAAGATTACGATCCTTTTTAAATTTCTCCAGAGTATATAATGATATTTATTTTATTACATTATGTCCACACACACACATATTGAATAATTTATTGCCACATAATGTAGCACTTTGATTTTGATAAGATGATGGGTTTTAATGCTTGTATAATATTATTTAAATAATTTTGACAAATATTTATATTATCTACTAATTTATTGATTGCAAAGCTTTCTCTATTACATGAAAGGAAGTTTACTAGTAAAAATTTGGTGGATAGGCCTTTGGCGAATGTGCAAGTTTTTGAAAAAGAGACATGTTTGATTTTCCAGATTTGGCTCCTACAATAAATATTACTTTTTCTTTTGCTGCATGAATATTTATTTACTATCTGTAAAATTCAATTCCAGAAGGCTTATACACAGTGTTAATGAACTACATGGAAATAATTCCAGACAGTGTAGAGATGCTTTATATAAGCATTGTGGAATAGTAAACATATTGCTTATCAGTTTAAATTTCGAAGTTCGACTATAAGTTTCTAAAACGCCAGTACGCCACTGACTAATGAAGATGCCCCTCTAAAGCAAAACATACGATAACGAAGGTAGATTTCTGAACGTATCTCTGGCGTCATGACTATGACATTAGCTATGAGTAAGAGATGGTAATTTGTTTTCGAGTTCGAGCTCGTTAATCACTTTTTTTTTTTTTTTTTTCTGACTGGCCTAATATTACAGATTTTAGCCTACGTTTTAAATTGATAATTCAGTTTTACACTTAAATCTTAATATATCAATTCATATAATTACATCCTTTGAAGTAGTTATTGTACTTAACAATCAGAATCGTGTCCTGAAAGTTTTAGGCATCATGTTAATAGCCTATTAGCCATTGTATGTTGATAACACATTCATTGTTGAGAAAGAATAAAACTTGTAAGCATTAAGTAAATTTCATTCATAATTCTTTAGTATGCATATCGCAACAGTTCATATTTAATAAAAGAATTAAATTAACACTATGCAAAGAATTGAACCCGCGTTTTGGGAAACATCAGTTTTTGTATTATGCATTACGCTACACAAGCAGATTTCCTTCGAGTAGGCTGCATAATGCAAGGAGGCAGCTATGATGTTCAGTGTCGCACTGTCACATGATTAGTTCGAGATTTGAGGGATTTTTATGGCATTAAATCTTGAAAATGCTGATAACGAGCTAAGAAAGATAATATTTTTATGCTCGCAAGGTAGTTTTAAAGACATTGTAAACTAATTTTTCATTCGGTTTCGCTTTAACACCAACATATTAGCATCTGATGCCAAAATATTTAACACCATATAGCCGCGTTATCTTTAGTTATGGGCCATATATTGCCTATTTGAAATTGCTTATATAGGACATCTCTACACTCTCTGAAAATATTTCGGTGTAGTTGATTCATATCCTGCATATGGAGTAATAGTTCTATACTATGGGATAGTTATATTTAGAATTGTTGTATGTCATTAGCACACTTATCACAGAATGTAGACAAACCTTTTTATATCACATTTAAATAAATAGTAATTCCTGTTCAGTTTTTGCCCACAAATTTTATGTAATCATATGTTTCATCTAATATGCAAAAAAACGTGAAATAGCATTTCATTGAATTTGGGTTTTTATTTTCTCTATACATTTCAATGTATTAGAAATAAATTCAGCAAATGGGGACATGTATACAAATTTTAATATGTTCATATTTATTTATTATTTTAGCGCTATATTTAATATACTGCAATAATGTGGAAGATAAGCAAATTGGAATATTTTTGTATGCTAAAACTAAAGCACAATTCTTGGAAAAGGATGATCCAGGACTATATTAGAGCCCCAACTCAAGAAAAGCTATGAAAGTACGTGCAACCGCTCATATTCATTATTCAGAAAATACAGCTATGTCGGATACTGCAAACCCAGCCATAGAGTTCTACACCAAGGATAAATGCTTCTCTCATTATGCACTCATTTGAAAATGGTTAAGCAAGAACATATTTATCCACATAAAACATTTTTGTTTATTAAGGGCCAAAGGAGATATCGGAACTGGAATTGAAAGGTAACTTTGGATTGCAAAAACTCCAGCTTTGACAAATCTCAATATCAGTTTCACAATCTGCTTGATCATTCATTTAAAAAGTAGCTTTTAAAAGTTATCATAAAATGTAGGTTAATGTGGATAATTCGTGCTAATTAAACTTCTTGCTAATCATAATACATAATTTTAATAAAAATATATTAACATTTTCGCATTTAATATTTGTTTAATTTATTTCTTGCAATAGATAACTAATGCATACCATCCCCTAATGCTATTTTGAACAAAGGTATAAAAGTTTTTTTTTCCTCCAACGTTAGGACATGAAATATACCATGTTAAAAGATATACTATTTCTGAACATCTTCAACACTATAATGACTAATGCCTTTTATATAATTTGCTGCATTTAAGATTTAAAAAATGTTTTGCGGATCAAAAGATTTAAACATACTCTTAACTTCGATTATTTTATATTATTTTCAATATGTACATTTAAAATGCAGCAGGTCTTGAGATAATATAGGAGGTTGTTCTATATTTTGAGATTTAATAACGATATAACCTAACCTCAATTTTAATATTGGTTATCTTTGATAGAGGTAAAATCGCTATGCATAAAACGCTTAATAAAATGTTTGGAAGTATTAAAACATATGTGAAGTACAATAAAATCTTACAGCATGCAATTAAATTCGAAATTCATTTAATGCTTCTGTAAGAGTGGTTGCAACCTCAATCACGACGTTATACCGCCTGCGCAACAGTAGTTTTTTTTTTTTTTTTTTTTTTTTTTTTTTTTTAAATTAAACTGTTCCTGCTGCAATCAAAGCACATATGCCACCATTACAGTGATTTATCCGCTCCCATCAACTTGTATTTACGAAAAAGAGGCGAGCGTAGGCTAGGGAACCGCAAGCAAACCACTGGGTCTACCGTAGGATTTATGAGGTTATCGTTAATGTGTGGTATATTTGAATTAATTTCAAATTCCAATAAGACAACGCGTGGTAAAAGGTGAAAACTCAATTTTGTAATAAGGAATGACATTTGCAGCCAGGAAGTTAAGAAGGACGGGAAGACAACGCATAGGTTACAAAAAAATTCATACATGCAATATTAACACTTGTATGCGGTCACGCTATCTCCCTCAAGAATTTTACTGTGGGCAACTCCTAGCGGCACCGTCCAAACTAACGAAGATGGTGGCGTATAACGACCGGAATTTTAAACGGACAAATTTAATAAATTTTTTAATCACAAAAATCAATAAACAGAGGGAAACAAACTGCACGAATATTGAAACCCGATACCGTTTATCGTTCTCTATTATAATAGCAGTTGTAATATTTATAAGGCAGTATTGAGCAATTCCCCCCCCTCTTAGTTTTTTATAATGGTGATGATAGAAAAGCACGTAATGGGATTGTGTTGCTAATTTACCAAATTTTTATTTAGGATGTTTGGAGGCAGTATATATGAGGCCATATTGCAGTGAAATAAAGATGCGACAAAACGATCTAACACGTGTTTGCAGTAATTTCTCGTCCTATTTACGATAATACAATAATTTCTTTTATATATACCGACTTTCCAAAACATTTGCAGATAGTATATCTAAGTCTGTAATTCTTTTAAAGTAACATGCACACTGTCATAAAACAATCAAAACGGTCCATTTGAGATGGGGCGTACTGGACATGTGTTTGCATTAATTCGAAAATGTACTTTCTGGTCCTTTTGAGGGCAAGTAAGTTTTATAGAAATATTGCATGTAAATAATTTTGAAATTTGAAAAGCATTTTGTTAATATTTGTAAAGGTGTAATTTCTATTTTAGTTAAAGCACATGTTGTGTGTATTGTAATTTTTATTCATATTAAATATCTTCATAATAAATCAATGTTATTTAAGGAACTGTAGCTTGTAGGAGTATCCTTGTGTCCTATGTGATTGAAAGAATGAATAAACAGCAAATGAATGAGTAGTGTTTAACGCCGTTTTTGCTACAGAGGCACCACAGGCGATGGACACTGATGAAACATGAGATGAAATGATATATTGGGAAAGGATTTATTTTTAAGGAAGGAATCGTTCCAGGCATGAGTTTAGGGTACCTCCCCGGCATTTGCCATTTATGAGGACTGAGGGAAACCTAGAAAAAACCTCAGGAAGACGGACGGTCCTGGCGGTATTCGAACCCAGACCTCCCGCTCACGAGTCCGTGCCTTAACGACCTCGGCCACCCGTGGCGATTTAAACGGCAAACATACATGCATACATACATACATACATGATTTGTTGGAAAATTGGATACATACAGGTCTTTCAGATCTATGTTACCGCTCTAAAACAAAGAAAAATGTGAAATCATTTGCTACTGCTGCATAAACAGACTGCATATTCATAATTCAGAAAACACAGCGAATGTAGGCTTCTACATAATTGTAGAGGCCCTACGCTAAAGAAGAGTAAAGGGTGGTATTACCTTTTCCATCTTTTAAGGATTAAATATTAATTCGTTTTTCATTTATTAACTCATGCTCACTTTCCAGTTTAAGATGTATTACTTGCAATAGAAATATTAAGTTAACCTGCGAGGTTTTGTATACAATGCTTTACTCCTATTTTGAGCAAAGGTACCTGTAAGTATGAAGAAATAATCTATTGTATTTTCGTTCATTTAGGAAATATGCCATGTTAAATGATACTTTTTCTAGACACCTTCCATACTGCATTTACAATGCAAGTTACGCTCAATAAATGACCAATGCATTTCGTATAATTCGCCGCAGAACAGATTTTACTTTCTTTTCAGATCAAAATATTAAAATATATTCATAATTTTGAGAGCTTTACATTACTTGCAATACCAGCATTGCTTTACAATGCAAGCAAGACTTGAGGCAATATAGTTCTATTCTGTAATTCGAGATTTAGTAATGTAATCTAACCTCAAATTTCTCTCAACATTATATTGCCTCTCTGTGGCAAGAGTAAAATCGCCAAGGATAAAACATTGAATAACTTGTCTGAAAAATAAGAAACACCACATTTATGTAACTCTACTTCGAATTACTAAAACGAAAACACGTACAAAGCAAGCAAAGTAAGATTTTTACAACATGCAAACTTCCTGGCCATTCTACCGCCTAGATACAGTACTTGTTTTCTTGAAACTGTTTCGCCTTGCACAGAAACAGATTTTACAACATGCAAACTTTCTGGCCAATCTACCGCCTACGCAACAATAATTGTTTCATGGAACTGCTATTTTGAAACTGTTTAAGCCACAGATTACTACAGATATGCAACTCATGTTAACAACCGGTGACCGCATCGAGCGCCACTTTTGTATCATCCCGCCGGATGCGCGAATTTAAGATCGCGGTGGGCGAGTCGATACCGCAAACATGAGAGCCTTACTAGATTTATTATTTATTTGTTTATTTATTTATTCATCCTGTTTTACATGTAGTTTCCTTTCTTTTTCGGAGAAAATAAGTCATTGTTCAGCTTTCGCCTAACTCCAGACACCAGCTTGAGAATCGCAGACAGCCTGCAGAGTCAAATACAAGACGTAAAAATCTGTCTAGCATGTTCTAAACTGCTGTTGAAAATCGAATTTTTGAGTCTCGTTATTTCTCTCTTCAGGCTATCGACGGTTCTGTAGCTGGTTGTCTAAGTTGGGTGAAAGCTTAACAATGATATAGTTTCGTCCGAAAGAGAAAGAAACTACAAGTAAAACAAATTATATAAATAGTGAGATAACCAGTCAAGTATCCATAGACATGATTTCTTATGCTGCCCATCCATTATATGATGTTGCAACAGAAAGTTCATTTTTAAAACCTGATAGCAACTGATATTCTTGGCCAAATTCTAAGCAGATAGGAAATTAGGAAGAGTATATGAAGTAAAATATAATATTATTTTTTGTACACAGCCTGTACATAACCGTAACATGTAAACTATTAGCATATAATGAAGAGTTTAAATATGTAAGTAAACAAACCTATCATTGAGAATGTACTTCTATGTACAACAAATAAAAACATGTGTGGTGTAGTGGTAACCATATTTCTAAACAATATAGCGGGTTCAAATCCGCCCAGGATCGATGGATTTTTTCGGGCTTAAAAATGCTAAGTATGGCTTCCTTCGAAAGGGAAGTAAAGCCGTGGGTCTCGTGTCATACATTTACTGAATGAAAAAGAACCTCAGGCCTGAAAGAAGAGGCCTCGGAGCAAAATTTTTAGGCCGTTTCACGCCCTGAATTCAATGGGACGCTGATGACCTTAGATGTTAAAGAGCGTCCATAAATAAATCAAAATCAACAATACATGTTATTTTATTTAAAGCACATAGAGGTACCATTATAAATGTTACATTGAAGGTTATAGTGTACAAGAATAACATCCTGTTCTCTAGATAGCATTTACATTGTAAAGATCAACTATTGTCTATAGTTTTAAAAGAGAGGCACTTTAAACAATTCCTTGTTCTCCACTGGTGTTGCATCCCACCACGGCGCACTTCTGTTTTAATAAATATGATACTTTTTTTTTTTTTTTTTTTTTTTTTCCTTTGCTCACTTTGCCACTTTATAATGAACATGAAACATTTCCTTGCTTCGGAACAGCAAATAACCCCTTTCAAAGAAATTCCGCATAAAATTATTCGGTCTTCCTTCTATTTGACAACTCTAAAGCACATATCAATGAAAAGTATGTTTCTGTTACATGAAATAGGTTTGAAGCCAGCTTAAATTTGCAATGTAGCGTCATCATGTGGCCCTCATTGTAAATGGACAGATATCTGTTGGTATTGTCAAAATACTGTGAAATTGTGAATAAACTTTCATCCTAAATTGGTAATCTTTTTTCATAATAGGTTCAGTCCACGGTCTACTGTTCGTCTTGCTACCCAAAAGAATAGTAAATAAACATATTAAACACATTCCACGCGGAACATTAATTATAACGATTATTGTTCCTACTCCGTTGGGAACTTTCAAAAATTTAGGTATCGATTAAGATCTATACCACTCTATGGATAATACCAAGTATTAGACGTAAGACTTAAATAAAATTCCAATGTAGAAATCTGACATCTATTTATATTCCAAACGGATAAACGGGGTCTGAAGAACAACCTACTTAATGTTGTCATTCCGCAGTCAGCAATACGTACCATACAAATGTTTCATATTATTATTTCTATATAATTGAACTACACTGTAATATATCATTTTCACTTCAGTTAAAATATAAAATTTATCAATATTTTAATATAAGCACATCCTCGGAATTATTCTGCACCAGTGCCATCTACCGGATATCCCGTAAGTCCAGTCCTGGACCTTTAGAGGCACCTGAGCTCACCTGATTTGTGTTCGATCGATTGGACGTGCTGCAAAAATAAACTAAGGTATTGCTGCCAATATCTCTCGACAACAGACCGACTTTAATACGAAGTCTATCAATGGAATAGGCGTAAACAATATGAGAAGCTAAGTTCTCTAGACTACTTACGTTCAGCTACTGAGCGATGGATGACCTAATCAACACAACAATTGAATGTGAAATAAAAATATCGCTTTTTGACAGCTAAGCCCCCAGTGGGCTTTAATTAATATTTCCTTCATTATTTTCTCTTCATGTCTTCTCTCTCTTTCTCTCTCTTGTATCTCCAGATTTCCTTTTCTTTCGATTTTCTGCCTTCCCAGAAAAATGATTCCCGTACCAGGCAGAACGAGATTTCAAAATCAAAATGGACCAAATGGATGAAGCTTTGTAATCGACCTCTTATTTTTCAGTTTATTATTTTTTCCCCACCTTCTTATCCTCGGCTCCGCTTTTCTTTTCTACTACTGTTTTATCACTAGATTTTCTTCATTTTTCATTTCTTTTCTTTCTTTCTTTCTTTCTTTCTTTCTTTCTTTCTTTCTTTCTTTCTTTTTTTTTTTTTTTTTTTTTTTTTTTTTTTTGCGCATCCTACCCCTCCTTCTTTTTTCCCCCAATCACCTTTGAAATGAATTCTTGACACTGCACTAATTTTGTATCTTTCTCTTTAAGGCACCGCGCCGTTTCGCCGTAGAAATACAGTGATAACAGTACAATAATATTGACTAGCATTTATAGTTACCAAACCATTTTATGTGGGAACGTAAACTAAAATATTCACGACGAAGATTAAAAATGAGTTTTTGAGTCTTAGTAAGTGGCATTTACTATTAAAATAAAAAAATTACACAATTTCACAATACAACCAAAAAGGGGAAATACTATATTTTATATTGTGCCGAGAGGGTGTTGGATTCCAGCTTTTTTATTTAGAAAATATTTCCTGTGACCATGCAGAGGCTGGCCTTGCAGGATACAATTGTCTTTTAATTGCAATATTCTATTTGTGTTTTATAGTTTTTGAGTTTTGAGATGAGGGGTATGGAAATTGAAGGGATCTGACAGTATCCAATTTGTACAAATGAATAAAATGTAACATACGAGTATATATTAATTAAACAGATAAATTGCTATCGAGGTAAAATATATTTCATGCTATATTGTTATTTTATTGATATTCATAGATTCATTCTTAAAGGTAATTATGCCGAATTACGCTTACTTCAATTGCATATTAGAGATACCGCCACGGGTGGCCGAGGTCGTTAAGGCGCGGATTCGTGAGCGGGAGATCTACGGTTCGAATCCTGTCAGGACTTCCTCCCTGACTGAGGTTTTTTTCCAGGTTTCCTTCAGTCCTCATAAATGGAAAATGCCGGGGAGGTGCCCTAAAATTATGTCTGGAACGTTTCCTTCCTTAAAAAAAAAAAATCCTTTCCCAATGTATCATCAGTTTAACCTCCCTTGGTGCCTCAGTAGTTAAAACGGGCGTTAAACACTAATAAAAAATATTAGAGATAGAGGGAAATTGTAAAATATCTGTATTGTATTTTAATAACATCTGTGGTTTATGATCGCCACATGAAGTTTGATGTCCACCCAGAGGAAAGCGGCTGCATTTATCAATGATGACTTCTGTATTTAAGAAGCTTTTGCAATTATTTCGGATACAAAACAAATTGTGATTTTGTAGGTGTCCTAACAAGTGTGTTTTTTAAAAACTTTCCATTTGCTTATCTCGAAGCAACACGTTTTCAAGAAAATAATTTATGGCAAATGCTGCTTCAATCGAGGAGGAAAACAGTAATGTTATTACTTTTTGTTTAATGAAGTTTTTAAAGTGAAATCACGTTGTTTTTTTTTTTTCAGTGGGAATTCCAATTTTTAAATCAGTTAGTGGTTTTACGCCAAAAGATAAACAACTTTTGTCTGCATTTTTTTATTAAATCGGCAGTTATTTTATAAAATATATAAGAATTCTGAAAGAAACATGTTACATCCTAATTCCTAAAGACTAACTTAGATTTTATTGGTGAACACTGATGATACTTAAGATAAAATGATAGATTGGGAAAAGAATTTTATTTAAAGGAATGAAACATCCCAGGCTTAAATTTTAGGATACCTCCCTTAAATTTCTCATTTCGGACCGTCCTGATGAAAATCGAACCCCAGACCTTCCGTTCACGGGTCCGCCTTAATGACCTTAGCCACCCACGACTATAGGAATTTTGTGAGTTCAAGATGTAAAATTCACATAGTACAGAAGGTTCATGCTTATAAACTTGAAATACATAAAAATAAATAAATAAATAGCCGAAGACGATTTTGCGAGATAATGTGGGAGTGACTAAGAAAATAACCTGAACTACTAAGAAATGTATTCTTTTCTGATGAGGGCACTGTTTGTTTTAACGGTTCTGTAAATGGACAGAATTGTAAGGTACTGCAGTGACAGTAAGTCGTGTATTTTGAGAGGAACACACAGACAGAGGAAAATAAATATCTTGGCACGTTAAGCCAGACGATACAATCATTGATTCATTATTTTTCGAGAAAAATCTCACTGGTGCATAGATGTTCTCATTGTGAAGAAATTAAAATTCAGGAAGATGAGAACGGTAGAGTCACTTCAAATGAAAATTTGTGTACATTCCAGCATGATGGAGCACATCACATTATAAACAGAATGTTCACAATGGCTCGATAATACTGGTAGAAAGGGGAATAACGAATTGCCTGTAAGATCCTCTGATTTAAGCCCCTGAGTTTTATTTTTATGAAGGCACCTAAAATCAGCTATAAGGTATACTATATTTTCGTACCTAATGAAATGAAGAACATTTCGAGCACTTGTTGCAATTTTTATAACATTGATTAATGATGAACAGATATTATTTTTAAAAGCAATTCCTATTTTAACAATCACAACTATGATGTAAAACTAGAATTGTGATAAAAAATTAGGGTTCCCATAAAAAAAATTGAGTTCACCATGAAACCTTCACTAAATAAAATGTAATTGTACTAAATATAATGTAATTGTACTAAATATAATGTAATTGTACTAAATATAATGTAATTAATATCATTGTTTTACCCCTAAAATAAAGGCGGAAAGAAAATTTACCATATATACATAGCTATCGAAATAAGAAGCTGAAAAGTTATTTAAAAACGCCCGTATATTATTATATTTGCAAATTCTATTTTCACTTACCTTTTTAGCGAATTTCGAAGGAATTCCGGTCATCGCCGTGAAAAATCTGCTTCTTTTTCAAATATTTTATTTATTTATTATTATTTTTTTAGCGAATTCCGAAGGAATGTTATCTATTGCGGTTGCTCCAATGGAAAGAGTTTGTACTAATCTATCCAAATCTGCATCGATCGTATATAGTAGGCACCGAAAAAGACAAAAAATTACAAAAATGTATCATTCTCTCTCTCTCTCTCTCTCTCTCTCTCTCTCTCTCTCTCACACACACACACACACACAACATATATATATATATATATATATATATATATATATATAGAGAGAGAGAGAGAGAGAGAGAGAGAGAGAGAGAATGATATATATAATGTGTGTATGTTAATTCTCTAGCGGTCGCAGTTTTTGTTTTTTCTCAACGAAACTCAGCGCATAGCCATCAATTAACAAACGATTGTTGAGTTAGTTAGCCATTAAAATTGGATCATTGGGAGTGGGGGTTCATAAAGGGAAAATTTAAAAAATTGAAAATTGAAAAATCGCTCTTTCGGCTGCATTTTTGCTTGATTGCAGTGAAACTCAGTAAAAATCTTTGAAATAGATTGATAAAAGTATTTTTCGGAAATCGTGGCATCGGGTCACTCGGATTAAGGTTATATCTGATAAACGTTTGGAGGTTAAAGCGAAATTTAAAAATCGCTCTGGCGGCTGCTATTTTATACGTTTTAAATGAAACTCGGTATAGGCCATTGAAATAAAGTAGGAAAAATAATTTTTGAAAATTGAACTATTAAAAGGGGAATTTACCTGAAACCCAACCTTTAAAAATCGCTCTATTGGCATGTGATTTTTCGCTACGAAACTCCGTGTAGCCCATTTAAATAGAATAAGAAACCTGAAAATCAGGGAAATTGAGCCATTAGAAGGGTTGGTTACCTGAAACCCGAAATTTAAAAAATGCTCTGTCGATACCAATATTTGTTTCTTCACAACAAAATTCGGTATATACTATTTAAATAAACAAGAAAAATAATTTAAGAAAATTAGGGAAGTTGAACTATTAGGACTTTTTAACTTTCTGAAAATCGAAAATTAAAAAGTGTTCTCGCGTTTTAATTTTCTATATTGTTTTAAAATAAAATGAGAAATTAATTGAGCATATAAACAAAAATAATAAAGTTGCATATGTTTTATATTTAACAAAAGTACCATCGTTAAGATATTAGTTTGAGAATTATATTTGCATATAAGGGCGCTCTGTAACAACCTTCCGAAAACGTTTGCGCTATATGCAGATTACTAGTTATATGTTTTTAATACAATAACATTTAAATTAAATTTCAAAGCCAAATGAAAATCGATGAAACCTTCGATTGTTCTTTGCTGATTCTATATATTTGCTTAGTACATCAAAATTGTTTTAAATAGTAATATGTTTTTGTTTTATTGAAAGATATGAACACCAACTGCAGAATGTAACTCGAAACTTTGTTATTTTTCTCTATTTTAATGAATGTAAAGGTGATATCAAGGGCTCAGTCATAAATATGGTTACATTTAAAAATACCCACATAGTATAGCTTTGTCTAGCAGCAGTCATATATTTCATTTAATTAATAGTATACCATTAATTCTTGTGGTTTAATCTCAATAATAATAATAATAATAATAATAATAATAATAATAATAATTCTAAAAATGTGGTTTCTCTTTTGTAATACTTATAGATTGCAAGAATTCTAATTTTGTTCCCCTAATACTACACGGTAATGCCATAACTTATTTCATTTCATTAATTAACAATGCTCAATTTGGATTTTATGTTCATTTTTATTAAAAGTTATTCAACCGGTGAGGAGTTCGCTTAGTTTACGCAGCCCCTGCGTGCGGACGTTTTAGGTAAATTATCTGTTTTACTTTATTTTGGACATAAAATTTATGAAATAAATGCACCAATAAAAGGTTAGTATTTATAGACTAAAGCATTCTTTATATGAATGTCAATATACACATGTAAGGAAAGTACATATAATAAAACACTGAACATTCTATAATGTTTTTTGTGTTTTTCTCCAAACTATACAAAAGTGACTTTCTAAAATAAGCTGTTTGTGTAGTATTTGGTTCTAAACCGGTGCAGAAATTAAGGTTCAAAGGATAAAGGATAGGAAATGAATTTCAAAACTCATCATTTTGTTCAAAGAGATAAAAATTAAGCGGTGTGCTAATGGCATTCGCCCTCTGCATGCGCATATTCCTTTTCTCATTTGTCACCTGAAGCATTTCTAACCGGCTGCAGAATTCTTTGAGAGCAGCACGGACCTTACATATCGGTTAACCTACAAAGTCTCTGAAAAAAGTTGTCTTTGGAAAACGTTTATTATTATTATTATTATTATTATTATTATTATTATTATTATTATTATTATTATTATTATTATTATTATTATTATTATTATTATTATTATTATTATTTCTGATGGAGTCAAAGGAGATTTGCGATCATTACAATGATTTACCCGCCTACTTAGTAGCACACACTCTCCTATCAATTTATATTTTCAAAAAGGAGACGAGTAGGCCTTCCACAGATATAGGTAGATAATTAAGTAATCCTGTTACCAATACAATGGTTCAAATACCCAAGTCCGAAGTGTTTTTATTTTTTTAATTTTTATTTTTAGCTAAAGGAAATTTGCCATCATTACAATGATTTATGATTAACATTATATTTACGATTTTTTTTTTTCCTGCTAGAGTCATAGGAGATTGACCATCATTACAATGATGTTGATCTATGATATTAAAGAAAGAAAGAAAGAAAGAAAGAAAGTAACAAACAAACAAACAAACAAACTTAACCACAGTGCAGACTAAACACAGGTAGCGTTCGGTTTTCTCACTTTCCGCTGCCATCCATGAAATCAGTGTGAAATCTTGTTCTTCACGAGATCGGAAGGAGGAGGACGAGATCGGCACGAGAAGACGTTCTTACTTTAACGTCGAGTGATTTTCGTGTTTGTGTGCTTTTATAATGTTTACATGTGTGTGTCTGTGTGTTTGTGATAATCGTGTTTGTGTTTCCATGGGTTTGCTGGGGTGTAGTGGTGCCAGGGCTCCGCCCCGGTACGTTTTTCGGTATTTTTTCTGCAATCTGGAAGCGCTTATTTACTTTTTTAAAAACAATAGTCTTTTCCTGGCATCTTTTTTAATTGTCACAAGTTAGATTTTATTTCATTGTGGTCCAGCCCTGCGAGAAGTGTCAACAATTAACTCCGATCCACTACAATTCTGCTAAGCGAAAACTATGAATCTAAGAGGAATGGAGGGCGAAAACTGACCAATCAGCAACCACTTTCCACTTCTGGTTTATGAATACGAATTTTGATTTTCAATTAATAGCTGAGCCCTGTAGCCGAGCCACTTTTTTTGTCTGTGTTTGTAGTGACTGAGTGCATGTACTTTTAATGTGTTTCATGTGTGCGATAAAATAAGAATTATTTTCACGCTGTCATTGTGTATGATCGAAAAGAAGTGTCGCAAATAAAGTTACAAATTATTTTGCAATTGTAAAGTCTAAAAATGACTCGGCAGTGATTTTGAATAGTATTCCTCCCTCCGATTCACAGTGTGATTCCCAACAAATCATTGCATGCTCATCATCACAACACGAAATCAATATAGGTAATGGTTCCGATCAGAATATCCTGCAATGTGTCCGGGAAGTCCGTATACCCCTATACGCTATACATTAATTAACAACCCACAATATACCAACAATATTACTCATAAATACAATATATTAATATAATGCGATATGCTAATAAGAAACAGGGGACTTCCCGGACACACTGTACATGGTCTGAACAACAATGGTTACAGCACAAGGAAAAGCACAGACGGTTGATAGTGCAAAATGGACGTTTAGGGTGTAATGATTGCTGCTCTAGAGGTAATTTAGGACCACGGAATAGTCAGAGACTGGCATTAAGTAATGAATGGGTCAAATGAAGTTTCCTTTAATGGCAAAGATAAAGCACATTTGAAGTCTCTACGAACCATACACTTTACAAGAGTGGGGCCGAAAAGATATCTAATGCTGCGTATTATTTAGGAAAAACCGATAGACCATTCAGCAATCATAAAGGCCTGATTGATTTAACCAAAATTGTCTTGATGTTGGAATAACTCTTTATTTACGTTATATTAGTACCGAAAAAATTTAAGCGCATTTCGTATGAATTAAGGAGCAAACTGATATTAAAACTAATTTCAGAAGAGGAAAACTTTCAGTGGTAATAAATGAATCAACGACTCTTGGCAGAGAATCCGTTATAATATAAATTAAAACTTCCCTCATTTGCTAAGATGAAATAATATTTTTACTGTCTGCATTCATGTGGGTTGACAGACACTTTCCTTCAGAAAAATATTGTTTTCATAGCTTGTGATGGGGCTAGAGTCATGGTTGGTAGAAACTCAGGTATTGTCCAACTGTTTGAGGAAAGGTTGCAAGAGCCAAATATTATTGTATGACATTGTCTTTATCATCGACTTGGACGATTTTACTTCTGAGATTAATGCCCCGAGTCATTTCAAAAGTTTGATAGATACTCTGTATGCCTTATTTAGTCAATCACCAAAACTAATTAATGAGATGAAAAAGTGTCCGATTCCTTAGAAGTGCAATTAAATAAAATTGTAAGTGTTAGATAGGCGCTAGATTTCAAGTACTTGTAGATGTATTTCTGCAGTGAGGCATACTTATACAGAATATCCCAAAATTAGATCGACAAATTTTGATGTAAGTTAGATAGTTCTTTAAAGCACATTTTGTTAAGGAACCAGTGAGTTGCGATGTTTCGTTTCTGTGCAGCAAGGTGTTGTATCATTAATGCTTCCCCGTAGTTTGTATATTCCTTCGACGGGGCACCAGCTCATTTTGGCAATGAAGTACGCCGTCATCTGGCAGCTACACATCGCAATCACTGGATAGGTCGAGGTAGGCTCGTTGCTTTGCCGGCGCGCTCGCCTGACTTTAATCCTTTTGATTTCTACTTTTGAAGGCACATGGAGTCCCTTGTTTACGAAACTCCTGTTTATTCCGTGGAAGATGTTATAGCACGCATAGCTGATGAAATCAGAGATATGCCTGGCGTCTTTGAGAGAGTTAGACAGTGTATGATTCGTCAATGCGCGCTGGAAGTGAATGGTCGAGTGTTTCAGCATCTACTTTTAGATGAGTGTGATGTACCTATTTGTTTCATACTGTTAATTTAACACTTCAGTAAGAGTTTATCAATTGCATTTGTTTCTGTTATCGTGTACAGTTGGGACAAATGAATTATTTTTGACTTTATTTATTAATGTTCACATTACCTCAATTTATTAATTATTATTTGGCTTTATTTATTAATTTTCACCTTATCCTGTAAAATCATCCAAATAATGAACTAACCTTATTACACAGAAACGAAATGTAATACTTGGGTTTCTTAACCAAAATTGCTTTAAAAGGATAATATATCATATCCCAAAGTTTGTCGGTCCAATTTTGGGACACCCGGTAAAGCACTAGTTACTTATTTCAAAGAGTCTGCCCAATGATTCAGCCAGGTTAGCTAATGAAAGAAAGAAATTTAAAGTAGTGTATCTGCGCCTGGAGTCAGTTGAGTTTCTAAAGGATGTAGCATTGATGTATGGTGTATTAGATGAACTGTCGAACTTGTCCTTTCAGATCCAGAAAAGAGGCCTTACAATAACTCGGGCTGGTAAATTAATCAGAAGAACACTTCGAGTTGAGTTGTTGAATCATTGAAAGAAAATCCACGAGAAAAAGAAGTGAAGAAAGCTTTGGAGAGCATTACATACTTAGGAATCTATTTAACAAATAATAACAAAATAAGTAGCAGATTGCGGTTCATTACAGGTGTTGTCAATAACTTAAGTTCCCCTTATGTCACTATTGCGTCACATCGAAGACTAACTAAGGCATGTGAAAATGGCTGTAAAATGTATAATAATCTACTGGCAGACTTGGAAGTACTAAATCCAGACAAATGGCCTAAAGACAGATAAAATGATGAGGGATATGTCAGATGTGATGAAAAGAATGTTGTTAAAATGTGTCATGATTTCGGATTATTAACATAAGAACAGTGTTAAATGGTTTTCGCGATTATTTAGACGAAGACGGCAAGAAACTTCCGAACACCTTGATCACCGTAACGAGTGTAGTTTAAGTGCATACAATGCAGCATAGCTGAGTGTGAACGTGGATTCATTGTTATAAATATAATTGTCAATAAACTTAGAACAAACTTTTGACAAGTAATGTTTGTTCTGTAATGTTCATGAAAATCAACGGCCCACCAGTTGCTAAATAAAACTCCATACCATATGTTAGGTCATGGCTATTACATTATAGCTCAGCAAACGACCACCGATCACGGAAAGCAATAGGAGTAAAAGAGGGGAGGGAAATGTGCAAACTCTTTTGATTGGTATGTGTACACAATTATTTTAACAGCCATTTTTTTTTACTTTGTATCAATTGATAAGTATAGATGAGTAATATAACAATAGCGGTAATAATAATAATAATAATAATAATAATAACAACAACAACAACAACAACAACAACATCTAAGAGTAGTCATTAGTAAAAAATATTGGCAATCTTTCAATATTGATATTTTCGGATATAGCGCAATGGTATTTTTTTTACGACTATATCCCTGGGTTTGTAAAATCAATAATGATTATGTGCGTTCACATTCCGCTACTACATTTCCAATATATTTAAAATAATGGTTGCAGTGATTCTCCTTAAGCAATCCGCGCACTCCCCATTATTAGCTCTGGATAACAAACAAATAAACTTAAAACATGTGAAAACGGGAAATGCACCATTGACTATAAGCACAAATTGAAGAAGAGGTAACCAATCAGACATGTTAAAAACTCTTTTACATTTCTGTTTCCCTAATGAAGAAAGGCTCACTGCTACCTTTAGACTCAAAACGTGTCATCACGATGAGTATATGGCATGGATTTTCAAACATGTCACGTAGTTAGTTCTGTTATCCTAATTTAAACCGGCCGTAATTCCAGCACGGCAGTATGGCAATAGTCACGTGGCGGGTCGTGTCGGAAAGTTTTCTCCCAGGGTTGCAGAACTACGATAGAGGTATGTCCACCTTGAATCTCTTTATTAATCCTGTAATCCTAATAAATGTTCTCTGTACTTGGCCCGCAAAAGCACCGAAGGAGGATGGCGGACACACACGATACGGTTAAACTAACTTCTCATTAGATTAGTTTTCCTAACATAAAGTTCCTTATGTTGTTGGATGATCCTGGTCGCACAATTCAAAAATTTAGTTTTGAGCCTTTGACAAAATTACTGGTCATTTCACATCCAAGGCCTTAGAATTAGATAAAATGAACTAGAGACAATGGGCTGACTACGTATTTTTCTTACATTTGAAGGTACTAGGTGTGACAGTTTGAATGCTTCATGTAGTCCGTCAGAACCCCAAAACAAATTTAAACCTAATCCTTGTAAGTCGATGATGATTATATTAATTAAATCGGCAATAAATTAGCTGTTGTTATCAGCAGAAATATCCTAAAGCTATCAGCAGGAACACACACTTAACAGTTGTCATTTATTGTAAATGCATAATTGGTTATAAAACAACCACTCCTCCATCTCAAATGCAGCATTAAAAACAAAAGATGAAGAAAGAAATTGTTCAGAGAAAAAGGGGGAGGTGAAGAGAGAGAGAGAAAAAAAAAAGAAACAAAAAGCTGAATAAATAAAGAAAACCACTCGGTAAATAAAGCTGGGAATAATAAATAGTTGTAACACGCATATATGCAGATGATAATTATAGTTTTAGCTTCAAATAATTATGTAATCATCAACAAAAGATTTAAAGAAAAACCTTAAGAATATATCAATATATTCCAGATGCTTCATTATTCAGGTGACTTCAGCTGCATAACTTTTTTCTTCTACTTATTTTCATATATATTTATTTTGTCAGATGCCCAAGAAGTTCTTATAAACTTAATTTGCAGCATGTTGAATATGAAACTCTTATAATTAAAAAATTGAGGGCAGAATTAAGGAATAGAGCATTTCAAGCTTGGTGCTCCTTACATAAAAAAGGAAAAGACATCATCCTGTATAAAGAGTACATTCCTGTTAGTAAATGGATACAGCAATATCAGTAGCAGTGATTTGTGATTGGCTTTTAAAATGATAGCCAATGTTTGTTTGCTGCATGTTATTCCAGGAAGGTCCCAAGGTGGTAACTACTGACAGGTTGAAATGCTTGCCTGTTTTGGGTGACTGTCCTTTCAGTCAGAAGTTCATAATGACACTCAAGAAGGATCCTGTCAATGCATCGGCATTTGCCATTCCATCAGCTCTACATATGCCTACATCAATAATCCATTGATCAGGTTCAAGTCTCAGAAACAGCATGCAGAAGTTCACATAGAGAAATGAAGGATTTATGAGCCCACCATCCCATACTATCTGAAGAAATATCATCTCATCTATAGGGCTGATGGTGCTAGAGGCTCATTCCTTATCTGTTTTTAAACTTTTATTAACAATTTCTTTTAAATAATGATTTTTTTACATTTCCAATGCTGCCATTCACTGGAAATTTTGAAACATATCTCTTCTCTAAAGAGAAAAACCTGAAAACATTGTTACATTTATTTTATTATTATTTTAATTTTTTTTTGCTGTGTTTTTCCTTTTCTTGTGTTTTATGTTTATTGTGTAACATACTTCATTCTTTGGGACAGTTCCATTATTGTGAAGTTAGAAAGTATTTTTTCTAAATAAAAAAAAATGGCAAAAATTTATGAAATCGTGTAAAACGAAAAATTAGTTATACAATCTCTGGGTTTAGTATGATAAGTTTCAGGCCTGAGCATGTTAAGTAGGTGTTAGAATACAAATACAGCTATCATTTTTCAACGTAACCTCCCTTTACTTCAGTGCAGTTCTCACGTCTCATGATTCAATTCCCCTAAAAATATGGTCATCAGCTTTGTATGCAAAATGCTAAGAAAATAGCATTATTTTTACTCATTATTGTCAGTGAATTTCTTCCCTTGAAGGTTAGATTTTAGTTTTAAAAACAGATAATGGTTGCAGGGCGGGGGGGGGGGGTAATGTCTGGGCTATACAGTGGATGATCCAGCTCCTGGAAGCCAAAGGTACTCACAGCAACAGTTGCATTGGGGCTTTATCCTGCAGTGGACAAAGTCCTCAATGCAGCACTCCATGTTTCTTTTTCTTGATAAAATTGCATAATTGACTCGTAGCTCAACATAGTATTTCACAGTCAGTTGTATTCCTTGCTTTGAAACTTTTATTATTAGAAATGCTCAGCACTTCTAAAAAATTGTTGCCATGATCTTCTTTGTAAAATGTGGCCTTTCTATGGAGTTCTTCATCCCTCTTCCACCATTCCATTGATTCTCTTTTGAAAGAGGGTCATAACAGAGGCTAATAGTTTCATTACCTTGATGATGGATTCCAATACTGCCCTCTTGTTACCATGACAAAGATTGAAATCTTCTGACAACATTCCATGTGCACTTATATTTTAACTGCTGAAAGAATTTGGAGCATGCATCTTGCACTGACCATATATATATATATATATATATATATATATATATATATATATATATATATATATAAAGGTGTCTCAATTAACTCTGCGACCTAAGTATTTTCAAAATGAAACAAGATGTAAAAAATCTAGTTGAGCAGGAATGTACCCATGTCAGGGACTTACACAGTGGGAGGGTATGTGCAATCCAGAAAATTAAAAATATAGCTTTCAGCTCAAAGTTACATTTTTTAAATGGATCATATATGTTTTTTCTAGAGAATTGAAAACTAGAGTTACAATTAGTAATAACAGAATTGGTTTCACTTTCCCAAACAAAATTGCTAGTTGCCTTTAGCTCAAAGAAACTTTATGTTTGTAAATTATATCCAAGACAGAAAATCACTCACAAATAATTAATAACATCTTATCTGATTAAACTGGTCAGTTCAGCAGATGTTCAAAGTGACCACTGTTTGCATCAATACATTTGTGCAACACTTGTGCAAGTGTTGCACCGTTTGTAGTGTTCTGCTGATATTGCTACTCATACTGCAGTAATATGCTGTTTCTTATTCTATATATTGTTGGGAGTTCCCAATACACACTACCTCTCAGTGCGCCCCAGAGAAACTTTAATGGTGTCAAGTCATGGAACAGAGTTGGCCATCTCTCAGGATCACACTGCCCTATCCATCAATTTGGAAACTTTGCATCCACAACTTCTGTGGGAATGTGTGCAAGTGTGCAGGGCACTCATCATGCTGGAACAACATGTAAGACATGTTTCTAATCCTCCATGAGAAGGGGTAGAACATCTTGTAGAACTTATGCATACTGTTGTCCGTTTAATGTTCCCTTATAAAAATAGGAACCTATAATGCAGTTTTCAATATACTGCACCTAACATTGACACTGCTTGTTGTTGAGTAACCTTGCAAAGCCATTGGGGATTTTGCATGGACTAGTAATGCATGCTCTCAAATTCACATTACCATGATTTGAGAACAAAGCCTCATGCATAAACAAAATATTATTTAGGAATGCAGTATCATCTTGCAACTGCTGAAGTACAAAATGACAGATTTTTCACATCTTGTTTCATTTAGAAATATTTGAAGTCACAGAGTTAGGTAAGACACAAGGTGTGTGTGTGTGTGTGTGGGTGTGGGTGTGTGCATGCACGCACGTGCGCGCGCGCCACACAAATACAAATGTTGTTGAATGCAAAGCACAGCTGTTTTAGAAAGCACTAACCTAGCAGCTATTTCTTTTCTCATTTCATCAGACGCCTTGTCACTCAGAACTTCTTCCTAGACATGGGGGATGTCTTCTTGTGTTAACACATTCACCAGCTTACCCTCACATGGATAAGCTCCAAGGCAGTCTCTGCTCAAACAAAATAATTTGAATCACAGTGGAATATGCTTCCTCTTTGCTGTCAAGGCATTGTTTATTAATATCACTGGGTTTAAGTCCTTTAGTTAAGAATTAATTAAGAATTAAATCACTGCTCT
Organism: Metallyticus violacea; assembly: GCA_030762175.1. NCBI lineage: Eukaryota > Metazoa > Arthropoda > Insecta > Mantodea > Metallyticidae > Metallyticus > Metallyticus violacea. The sequence goes on along the minus strand of CM060830.1, from coordinate 19,958,259 downwards.
GTTCAGTTTTATGATCATCCAACATATCTGACTTAATAAGTTCCCCCAAGCAAAATGAAAAGCATGGACAAAACAGAAATGTAGGTCTTGATGTGTAGTGGTAACCATACTTGCCTCCTAAATCCAAGATCATGGGTTCGATCCCGGCCAGGACCGATGGATTTTTTTGGGCGTAAAAATCATAAGTATGGCTTTCTTCAGAAGGGAAGTAAAGTCGTGGGTCCTATGTCATAGATTTACGGCACAATAAAGAACCTAAAGCCTGAAAAAAGAGGCATCTGAGCAAAATTTGTGCCCATTTCACATCCTGATTTGAATGAGACGCTGATGACCTGAGATGTTAAGGAGCATCATTTAAAAAAAAAATTAAAAAATGTAGTGTTTACACTCCTGAAAATGTATCAGAATGCTTGAACATCATGAAAGGCAATCATGACCTTCTATATCAGACTGGAAATTTATGGAATGCACCTCATATGATGCTGCTTATTACAAAAAGTGTTTTATTTATTTTTTAGGTACTTTTCAGCTTGTTTGAATTTCATTTTTGGGTTCATTAAGGAGGATGCACCTAAACCCATTAATAATCCAGAAAGGTCAAAGGCACGATGTTCAGTTGTGCCAAACTGTCATTGAGATGGAATTTGACAGCTCCAAAGTGAAAATGCTTTCTATTTTTTCAGAAGAGCACATTTGGCCTATTCTTCTTAATGCTGGACACTGTCATGGGACAAGTATATTGAACATGCTGGTTTTTTTTTTTTTTTTTTTTTTTTTTTTTTTGAATAGTGTTGAATGCCCGTTTTTACTGCTGAGGAACCACAGGCGGTGGACATACTGTAAAACTGGTTAATGTCATATTCATATGAGGAGCGACAGGAGTTTGTTTATCAACAAGATGGACACTGGCATGCAGACATTAAGGATGCAATGTCATAATCATATGAGGAGCGACAGGAGTTTGTTTATGAACAAGATGGACTCTGGCATGCAGACATTAAGGACTGCAAGACAATGCTCTTACATCCCTGCACTTCCAGAGATACTATTGGAATTTGAAGGCATATCAATGCCACTATCAGGAAAATCACACAAGGCTACCTGAGATGGAGTAGCAAAAAAGGGACACAGACATACATTTAAGGATGTTAGTATAAAACTTAAAATATTCCTCTTTCAAATGGTAAATATCATGTATTTTTATTTATAATGGTGAAAATGTATTCTTACAAAAATGGCCAATAATTTATGCATACCTTTTCATATTAGATGTATCAGTTATAAACACATCTTATATATAGAAGACAAATTAACAACAAATATTAAAATGCACAATGTTACATAAAGTAATTATATTCTTTCAGTGAATGGATACAAATTTTTAAAATGTGTTCAAAGGATTTTTTTATTCTGTTTCATGAAACATCATTTAAGGAACAATAGTCTCTCATAAATACACAAAAGTATCCACTGTCAGCTAATAAATGTCACATTAAAATCACATTTACATTCTTATTCCTTGCCACAAAAATCACTACTCTGTGATACTTTTTATTGCTGGAATTTGAAGCAGTTCTTAGATGCACACTTCTGACTACATTCACTTATATTTTTACATATAATATTCATCAAAAGTCTCATACTTAAGCAGCTTCTTACCATTATGTTGCACATAATATTGCAGTAATTGCAATTTGAACCACAATTACAAATGACCCAAAAAGTTCTGTCAGTTTTTTTTGTGATGCTGAAATCATTAATAACAGTTAAATGTGCAACAAATAAAGTTAAGTTGAGAATGAAGTTGAACTGTTGCTCACAGATTTTTAAATTGGAAGGTTAAATTTTTCCTAGTGTTAAGTGAGTATCTCTAAAAGTTTAATCAAACATTGTATGATTATGCAAGTTTATGTGTCATTTGAATTTAAATTGAAGAATAATGCCACTGCAGTGGCACAAAAATTATGCCAGGCCTTGGGTGCTTATGCTGTGAATGAATGGAAGGTGCAAAGAATGTTCAAGGAAGACAGTGAAACCCTTGAGGGTAAGCCACAGACAGGAAGACCAAAAGCTATGGAATAACAAGGGCTCTCTTAATTAATACTGAGACAAAATACAACCAGCCTTTTGAGAACATGGCACAACTATTCAACATTAGCACAGAAACCATATAGCTCTATCTCTATCAGCCAGGAAAAAGATATCACCTAGGTCACTGGGTTTTGCATGAGTTGACATAATGGCTCAGAAGGCAGCTTGAGCTTATGTCTCTTTTGCATTCTTGTTGTGTCAGCAGAAGGATCTCTTTCTTGATAGGCTTCATCACTGGTTGGCACCCATGAATCTATCCCCAAACATTGAAAACCCCAATTCACCAAAAGAAGAGTATGTTATAAATTTCAATAGTTTGGGATTTTCACAGTGAAATATAGTATCATATAACAAATTATTTATGAGAAAGTCGCTCAAATTTCACTAGTTTAATTCCACTTACTTGTACACTTGTCCACTTGTACTTGTGAAATTTGTATGACTTCCTCATAAATAATTTGTTATATGAAGATTATGTTCTTTGTTTGGTGGACTGTGCATTATGAACTACTGCCATCTCGCTAAATGTGTACTTCTAACCAGCTGGATTGTATCCATGAAAACCAAAAAATTAGGAGCATGCACATATGAATGGGGAAGGTGTTATCTTTTTGTATTATAATGCAATACCATATATGTTAGGTGGTTCATTGAACCATTATCCATTTTGGTTGGGAGATTCTAGTGCACCCACCCATATTCTACAGATTTTGCACCATCAGATTACATTTTCACATTTCTTTGGATAATCACCTCCAAGAATAGCAATTTCAAACCTTTGCCAACCTGGAAAATGGATGGATTATTTGCTCCTCAGCCTAAGGAATTCTATCACAATGTGTGTTTTTTTTTTTTTTTTTTTTGTTTAAAGTTTATTTTTACTACTGAGGCACTACAGGCAGTGGGCGCTGATGATACATGAGATGAAATGATACATTGGGCAAGGATTTTTTAAGGAAGGAAACATTCCAGGCCTAAGTTTAGGGTATCTCCCTGGCATTTGCCATTTACGAGGACTGAGGGAAACCAGGATAAAACCTCAGTCAAAAAACCAGGATAAAACCTGGCAGGATTTGAATCCCAGACCTCCTGCTCACGAGTGACCTCGGCCACTCATGGCAGTCTATCATGATGGAAATCATATTCCTCCAATAAATTGGCAGAAGGTCCACAATAGGGATGGTAATATTTAATACTCATCATCATCGACTTACATGTATTAGCCCAGTCGTTCCCAGCCTTTTTTGGCTGACAACACACTACACACTTTACTGAATGCCCACAATATCACGACACATTAATTTCTATATAGTGTCAGATGTCCAATATTCTAGATAGGCAGATGTTAACAGACAATCGAAAATTCTTCAAAAAAAAAAAAAAAAAAACAGCAACTTGAGTGGCATTGCAACAAAAAGGTATGTGTAAAAAATTCAAACCTATTTATATTTCCAATAAAAGATTTTTATATTGTTTTTGAAAACTCACCTATTTAAATTAATGTGAAATCTGTGCCTGATGGATTGCACAGGGTTTCTATATATATGGCCTTAAGGTTGACATGCCAACATGTAAATCTTCTTCAAGATGTAGCAGTCTGTACCTTTGCTTAGAATTTACTATTTTCATGGTAGAAAATGTGATTCGCACAAGTATAACATTAAAAACAGCAAAATGTTTATGGCCCTCTTTGCAATAGTGGAACATAGACATAGGCATAAATCCAAAAAACTACATTGAATCCTCTAGAAATTTTGTTTTCATATTAGAATCACGTGACAAATTTAGCAAGTCATTTTTCTTGTTGACAGTTTGGTTGATGGCATTTTGAATGTTGATCTCACCAGAAGTATCAAAAGAGAAATTATCCAAGCTAACTCTGAAATGGGTAGTCTAGGGAAGTACTTTGTTACTGAAGTTTGTAACGCTTTTACGTGTTATGGTATTAACTTCTTCAGGCATTCTTTCTCATTTTAGTAAGTGGATTTTCTAAACTCTCAACTAAAGGAAAGGGCAATAATTTATTTGCTATAACCAAGTACTCTCAAAACTTTAGTATTTTTGTAAAATCTTAAAATTTTGTTTGTGGCTAAATTAATATTTTCTGCTAAGTGTTGCATGCTTGCATTTAAAGAGTTCAGTCTCTCAAAAATTTTGGCAAAATATGTTAATTTGGCACACCAAAACTTATCTTCCAAAAATTTAGCATACCTTGGCTTTTTCTCCTCAAACAAATACGAAACTCGTCTTGAAGCTCTACCACTGGCATTATTGATTTACCTAGAGAGCCAATGATTTTCAGTGTGCAACAATAAATTTGTATGCTGGCCCCCAAAGTCTCGCAAAGCTTTTCAAACACTCTAGACTTAATTGCTCTTTTTATTACATAATTTTTCATTTTAATAATCATACTCAACACAGATTCTAAAAGTTCCCCTTCAACAGTTCTAATAATTAATGCTTCTCTGTGCAAGAAGCAATGAGATGTCATTATGGTTGGGTTCACTTTTCACACAAAACTAATAAAACCTTTAATTTTTCCCATTATGATGCTGCCATGTAGGTGAATGACATAAAATTTATTTTTCAATTCCAAAATTTCCCAACACACTCCATGAGGCCGTGCAAACACCAGTGTGTCCCAGCACACCAGTTGGGAACCACTGGATTAGCCTAAGGTCTGTTTTGGGTTCTAACAGACCATAAACCATTTGAATTTTAGCTATAAAGATGTCAGAAGGACAGCTGTATCAGCACATTGCTTAAAGTGCCATCTAATGTGATACCAAGGTATTATTTAGATATGAAATGATCAGTAATTTTGTTTACAGACCTCTTTTTATCATATATTAATCTGCTATAAATCTAAAACACAGGAACTGTAGCTTTCGGTCTTCCAGAGCACTTGAACATGACATTTTTATGTCCAGAAATATTTATTAATCTTGGTTTGTGAATTTGAACCTACAAACTTTGGATCTAGAGAAGAGCTATATTCAATACTATTATTTTGTTTAGAATATAATGCCTTGAAATGTCTGGTGGAAGCTGGTAGAGCTTTTTTGGTCATCTTACACAATCCTGACATACATTCGTCAGAACCTTAACAATTTAGTGTTATACAAAAAAGATTTTTTCATGAATACCATATTTTAATGATTAACAAGATTGATAAATTCTTTGCTTTGAAAATATGCAATGTTGTTGTATTTTATATTCTGCAAAATATGAAGAAGCTTCAGCAACTGCACTTTTAAGGCTGCACCTGAAACATTAAATATTTTTGTAAAGCTTAAATTCAGAGCTGAAGATCATCTTTCACATGTACATTATGAAATATAACTCTTGTATTTCATTTGACAGACAAATGAAATACAACTACATAAAATGGAATTCTGTGATATAGATCTGTATTTTCACACTTGTTGCCTCAGCTGAAATTGATAAAGGTCAATATAGTCAATAAATGAGTCTCACTGCATACTCTGGCACTTGCCAAGGAAAAAACTTTACCAAAAGAATGCATGAGTCGCACAAGTGACGTGGACCAATTGGCTATTCTGGATCCGTAAGGTGGTTCTGCTGCTTTCCTTTCCACAAAACTGTGGAAACTGTGTTTCTATAGTTATAATGCCAATATGATTATTTAATTAGCATTTGGATGTGTCTACTATTCCAAAGAATATGCAGAATCTTTATAGAATACTAAAAACATATAAGTATGAATTGTCATGAACTGAACTACTCCTAAGTTAGAAAAGATACATAAAACATGAATGTGTGTGTACAAAATCCACAAAGAGAATAAGTAATGGCAGAGCAATAGACACCCCATCCCCAAAACAATTTTTTTTCTGCACACATTTTCAAAAACCAATTGGAACCCATGTTATGAGAGGTCTGCTCAAAATAAATAAACTTTTTAATTTTTAAATCTGGGTTTAGCTGCATCTTACTGATGCTTTGTCTCTCTCAAAATAATATCCCCTCTATTTATACATCTCTCCCAATGGCATTTTAGCCTCCAAAAGTAGTCCTGATATATTTTGACACTGTGCAAAGTTCTGTTTGTGAATTTTGTTTTATCTTTTCAACTGAATCAAGTCTTTGTTCTTTCATTGTGGATTTCAGCTTTGGGAATAAACAAAAATGCTTACAGTGGTATGGTAGGAGAGTATGCAGGGTGGGAAAGAACTGCCATCTTGCTATTCATGCAAAAGCTGCAAAACTGAGAACATCTTCACAATTTTATCCTCCAATAGACATTCATTATGAAAGATACCCTGAATGGTGAAGAAAAACGTCAATAGCACCTGACCTTAAGAGTTTTATTGAGTCTTGATGAAGAGTTACCAGCCATAATATACATGTTGTAACCACAAACCCATGTTTCATCACCATTGATTATTCTATTCATAAAAATTGCTTCCTCGTTATTGTGATTCAAGAGCTCCTGATAGTTCGTCTTTCTGTATTTGTGCCGACAACCGAGGAGCAAACTTCATGTTCATGGAAAATCTCATTAATTCTGGTTGCATCATCAGTTAGCATCAGTGGGCATCTATGATGTGGGTCATCCACTACAGACTCCCAACAAGCAGCTTAAACAATTATTTAAATACACTTCTTTCATCATCTCATGAGTCTTAATAAAGGATTTATAAAGCTTCATGCAAAATTTAATATTACAAAGAAATTAGCATGGAACTCAACTGAAATAGGAAAACACTGTATGATATATGGGATATATCTCATCAAGGTCAGAGCTAATCATTGCTACCAATTGATTTTGGCTGCAACAGTTCTTTGGCACAGAAATTTGAAAGTTTGAATATTTTTTTCGTAGGTGATTTGATGCAATAAGTGTTATGTTAACAATGCATAGACTGGAGTTATTATTATATTTCAATAGTGAAAAGTTTTCCCTGCTGTAGTTAAATTTTAATTTGTTGCATAAAATATTATTTCTTTTTCACGTTGTACTTAAAATTATAATCTCCCTCACTTATTTAGCAATATTTAAAATTTCAACAACCTGATAGTTTCAGGCTTTATTCATGCTTTGCAAGAGTTAAGCCACACATGTGTGAGTAGATGTGTAGAGAAATATTAATTGAAGATTAAGACTTAGATTTGTATATTTCAGTGAAGAAAGGGGAATATGCTTACCGAATATATACCTCATAAAAACAGCAAGCATTCTTGGACACAAGATGATTTAGATAGATCAATGAGAGTTGTAAAAGATTACAAATTCACAGATAGGCAAGCCTCCAGAAAGAACAATATGCTGGAGAGAACTCTCAGATGAAGATTAGCAGGTGGAAATTTTGTAAAAAGGGTATATGGGAGAAAAATTTTGTGGAACATACCACCAGACTTCAAGTGTCTGGATTTGGCCCAGCTTCCAAAAATCTAAAAAGATTTGATTTCCACTTGGCAAATTTAATGAACTTGAAGTATAAGTTCATAAACTTGCTGGTCAAGACTGATCTTGTTCCTGAATGAGGAGGAACCTGCTCTGGTGGAGGAGTGATGAACTTGAAGTTTATGTTTTCATCACTGGAAGTGTCAAAGTTCATTGAACTGTCTTTGTATTTATAAAGTAGATTTTCTCCCATGTTGCTAATTCTGTAGGTCCTGCACTGATTTCAATAATTTTGTTTTTTTTAATATGTCATGGTTTTCTGTCCAGAAATGCGATGCCACTGCTGATTTCTCCAACTGCTTGTATTTTATGTTTGTGAAATGTTCTTATAACCATGTGCCTATGTTTCTTTTGTTTTTCCAATGTAGATTTTTTCACACTCTGCACAACTTATTTTATAAATATCTGGGTTTTTTTTCTTGTGGAATACTGTTGTTAACATTATCAATTTTATAAACAACAATTAGGACTTACTATGGGCAGTCTATTGTCTCCATTTTTAGCTAACCTCTTCATGAGCAAATTTGACAATCACATCAAAGCTGAAGGTTTTAACCCCACAATGCACAAACATGCAGTTAACAACAACTTCGCATCAGCTAGTTAACCTTAAAATTAGCAAAAAGGAATACCTTAAAGAATACAAACAAATAGAAAGAACAGTGGTTAAAAATGGTTATAACAAAGAACTAGTACACAAAAAAGTACAGAAATTAAAGAGGCAAAAACTTTTAAAGAAACCACAACATTTTCAACAAAAAAAGACGGGCTAATTTTTAAAAAATTCACATATCATCCATGGGCTACAAAACAATTTCAGAATATTCTTAAAGATTTTAATATCAGACTACACCTATAAACAGATTTAATATTAAAAGTCTCCTAATTGATAATGCTAATGATAGTATTCCATAAGAGAAAAAAGCAGATATTTATAAAATAAGTTGTGCAGAGTGAAAAAATCTACATTGGAAAAATACAGAAAAGCATAGGTACACAGTTAAAAGAACATTTCAGAAACATAAAATACAAGCAGTTAGAGAAATCAGCAGTAGCATCACATTTCTGGACAGAAAACCACGACATATTGAATTTAACAAATTATTAAAATCAGTGCAAGGACCAACAGAATTAGCAGCATGGGAGAAAATCTACATTTACAAGTACAAAAGCAATTTAATGAACTTCGACACTTACAGTGATGAAAACATAAACTTCAAGTTCATCACACCTCCACCAGAGCAAATTACACATCCCCACAGCATAATAGTTTATCCTCCAGTTGACAATGGAGCTGACGATGCGAACAAAGTTTGTGAAACTGGTTGTACATATTTGAACAAGTAATTGAATCATATACAAGGATATGAAAAGTAAAAATCATTATACAATTAGATGCATACGATAATATCAAGGTAAATGCATAGATGAAATATATAGTCACTCTCAAATACTAGGATATAGTGTAGTTATGAAATAGTTATTTATCATTATTTACAAAGACATCTTGAATGGAATAAAAGCAGTGGTTAATTAGATGTATTTTTAGGGATTGTTTGAAACTTTTATCTTGTTGTATTTCCTTTAAGTAGTTATGAAGGTTATTGTATATCTTTATGCTAGAGTACAATATGCTTCTTTGATATAAGGAGATATTTGCTTATATGCATGGAGGTTTTAGTTTTTCATTGTTAATTAAGTTAAAGGCATGTCACATCTCCCACATTTATCTTGTTTAACATTATTATGATTAAACTTTAAAGTCAATGATTTTTAAAATATATTTCAGCTGTCCTAGAAAATATGTTATGGACACCAATTTTCTTCAGAATAATTTTTTTTTTTTTTTGCATTTAATGTCATGCCAACTGTCAAGCTCTTCTAAGATAAATGAATCCAAAGTCCTGAGCTTCTAGTGTTCACTTAATTAGGGTATGGGAAAACTCCAGAAAAAATCTTACCCACGTAATATGTTCTGACCAGGGATTGAACCTGGTCTGCCAGTTGATAAGCAGACATGCCACCATCTGCACCATGGTCGTGAACTTGGCAGTCAGTGTGCTTAAGTTTCATCAACTGTTCAATCCAAATAGTTCTTCCTGAAAGCAATTACTATAACAGGCAAGTTGATGAGAAAATTGCAGAATCTTTCATTTCAAGACGATTACCCTGTATTTACATTATAAAGAAAATAGTAATTTTACCATGTAGTTCAAGAAAAATAATTAATTTTTCTTCTGCAGTTAATCAAAGTACCTAATATATTATACTAAGTTATATATTTTTACATTATTTCTATGTCTAATGCCTACGATTTCTTCTTCTTCATCTGGCAGATCATTCTCTTCCTTTATCTTTTCTGTATGTTCTATTTTCACCTCCTCTATCACACCTTTAGACATCTAAAACAAAGAAAATGAGTACTTAAGATTTATGGTATGTGAAAATATACACATTGATATTGCTGAAAAGTACAACAAATTTAATATTATACAAAAAGGGTCATATACACTGCTGGCCATGAAATTGCAACTCCCATAAGAGAGACTTTAAACTGACCCCACATTTTCTCATAAGGAGTGAGTATGAGGTGAAGAAAATATGATGGCAATACCACCATGCGTCTGAATTTGAATGCAGAAAAATTGGGGCATACTGAAAGTGCTGGACATCATTCCAAAAAGTTGGTGCTTGCATTGGGCAAATGTATCCAAAGTGAAACGAATTTCAGATCAGTGAATCAAAGTAGGGCAAACACACAGACCTGAAGGATCCCAGCAGCCCTGTCAAACAACCAAAAGAGAAGACAGAGATCATTTCCTCTTGGCTATTATGAACACATACAGTATATTGCAATTTTAATGGCCATTATGTATTATTTAATAATATGACACTTGTTAAAGGATAAATACTTATATTATAGGCAACAAGAAGTCTTAGACTACACAAAAAAAAAAAATCATTAAAAGTATTTAAGTAAAACTTATAAGGAACAAAAGAAAAAGGAATATATATATACACACACACACGTGCTTAATGGACATGTACTATTCAATACCAGTACAATTTTTCGCAACTTTTCAACTATCAGCAAAAAGATGTGCCTTGAAGCACAAAGATATTATTTTGTGTTTTATGCATTGTGTAATTGTTACTTTGGCAGAAACAAAATATATAGACATCACCTTGCTTTGGAAGTAATGCAAGCATCCTGCTACATGTATACAGTGGACTGTAAATAATGGAATTCTGAGACTATTATATTTTCCATATATATTTATATACTTTATCTTATATGTGTAATTAAGGAATAAAATGAAAATGAGTATTTATCGGTTATTAATAAACATGTGTAATCAAGTTACAAAAAGCATAGTTCTAAGAAAAGGTGCTTAATTAAATAAAGATTTAGTCCTGATGATTAGACTTTATTCATTTATATTGTCCTGATTTAAAAGTGACAATGATAACTGCTAAAATAGCATTTCTGGTCATATGAAGTGCTGTTCCAAAAGAGAAAACAAGAATCATCTCTTTTATTAACAAATGACTGGTTATTACCAAAAGAGTGTTCTTATTTAATGATTTTTTTTTTTTTAAATACATACAGAACTTTCATTTCAAACATCTCAGTTTGAATAGCTACTGTTTAATATAACTTAAATAAAAAAAATAAATAATAAAAAACACATCAATTTAATTATTGAGGGGGGAAGTTTAAAACCAATGTTAATTATATTTTGGTTTCACCCTCTCAACCTCAAACGCTCCCACTTTCAAATGGCATCCCTACCCTTGGAGGAAAAGAGCTTCTCCAATAGTCTGTTGATGTCTTTTTTGTCAATAAGCACATTTGTCTTAATCAGAATCTGGCAGTATGTATTGACTATTTAACATTTGTAAAGAAAATACCTTGGAAGTTATAGAAAATGGTTTCCAATTGACAGGCAAGTTTTTGTTTAGAATGGAGCAGATTTACTCTCTTTTCCTCTAATCCATGCTCACTTACTTCCACTTGGAGTATAGTAGTGTACCCATGTTTCATTGCAGATTATAGTTCAATAGTTCAATAGTTAAATATTTCTCCTTCACCCTGGTATTGAGCTAAAAGCCTCTTGACTCACTCCACACTTATAGCTTTTTTGATTCTGAATGAGAATTCAAGGAATCAACCTGGTTAAGGCTCTTCAGTAATCCAAGTGATTTGAAATGGTGAACTGAACACATCTATAACTTATCTCAAACCCAGAAGCAATTTTAAATGTTGGTTACACTTGATAAGGTACTAAACAGTCCAAATGTTGGTTTCTGCTATGCTCATATGAGGTTTACATTAATGACTTTCATTTTCTTATCCTTCCATGAAACTTTTATACAACTCATGCACTTGTGTCTTAGACAGCTATTTATCCCCATATTGTGCCCTTGATCTTTGCAAAATTTTGACGGTTTTACATCCTCCTGCAGTAAAAAAAAAATTAATAATAATGCATTGCACAATTGACATATGTATCTCTTGCTTGGACATGATGCTACTAACAAATGAAACAGTTGAGTGACGGAAACTGATTTTGCCCTTACTCCTGAAACCCCCATACATAACATCTCAAAGACATATTTACATTTGATTCAACCTCATACCATGTAGTATTAAAACCATATAACAGAGCATGCTGAATTAGCTTCTTAAATATAATTCTGTATACATATGAGGGTAATTTGAAAAGTTTGGTATAAATACAAGAAAAATTAATTTTTGTAACATATTCACTTACTTTTTTAACATTAGTATCCATCATTGTCTATATATTTCCAATTTTTTCATCCCATCTAAAAAATAGGATCTGGCAAAATCTGCAAAATACTAATTGACAGCAATGATCATTCCTCATTTGATGAAATTTTCTTCCCACCAACACGAATTTTCAAGTTTGGGATTAGGAAAAAGTGACTTGAGGCTAAATCTGGAGAATAGCATGGATGAGGAATGAGTTCAAAGCCCAATTCATGTGCTTTGACCATTGTGGCTCCTGTGTATGGGCTGGAGTAATGTTCTGATGAAAGAGCACATTTTTATGTGCCAACTTTGGTCATTTTTCATTTAATGCATGCTTTAAAGATACAACAATAAAGCATAATAAGCCCCACTTATGGTTCTGCCTTTTTTCAGTTACCTATCAGGATTCTACCCTGGGAATCCCCCAAAAAGCTGGCCAAAACCTTTCTAGCTGACAAAACAGTCCTTGCCTTCTTTGGCTTGCGCTGACCAGCCTTTTTCCATTGTTTTAACTGCTGCTTTGTTTCCCGAATCTAATGGTATTCATCCACAATTACAAATTGTTGCAAGAAGACCAGCATATTGTGATTAAACAGGTTCAGACACTGTTAAAATGTTCTTAAGCATGTGTTTTTGATCTACAGTCAGCAATTGCTGCATCCAATGTGTACACAACTTTCTGAATTTGAATTTTTCATGTAGCATATTGTGCACTTGTTCAGTTGAGATGCCTGCAGTCTCAGCTACCTCATACACACTTTCACTTGACAGTTTTGCATGGATTATTTCAATGATTGTGGTGACCTCAAACTGGGCAACTGGAGAATGCTTCATCTTTGATTCTTCTTCAATTACATTTAAACTCATTCATTCACAAATAAATTGTCTTCAATGATGGTGCATGGTCTGCATGAACTTTATCCAAATCTACTTTCACTTGTTTTGCAGTCCAACCCTTTAAATGTTTGATAATAGCTCAAAACTCTTTTTTTCCACCCTTCAATTTTCTACAGCAAGTGTGACACTGATCACAATTAAATGGACAATTAACAATTACTGAACATCACATTTGGTTTGAAATTTGTCTAGGACTGTTACATGAATTTCCTCCAACTATCAGTTCATTAGATCTATTCATAAAACTTAATTTCCAAATATAAATTTAATTAAACATGGCACACATTCACCAAATATCTCTATTGCACAAGTGCCTGGCGCCTCACACTAATATGTGCAACCCATGACAAGGTTGGACAGGGGGGGATAGTTCTAAATCTAATCTGGATCTGTAACTGAGAGAACAGGGAAATATAACAGAAACAACGAACTGATAATTGCACTGAAGCCAAAGTAGCCTTATTTTGAAATCACATTATATAGAGAAACAAATTATGAAAGATGAATTTATCAACTAGACACCATCGCTGTGGCTTGAGATTTGTATATCTTTCCTCTTTCACTACTCCAGGATGACTATTGCATGAAGAAGTTTTGCCCAAATTTGCAGTGTCTACCTCCCCTTACATTCACATAGCCATGAAACGTTTTCAAAGCATTTTCAAAGCCTGTTCTCAATTGTTAAGTTTGTGACTGTAATAATGTGTCACCATACTGTTACAACTATGTGTCTTTTATAACTCAATTATTACACCCCATTATTAATTATTAAACTCCCCTTATCCTAATATACTTATAGCATGTATTATACATTACACACCTCTGGCTCCACTTTCACAGCCATGAAAGTTGCATCCAATGGAATGTTGTCATTGTTATCGTTCTCTTCCTTAACCGAGAAAGAGATATCTAATGAAGTGTAGTCATTGTTGTCATTCTCCTCCTTAATATTTACTTCTGGCTTTGGTGGCATATCTTCATCATCCATTATGACATCATCATCTGACATATAAGAAGATTGAGCTGAAATAAGTAATTAAAATAGAATTGAATTACATGTTAAAAAGTTAAACACATTTTTAAATAGGAGATAAGAAACTTATGCAGTATGTAAACTTTTCAGCTAAAATATGGAGCGGTATAGATACAAATTGGACATTATACATTTTTTTCTCAAATGGAGCTACAAGTTATCAGATTGTGCAAGTAAATCTTCATCATATAGAAATCGTAATTTTGCATCAGAAACAACATTATGTCAATTAAGTTATGTATTAAATACAGAATTTGTATTCAAAAGGTACGCCATTCATAGAGCAGTGTACTGCTAAGGTGCATTATCCTCTCCACCTATATAAGGATTAAATGAACACGATGTGATATTTGTAACTTAGGTAGGTGAAAGCATGTGGCTGTGATTAGTTTAAACTCTTCCTAATTCTAATTTTATTATACTCCTTTGCAGTTATGAAAATAATTTAAAACTAGTGAAAATAGAAGAATTTCAAACACCTGTACCCTGTGGGACGGATAGTATGGAAAAGATCAAAGGACCTGAACAGTGAATGCAAGAAAATAACAAAGAAGCAAAGTAAGTTCTAGATATTTATTCACAATGGTTCTGTGGTGATGTAAACCGAACCAAAATAAGAAGCACAGAGAATTAAATTAATTTCTTGAAAACAAATTAAAGTTTATCATTTTGATTATATAAAATATGGTGAACTTTTCTAACAGTGATGTAAAATATTTACATTTTTAAAAAGATTGAGTGGAGATTGTAACATATACATCACTAAAATTTAATAAAAAGGAAGACTGGTTTCTGGAGCCATTGCTCCTGTCATCATTTTTTTAAAAATATCATTTTGATCTTGCTCCATTTTAGATAAAATGTTAGGTTATTACTGCTGCATTCATAAAGTTAACAATCAACAGTCTTTTGATATGAAAACTTATTGCTCAGGTGCAGTTACACCTCAGATTCTGATCTGCACTAATGACATAAGCAACCATGAGTATCATAGCCAATGAGAACACACACTAAATATTGATTCATACAATTTTACTCCAAGTGACCAAGTACCAGCATTGCAATATCTTGCACTTTCCTCATTGTCCACCATCCTACTGTTAGTTTTCTTGAGAAAATCAGAGTTGTTATAAATGTGTCTGAAGTTCTAATATGTTTTAGTATGTGGCGACTGTGGGAAAATGTTGACTCTGTAATACAGAGAAAAAAAATAGTGCTACTAATATATGATGCAAGTAATACATACAATAACATTGTTGAGGCAACTACTTTGGAACACTGAACAAACACTTTGTGTGTAATGTATTTAACTATGTTAAAAATGCTTGAATAGGAAAGGGATGTATTGTTGAAACTACTAAAACGGTAGAAATTGACCTTCAAGTTGTTAGCAAAATTGTCAATCAAGGGATGAAACTCCGAAAATTGAAGGGTAATAGAGCTTCTGAATTTGAACAAATTGATAATTTGTGATCCATGTGACATAGGAACGTTTAGAGAAGCCATTTTGCGTGCAATTCTGAAAAAACTACTTCACATATGAAGCAGTGAGGCTGGGTTTCTGAGTTTCTGTAATCCTCCAAGAACATTGGGGAATTCTATGGCAAACTCACATGATGAGATGAATTTAGATATCCTTGAATGTGGCTTTGTTAATCTTTGTTAGTGAATCTCCTACAATTCAAGATGAATTTAGATACCCTTGAATGTGATTTTGTTAACCTTTATTGGTGAACCTCCCACAAAACAAATGTACAATACTTCTAAATAATACAGGTATCTTGGGTAGATTAAAAGTAAAACTACCTAAAATCTTGTTAACACATTAAAAACACTGTTGACCTCCTATTCTTAAAACTTTTAAAATTAAAACTGGGACATGTTTCGTGAGGTCTTGCTCACATCGTCAACCATAGAACGACTGATAGTTCAAACTATGTTGGAGCTGTAAGTGGGTGCTCTGGTGGTCTGTTAATGAACTTACAAAAATGTTGTCTGCCTCTGGGATATTGAAATTCACAAATCTATGCTCATACTTCTTCATAAAAATTGTTTCTTGTATATTGAGTTTCTCTGGGTGTTGAACTGCTTTTAACAATGTAATGCCCTTCTCTATTTCATGGTACTGATTCCAAAAATGTGCTGCCACTGCTGATTTTTCTATCTGTTTGTGTTTAATATTTTTCCAGTGTCCCATCAATCTGATACCCAAATTTCTTTTTGTCTTGCCTATGCACACCTTATTACAGTTTCTACAATTAATTTTATAAATGCCAGAATTTTCTTCTTTAGGTCTGGGGTCTGTTATTTAGTTTCAACAATTTGCTAACACCATACCTATTTTTAGGTGCTAAGGTAATGTTGAACTGTTTAAAATTTTTTTTGAAATTTATTATTGAGGTATGGGTGGTAAGTGAACTTATGGTAAGTTGTTGTTGTTGTTTTTTTAAGATAAAGTACTAAGTGTAGTAATTTGTTTAATTTTCCTTTTTCCTATGAATTTTTTTATTTTTTTGTTAAATCCATTGAATTTGGCTGTTCTATTATGTGTATTCTTTTTTATACTCCTTATTAAGAGGTACATTGACCAATCTATCAGGGTCAGCCTAAAAAATCAATGGGGAAAAGAAATCTGATTGCTTCTGTGAATGATGCTGTGAGAATGACATGGATGTGAATTTATGGAGGAAATGTGTTGAAAAGGCAGAAGAACAACATGTAGTTCAAGATATTAAAAATGAAAATAGCCAGTTCATAATATGTGTGAGAGGAATTGACACTGAAGACTAAAATTAATGTACTTAAAATAGCAACTTAATATAATAAGGTATGTGTTTTATAACCCTAAGTTGAAAAGAATAGAAATAGCATCAACAGAAGCTAATAATTATGCTAGATGAACAGTTAGGCAATGGAAATGTCAGAATAACATTTAGCAATTTATGTCACTGTGTATGAACGATCACCTTTCAACTTAAATCTTGGAAAAAATGCTTGTGTTTTCACCAGGAAAGGGAACTGGTCAGAGTTAGATAACACAAGCTTTGACTAGCAGCGTGTTAACATTATGAGCACAGCAATTATACTTCAATAATGCCATTTATTCGATTCACAGTATTAGGATTAGCTATGCAAACTTACAATTTTACCATTCCTTATACTAAGAGATAATTTTGAAGGTAGTTATTCTGAATAAGATTAAGTATATTTAGGCTGGATAAACTATAATTTATTTTAATACTGTAAAGAGAAACTATTACACCAGAAAAATAATAGTACAGTAAAATTCCTCATAACAACCCAAAACAATGATACTTTTCAACAATAGAAGAAGAAGGAGGAGGAGGAGGAGGAGGGGGAGGAGGAGGAGGAGTAGGAGTGAATTAACTTGCTGTTGTATAATGGATTCTGTGACACCCAATGAAAAATTCTTGTGCTTAAACAGAAGTTTGAACTATAGGATAAAATGGAACAGGGTGTTATTAGACACAATTAGTGGAAGAATCATCATGCACCACTTCATCTTCATAGTTGCAATATTGCCCACCCTGATCTTGACATCATATGGCCACCAATTAATATTATCATCAGGCATTAACTTTGACATTAACTGATAAATGGACAATTCACATGCAAATGTGGATAGGATGATTAATATAATGCACAATTAGTAGATCATGATATATGCTGATATTTAATATATGAATTTTGAACAACATAGAGATCTGAATCAGGACAGAGAATAGGACAAAATAAGAAACATCAATCGTTTGTTAAAATGTGTTTATTCCTCTAATTATAATATGTAAATAATATGTATATATACGGACATACATACATACATACACGTATGAATGGCATCTACAGTCTTTAGAAGTAGTCTCTTGCAGAATCCACCACATGCTACCAATGATTCATTGCTGTGGCAATGTCTTCACGTGTTTGATGGCATATCCCAAGTAATGGCTCCTTCAATTACAGTATGAGGTGGAAATCATAGGGAGAAAGGTCTGGGGAATAGGGTGAATGTTCAAATACTTCTCATTCCCACCACTCAAGAATATTCTGTACACAATCTGCCATATGGGCTGTTGCGTTGTCATGACAAGTGATTAAATCTCTCAAGGTGAGGGAGAGGATATTTGATGCTTTTCACATCGTTATATCTTGTGGATGTTCAAGCATTTCTTCCTAATAGCCTGACATAGGTGTCTTTGCAGAAGATGTAGAGGTGTTAACTGTTTGGCGATGTGGAACAAAATGGCACAAAGTCACTCTCTTAATGTCATATTCTATGATGATCATTAACTTGATAGGGAGGGGTGCATTTTGTCAAAATTTCTGCTTTTGGCAACTCTCAATGTCACCATTCCTTTGACTGACATTTCAGTTCCAACTCATAGGCTCCGGCCCAAAACTTCATCCATGGCCACTATTCTCATCAGTGTGTCATGTATCCTTATACCATACAGGTGAAAACACAGCATGTCTTTGTAGCATCTCCTATGTTCTATTTCCATCAGTGCATGTAGCATTCACTTAAGAGCAACTCTGCTAATATGCAGATCTTGTTAATCATATGAATGGTTCTTTCTTCAACACCTGTATGAAGCTGCATCTCCTGTCATCCTCCAAGCACTGGGCAATTAGGCACGAATAAAGTTCTAAGTGCAATCACAGGTTGTCACGAATGTGCATGTGAGCAGATGCTTCTCTTCCAAGCCCAAATGCTTAACCACCTCGCAACAGTTGGGTAAGGTAGAGCATCATTTCCTTGTGCTTTTATAAGCTTCTCTCTCACATTCTTTCCACAGAAAATATGCCATCTAGTGGAGTCACAGTACATTGCCTATGAAGGAGCTCTATTGTACATATGTTAACATTTCTCATCCAACCTGCATTATTGTAGAAAAAAATGGTTGCCATAACTTGTGGTAATCCTCATATACTTTGTAGCATATATTTCCATTTTGGTAACAGCGTATTGTAGCTCTTATTCATGTATTTCACCATACAAACTTCCATGATATTTGAACTGCATATGACACATACATGTTTGAA
Source organism: Metallyticus violacea (assembly GCA_030762175.1). Taxonomy (NCBI): domain Eukaryota; kingdom Metazoa; phylum Arthropoda; class Insecta; order Mantodea; family Metallyticidae; genus Metallyticus; species Metallyticus violacea. Next base: position 19,938,972 of record CM060830.1, on the reverse strand, counting down.
TATTTATTTTTGCAGTAACACATCTGATAATCTTTGATTCTGATATTCTGTTAGTTGATCCACTTTTCTGATGCTTATTTCTCTACTTTTTGCTGATCCCAAAATTTCCCCCAATTTTAAAATGTTTTCACTCTTTGGATTAAATTCTGATATGGCATATCTTGGCTTTAACATGCCTGAAGTGCATTAAAATATTAGTATGTGTGTATGTGTGCATGCATATATATTATATAGTTGAAGCAGACACAGGCATACTCAAATTTATATTGTGATACAAAGCATTAAACTAAAAGTAATGCTTCTTTCTATTTGATACACATATTAATGACAGAGAAAATTATATAATACATAGCTTTTAGGTATATTTTATAACAAGAATTATTTTGGCTTGTGTCCATAGCTGAGTGTAGTGCAAGCAGAACCAAGGTCATGCCACTAGCCTATTGTAATAACAGACAATTCCTGTGCTAACAGCTGCTTGTGGAAAGCAGTCAATGTTGACAGTTACAAGTACAAGTATCATTTCTGTTTTTATATAACTCAGTTTGTGTTTCAGAGATCAATTTAAGTCTTTGTATTATTAAAGGCAGCTGTTGTGCCAGTGTTAATAATTACTAAATAACAGATTTTAAGGTGCAGCATCTTTCCAAAAAGATGAGGTTTAAAATTGGTCAGGAGTCCATAGTTGATGGCCAATAGACATCACAACAACAATAGAAAAACTTTCCTATCATGAGCTCTTGGATCTCACTAATGAGGATGAAACTTTTATAATTAGAATTATTGCTGATAATGAAACATGGATCAATAGTTATGCTGTGGAGAAAAAGTCCAATCATCACAATGGGTTGGAAAATCTTCACCTAGATCCAAACAGCTTGTCTGGTCTGGCAAAATATCAAAGTGCTGTTGACAGTTTTCTTTAACATTCAGGATGTTATTCATCATGAATTATGCTGGAGAGTGAAACTGTGAAAGCTGGTGTTACCAAGATATCTTCGGATGTCTCCAAGAAAACATGAGAAGGAAGAGGCCTGGAGTGTGGAGAGGCAGTTCATGGATCCAGATACACAATAATGCATTAGTGCATTTTGCAACTTATGCAAGAAAACAAGATGACAGTTCTTCATCCTCCATACTTTCCTGAATTAATACCTGCAGACCTTTTTTCATTCCCACACTTGAAGCGACGATTCTACTCACTTGAGAAGATAAAACAAAGTTCGCAGATGAGCTTTGCAAAATGTCAAAAAATGCATATCAGGACTACTTTCAGAAGCTGAAATGCTGTTGGAAGAGGTGTATCAATAGAGGGAAAGATTACTCAAGGAAGACAAAGCTCAATTAGATGCAGGTAAGACCAATTTTAAAAATTGAAAAACTTGGTATTTAACATTTCTTTTAGCCCACTAAGAAATAATACTTAATATTGTTTGAATATATATATATATATTGATCAAAGTTGTACAAGAAGAAATGAGAGAGGAAATTGTTCATCAAAGAATTGGTAAATGGCATAACTGTGCAACATGCGTTCAGGTATACAGTCAAAAATAACTCTCTGTATTTTAAAAAATTATAGTTTTGATAAAAAAAAAACATACTTACAGAGCTTATGTATATTATTATCAATTTCCAATACCCCTGCTAGTAGATTTTTTTGGGCTGAAACTTCAGTAAGATCTACATTAGGTATTGGAATGTGTACAGTAGTTTTTTTGTCAATTGGTGACTGTCTTAATATTTTCGTTGCTTGTTCCTTCAAACATTCTCTAGATCTCTTATTTTGTTTAATTTTCTCTGTTCTGTTATTAATAGAAGTTTGAAACTCAATTAAGCCATTAGCCGTATTTGCAGTACCTGAAACAATCAGAAAATAAAACTGTAAAATTTGAACACTATACAAATATATTTTTGCACCTTTTCAAAATAAAATTAAATATAAAATATTTAAAACTGACGCACTTTGTTGATTTGTTGTTCCATTCCAAGGTTCAATTATCTCTGATTCATCTTCCTTTTCTGATTGCTGTTGCTTACTTTCTGCTTCAGTTTTAATAAACAAGTTCTCTAAATCTCCTTCACTGCACACATTAGGAATTTTATTGTGAGGAATTCCAGCTGATAATAGCCCAACTCGAGCTGAACACCCAAACATGGCCTCATATGGCAATTTACCAGTTCCTATAAATAAGAAGAAGAAAAAAAATACATGGGCTTTGATTTCCACAAGAATATGCATTTTAAAAATATTTAGAAAAAACTTATCACATTTTTAGTCAAAAGATAATCAAAGATATAAGGTATGGTCCATAAGCTTCTGGCATGACAGAGAGTCATGTTTCATTGCGGCAATGTTCATGCTATCTGACTGACATTTTCGGGAGTGTAAACATTGCATTTTTTTCTGGCCATGCCATCATTTGCTTGGAGAAGCTCATTTAAGTCGGACATGTAACATAATATGGTGTGAAGTTCAAAATTGAGTACAGAGCCATGATTAAATTTTTAACCAAAGAAGAACCCAGTATTTAAGTATTTACCCAGTATTTACTAATGGTTATTGATGGTGTATGTATGGGAAAGTTTCCCCCTTCATATACTACTGTCAAAATAATTTTGTTTGAGCAAAGAGAGTCTTGAAAATGACCCATATGGGATAGGTCAGTGGATATATTGACACAAGAAAACATTGCTCTTTTTGAGAAACAAGTTCTGAGTGACAGATGTCTAAAGAAGTAAAAAAGAAGAGGCTGCAAGGTTAGGACTTATAAAGAAACTATACCTTGCATCCTTCATTCACATTAACATATGCATAAAATCAGTGCAAGATGGGTGTCCCAAATTCTTTCAGCAGTTCAAATGCAAGTGCATGTGAAATGTGTCAGAAACATTTTTACCTTTTGATAATGAATAGCAATATTGGAATTTATCATCACAGGGGATGAAACTATGGTCCTCTACTATGACCCTCTTTCAAAAGGAGAATCATTGGAGTGATAAAAGAAGAGTGAAGCATCCCCTAGAAAGGCCAATATCACACAGTCTGTCTAGAAGATCATGGCAACAATTTTTTGCAACTGCAAAGGAATTCTAATGATAGACTTCAAAGAAAGTTCATAACAGTGACTTGGAAGTACTATCCTGAGCACTGCCATCAGGGAAAAGAAGTATGGAATGCTGAGTCGAGGAATTCATCTGCTGCACAACAATGCACCAGTTCACATGGCTGCTGTGAATGCATGTGGCTTTCAAGAGCTGGATCATTTATCATATAGCCCAGATTTGTCTCCCTGAGACTATTACCTGTTTTCAAAATTGAAAGATTGAAATTTTAATGCAAAGATATAAAAAATGTATTAAAGCAGATGTGATTACGCTGAAAAATGATATCAGCTACTCAGCATGGTCAAGCCGGAAACTTATGGACATACCTCATGGCTATAAGTCCTTACCTGAATGGAGAGCACGATTTTTCTGAAACTGAATGAACTTCAATCCCATAGGCCAATCCTGGGTATGATTTTCGTCCATCCATGCATATAACATTTCTTCTATGTTTGATCTGTCCACCAAATCCTGATTCTGAATGCTTGCTTTAACCATAGATTATTTTAATTTCATTCCACTTAGTATGTACCACAGTTAGTACAGAGTTGACGAATGCTCCCCCTTTCTTGGATTGTAAGATTACAGGAGCTCCAAAGGTTGTATAAATATCAATCAGATTGATAGCTACTTCTTCTGCATGTTTGCTTTTTAGAGGTTTCAAAACAACAAACTTAGTCAAATTATCTAGATAAATCATTACAAATCGAAAGTCATTGTAGCTTTGCGACTGCATATCAATCAAATCAACCTGAGCACGAGAGTTAAAAGCTGAATGCACAAATGGTTTTACTACTGTTTTCTTTTTCAAAGATTTTGACTTTTTCTGTCAGTACACACAAAGACGCAAATAAATCATGATAGTTTCCTTGGTGATATTGTAATACTTTTGTTTCAGTTCAGATACCATTCTGTTTCTTCCACCATGATCTATTGATAAATGTGTTGTATGAAGAATGTCAAACAATTCATCATTTGTTACATAAAGCAGTACATTTTTAGCAGTCTTTTCCATAGGTCTTACGAGTCTCTCTCTTCCATTGGTAGTTAAGACTTCATATTTCCGCACCATTCTATAATCCTTTATTGTTCTTTTGGCTCCAGAGGTTTGCAAAACTTTCTTAGATCGCTTTACGAGTCTTATTTGTTCATTGTACTCATTCTGAGTAAAATAAGCGTTGTTATATGCCCGATTACACTGTATTATAGTGAACAGTGCTTCATCAAATGTTCTACGCATATCATTTTCTGTATCACTCATTATTAAGCACAATGAACTGAGAACTGAACAGACACAAATCTCTAGGAAGACATGCTTTCAATGCTGCGCCTAAATAATAACAAAGAATATTACAACTTCTGCACTGCCGTAGCTTTAAATCACTTGCCCACCCGCTGCTGCTTATCAATGGGATGAATCGCGTTACAACATAGCCCCTATCTAGAGTATTATGCTAATGGTATGGAAATGCAATTTTCCAACATGAGTGGACAATGATATTAACAACCGGTCATTGACGTCAATTGCCCAGTCCATAGCAATGCTCAATATCTGCCGTGCAAGCACTTGTATTGACCGAGAATACAAACCACCAATGGCGTGCGGTAACCCTGCAGATAAGTGAAGCATACATCTTCCTTTCTTGATAAAATCGTATTGGGCATATATTAAGTAATAATGTCAAATGTTAAATAAATCATCTTTCTACTGGATACACGCTTATGAACTGTATAAAATAATGACACTGAAAGGGTTATTTGTAGAAAACTTTTTAACATTGCGTTAGTGTTGAATAGTTTTGTTGGTTCTGAAATATTATTTTGAAATTTCTTCCCTATTTAGAGTAAACAATCTCTTTTTAGTCGACGGCTGTGATAGAATTTTTCATAGATCCTATTTAACAAAATTTGAAAATGAATTTTAGAATACCCTTTAGAACATTGCTTATACAAGGTCCTCATTTCACTAAGCAATCGGATGTTGTTTTTTGCCGAAAAGAAGTTACTGCGTAATGGCCTCACAATTTGCCGAGGAAAATCACGTCGCGCAATCGGAACTCATTGCTAGTAATTTTTGTTTCTTTTGCTATATACTGTTGGCAAATAGTAATTAATATTGTACTCACAATCGTAGTAGATGATCGAAGTGTCTGATCTTCGCTATGAGACATGCCTGAATTCTTTTGAAAAATATTTTGAAACCCTCCCTGCAACTTATCCACCCGGATATTATAAACTGATTCCCGGCTATTCGGTTTCAGCGCCTCCATGGTATAGCATGGGTTTTAGTTATTTTGTATGGATCAAAATGCAACAGCTGAGTGTCTTCATACGCATTGCCGACAGATACACGAATTTGGTGAACTAATCGTGTTAAAGGTTTTCGAGGGAAAGTTTTTAATCCATTGCCTATTTCACCAAGTTTCTTCTGTGCTAAAACACTTCTATTTTATCTCGGTTTCTTGTCAATGAATACGCCTTGGATTCGAACTTGCATGATTTCACTTGCACATAACATTGCGACTGAGTACGCTCCATTGCCTGAGTCAGAGGAACTTCAATTCGGTCTTCCCGGGAATTTCGAGTTCACGGGCAGGTCAACGGTTACCACTAATATGTATTAACTCCGAATGCGTAGCGGAATGAAGGCACTTTCTATTTGACAGAAAGTAGAAAAAGTGCATCCTAGAAACATTCTGAAAGCAAGAATCCAAATAATTGTATTATCAGACATTTCTCAATATATTCGTTTATAGTTTGAAATTCCGAACGTTCCCCAATTTACGACACTGTTTCTTTGGTAAACATACTTATTTTCTTTAAATAATGTGACTTGCTGCGCATTTAGTTAATTTCTTGAATTTCCGTTTGATAATACAGAATATCCCTTGCGATTCTGAAGAATGCTATGTTGCATTTCAGTCGAAGCAAACATTTTGCCGAATATATTTAAAAGTAAAACCAACTTGAAATCTTACAAAATTGACAAAACCATCAACAGGTGATAACATGTTTGACTCAATCTCATTAAGTGTTCTAATATTGCACAAAAAATATCACAGAGTTCATTTCTGTTTCTGCATTCTGCGTTACATTGCCTTGAGGAGTAATTCCTTGTGTTCTTGCAAATCGACTTACCACTTCGCTGCAAGAATCCGTTTTCATGTATGCATCTCTTTCCCAACATATAATCCAGAATACGTTTTCTTTATTTAAATATGGAAGGGATTCCTTTCTGTGTTATACTCTGAACTTATATATGAAAGTAAAGTGCGAATAACAGCTTTCGCTGATCAATCATGTTGTTCCAACTCAGCGGTAGTTTCTCCTTAGCCGAGAAGGCGAATGTCAGATAGCTTTAAGGATTTCGAGCTCATCTGGTCATTAATTTATATAATTTATTTACTCTTACAGACTACAGACCTACATACATTTATAGTATTAACGTCGACAATCTACAGTTGTCGTGATAAGCCCAATGCCGCCTAAGCGACAATAAATAATAATAATAATAATAATAATAATAATAATAATAATAATAATAATAATAATAATAATAATAATAATAATAATAATAAAGAAAAAGAACAAGAAGAAACCTTCCCGTTGATATTGCATCCCATTCGACCATAGCCAGCTCATCGATAGATAACACTGGGATTGTTCGGTTGGCGACCAGCCAAAGAAGGCAAGGTTTGTGAAGCAGGTGGAAAAGATTCTGGCATTAATTATCTGGAATGCTAAAGGTATCTTATTGATGGAGTACCTTCCTAGGGCATTAAGCTAAGCTTTGGAAACAATTAGAGGCAATATTAAGACCGGTTTTATCGAACATGAAAGTTATCTTACATCAAGATAATGCTCGTCCTCACACTTGTGTCAATGGACTGAACTGTGATTTGCTACCACATCTAGATTTGGCTACATATACTTCATATCTTCCCAAAGATGAGAGAATTACTTGGCGAAAAGAATGTTGATCCAGTTAAGAACTTAAGGAATCAGTTGAGCAATTTACAAACCTGGAGAAGTACAAATAAAGGCTTTAGAACATCGTTAGACAAGATTCATTAGTGATAAAGAATAAGAATTAAGAATAATTTCAGAATTGTCAGTCTTTATTTTGTGCTTCATTCCCAACACATTTAAACGACCATCATAAGGAGAGTACCACAATAGAAACAGTACAAGATCAATTGTTTGTGTAGTTAATTGCCTTTCTCCATACCATTCACATCTGCAAGCTAAAGCCGATTTATGAAACTTCTTATTCCTACATACTCTGTAATGTAATCTGTGCATTGCAAAACGCTTAATTGTCAGTCTCAATTAATAGTTCGTGTTTTTCCACTCATCGGATAACATAGCATCATAGAATAGAATTCTATTGGAATTTGCTTCTTCTTCTCTTTCAGATTCGATAGTAATGCATCACTGTGGGGTATAAAGGGCAGAAGTATTTGGTATCTCAGTTCTTCAATGAGAAAGGACTTATTGCCAGCTCATATTTTGATTTTGATTCTTGACCTAGAATATTTTGATATGCACGAAACTCTTTTCTAGTACACTGTCTTTACTTGTTCTAGTTTTAGTACGTCGCTTTTTGTAACAGCTTTCCAAACAAGGTTCAAACCATAAATGAATATAAGAAAACTTTTAATTTTGAACAGCAAAATAAAAATTGTTTAAACGAGGGATCTCACTGATCGCCATTATTCTACCGTGGCCTTTTTCTCATGCATGTCGGTCCTGGTTGTCTAGTGGTAACCATACTTGCCTCATAGACCCAATGCGGGTTCAACTCAGGATCGATGGATTTTTTTTCACGCAAAAATCCCAAGATTGGCTCCTTCAGAAAGGAAGTAAAACCTTGGGTTCCGTGTGATAGATTTATGGCGCGTAAAAGAACCTCAAGCCTGAAAGAGATCTCTGAACAAAATTAGCGCCTGTTTCACGCCGTGAATTGAATGGGACGCTAAGGACCTGAGATGTTACAGAGCGTCCGTAATTAAACCAAATAAACAAACCTACCTCCAACATATATGACAGTGCCTCTGAGACATCATACCGCATTTATTCGTTCTGCACCCATACCTTAGAGGGTGAACGATACAATTTCCCCTATGACGTCACCTTTACTTAAATTTCGCGCAATCCTGAATAGCCTCTTAACTTTGAATTGACTCGACTCTGGTGGTTTTTACTCTTGCAAACCCACCTTCTAGTCCTTGAGAAACAAAACTAAATGAATAAGGCAACCTATTCTGATACATCATTATGCCTGAATCTAATCAGTAAGCAATCTCTAGATAAGAAAGAGTCGTGCGGCACGAAAACAAGCAGATACCAATACTATCAGAGACACTCAATTACACAAAGTCGCAAGTTAAATAGACATCTTATAAGACTTTTCACCAGTTTGCAGTAGGGATTTGTGTGAAACTCGAGACACCGCTGTTAAGGAAAGGTATCCTGTAAAAAAAATATATATATATATATATATATATATATATATATATATATATATATCGGTTTCGAATACCGCCACATTGAACCGTCTGTAAAATCAGTCATTTATTTTCAATTTCAGCGATTTTGTGCACCTGTATTACGCTCTTTCATAATATATTTATATGAATGTCATGCATTATATATTTATTATGATTAAGAAACGAGCGAAGCGAGTTGTCAATTTTACGAATGATATACTTACATAACATTGTAAACGACTTTCACATGCTATTTTTTTGTATACCAGAATTATAAAATGACAAATAAAATATTAATGTCCATTTTCTACCGAATTTACTTTGATGACGATCCCTTCTTTTGTTATATGTACGACAGCATTGTATTGATGGGAATTATTTAGTTGGCTTGTCTCTGTTAACGAAGATGGATGGATTTGCGCATGAAATTTGAGCCCAAGCTGAAAAGGGCTCAATACCAATAAAAGCTTACGATCCTATCCCATGGACACGAAATATCTTTAATTGGATGATTAATTAAAATATTAAGGATGTGAATGGTGTTTAACACCTGGTTTTACTACTGAGGAACCACAGGCGGTGGTGAACACTGATGATACATGAGATGAAATAATAAATTGGGAATAATTATTATTATTATTATTATTATTATTATTTTAAGGAAGGAAACGTTCCAGGCCTAAGTTTTGGGTACCTCTCCGACACTTACCATTAATGAGTACTGAGGAAAACCTGGGAAAAACCTGTCTGGGAGGACGGTCCTGGGGGAATTCAAACTCCAGAACTCCCATTCACGAGTCAGCGCCTAGGATATTTCAGAAACTTAAAGTGTTGGCAAATACACTGCTAGCCATTAAAATTGCAATACATTGTGCCCGTTCGAGGTAACGATCTCTCTCTTTTTATTCGGTTGTTTAATGGCGCCTTTGGGATCCTTTACGCCTGTGCATTTGCCCTACCTCGATCCACTGATCTCATACTCATTTCACTGTGGACGCATTTCGTCCAACACGAACACCACTTTATTGGAATGATAATCAGCCCTCTCGGTATGCCACAATTCTCCCATGATCAAATGCAGACACCGCGGGCATTGCTGTCGTATTTTGGAAGAACCATGTTCGTTCTTCTGAAGAAAATGTGCAATATGTTTAACGCGTGTCTTATGGGTGTTGCAATTTTAATGACCAGCAGTGTATTTCAGAATAGGTTGGTATTATCTACTACGTAATGTGTTAGCTAATATTAGCTTATTAATGGATTATTAATTGTGTAATTATATATTCTGCAATGATGGAATTATTCATTCTACCTTTAGTAATACATAATTTGGCAAGACCCTCTTCGTGATCTAATGGTAGCGTTTGTGATTACTAATCTGGAGGTCCTGGGTACGATTCTCGGTCAGGTCAAGCTATAAGGGTAAGTTTTTTTTTTCTTACCCTGAGGTGAATGCCATATAGGTTTAAGGCTCCGACTCCTTGTTCACATGCACACACATTAATTTAATTCATTCATACAGACATTACGCATAGATTTAAGGATCCGCCCTGGCAAGAACGTTTTGAAAGGGTGTACAAAGTAGCAGTTGCCACCCCTTAAGATTTTTCAAATTAATAAATTTCCATTTAATAGCCAAAACAGTGCTATTTTAAAATAAACCATTTAAGTGAACATAACTGATTAACCTATATTTTTTTTACTGGGTTGTTTAATTGATTTATCAAACCTGGCAAATTTTAATCACCTATTTTCAAAAAATGTTGCCTCTTCCTCAAAAATATTCTCCGGACGCCCTTGTGCACCAAAATTTCCACTGGGACGACGTAACGGCGCTGTCCCAGCCTCAGACGCCCGCTGCCAAGGGACTGGCATTGGGAAAAAATGCATAGCATAATATGTGACATTATCAAAGTAACGATTTTAACCAAACAATAGGCGCACGAAGAGAAGGCCGGGAAACTGCAGTTCCACTTGCACTAAGTGCATTTGCATTGGTTCGCTTATCTTTATTCCAAGAGAGTGGTTGCAGAGGTGATGGTGAAGATGCGGAAACATTCTTGCAAGTTGGCACTATCACATCTTGTTTTAGCTTCCACTTCACAACACTTTATAATGTGTGTCATTAAGCTTCTGGTCTCATTACGAACTGTTTTACCTTTCGATCTTTTTGTCAACATGTTCCTAAAATGTTAATTATATATTTAAACTAAACTATAAACATTATAACTAAGTTGATTTTAACTATAAAATACAGTGATACACACTTTTATCATAACCCGCACACAAATAAGCATTATTACCAAGAGGGTCCAGCTTTCTCAGTTTAGGAGCAGAATGAACTACATTGCGCATGCTAGACCATACGAGGGTCTCTCCATCTAAGCGCTTCCTCGGCCATCTCTTCGCGGGCGTATAATATTTCTGGTATACAAAATATATATATATATATATATATATATATATATATATACATAATAAAAAAATAAATTTAAAAATACACATTCTTGGCAGAAATTTAAATGGAAATATTATACATATAATATAATACATTCTTCACGATATAAATAATGAAAAGAAAACTTAGAAACAATCGGGCATATTCCTTTAAGAAACGGTACTATTTCGTGAACTAATCCCGAGCAAAGAGACTGATCAGTCACTCAGCATTATTTTCGTCACGTGCTTTTGTTAACATTTACTATAAACTTATGCTGGGCAGATCATAACATGCCCAATCAATATTATGGACAAATTTAACGAGTACTTGCATTAACGGACACAACAGCGTCCTCTGTCAGCGAATACACACATTATCATATATTTCTGTCTGATAAATTGGTCGTGCATTATGTTGGCCTATTACGGCTATGTCATTTATAAGTTGACATTGGTCTAAAATGATGCAATACAAGTGTAACAGTAGAAGTAAATATGGAATTGCAGCATTCTATTCCACAAAATAATGTAAAACACTTGTAAAATACCGTGCGATCAATTTTTGTTTTCCTCCGGAGTGTTTTGCCTATGGGTGCGCGTGCCGCTCATTAGCCGGGTCTCGTTGATTAGCGCAAGGGTAAAGCAATAAAAAAGCCCAACCATACAATACACAAACCAATTTAAGAGGCTCATTACTTGTCAAATTATGTGTTGAAACTTCCCGCCTTCATTCTACACACATTTTTTGCATCTCTTTGGGAAATTATTCATCACTAGCTGTGGTTCAATTTGAGAAACCCGGACAATTTCCTGACGAACATTATCTTTAAGTTCTTGTATGGTGTGCGGGTTCGTCTTGTACACAGCATTTTTTAAATTTATCCCAAAGATAATAATCGCAGGCTGATACATCGGGGGACCGAGGGGGTCTCAAATCCCTACTAATAACTCTATCTTGTAGAAACACATTGTCAATTGCTCTCATGGAATTATTCGTAGTCCTGTTGAAAATATGTACCATCACACTCCCTGTCGATTAATTCTCTGAAAAAAAGAGACTAGAATGCTATTCACATAAATAACACAATCAATTGCATCCTTAAAATGTTCTATCATTCTTTTATCACTGAGTTAACACATATGACTCTAACACACGAGGCTTAATACACGTTATGTATAAGTCGAATTAAAAAAAAAAAAAAAAAAAAAAAAAAAAACGCAACACACCCGGAAACCGCTCCGACAGCGACAGTATAAGGTCAGCAAGTAAGCAAGCAACCCCTCCACGGCACGGGAAGCCAGTGGGGGGGCTCGCTCACGGGAGAAAGCATCACTGATCGCACTGTATTAGTAAACAGTTACAAGTGATGTCATATTAGAAATATGAACAGCTGTTTTGTCACCTTGAATTAGGTTACGTCTACTTATTAGTATTAAATTCGTATATTTTGATTGTACAGATTATCATAATTCTTGCAATAAGAGCCTGCATTTTTCTCATAAATAATTTAAATAGTTTTTTGCCAATATTTAAGCGTAATTATTCCATTTTGATAGTCTTATTTTTTCAGTCAGGGCTAGGGCAATATGCTTCGCCGCAGAGAGATGGCACAGGAATCGAGCTTCCCGATTGCGCTCGATAATGTATATTTTATATAAATTTATTTGTTTGGCAATCATATTTTCATTATGGTACCAGAAGAGGCTAAATAATTTATTTTAAAAGAGAATGGGATAATCTTTGAATATACGGCAAACCCAACTCATTTGTTTTGTTTCCCAGAGCTAACACTAGTTTTTTTCCCTCGGTAAATCCATGAAAAAACGCACAAGCACGATAATCAAACACATTTTGTACAAATATGCACAAAAATCGCAAAACACGAGTACCGAAGGTGAACACACTCTGGGTTACGGACCAATGGACTGGTGGGTGCTCTTTTGTGATATATTTGGTGCAGATGGACTCCTGGAAGATAGTTTGTTGCTGCAGGGGTGGTAGCTTGCTGGGTCCTGTTCCACAAAAGTAGGGTCCAATACAACATGTGTATTAATGCAGATCCTTGTAAAAGTATGGTCTTGTAACTTTCTGTTCCAAGAAAGAAATGCAACACTGGTAAAGTATTAGTTAAAAGTGCAAAATATTACAAGTGACGTCATATAAGAGCAAGATGGAGGAACAGCTGTTCGCCATACGTCATAACTTGTATTCCGTTATGTCCACTCCTTAGGGATTTTTAATGCACAGAGCGGATTAATGGCATTACTGCTAAATGCGTGTCGTATTTTTTCTTAGATATAATGATAATTTAAATAATTATGTATTATCGATATTTAAGCATAATCCACTTTTAGTCGACTGTCTCTTACAGCTACATTTAGGAGCATCAATTTCAGTCGAGAGATGACAGAAGAATTGAGCTTCCCGATTACTCTGTCATTTATTAGTTCATTTGATCTTTTAAATGTATGTGTATTGACAATCGCGTTCTCATAAGCAAAAAACTAGGGAAATTGTGTAAAAAGATATTATTTTAAAAGAGAATTTAAAAAATTATTTTCGTGGCATGTAGCAATAACCTTATAAAAACTGAGAAGTTCGTCTGGAATATGCACATGGAATAGGAAACGCCAATATCAGTCATAAGCTGCATTTTATTTGCACTTAACCTAACTTTATCACCATACACAAATATTTATTCATTCTTTATACCAATTCCTACTCATCATCCCCACTTTCACTAATATTTAGCACATTTGTGTCAACTGGCTGCCAAAATCATTAAAAAGATAAATGAAATATTTGAAGTTACCAATATTCCAACACTTGTAGAGAAATTTATACAAATTACCAGTGCCCGACTAATACTAATACTTCGGTGGCAAGGAACAACGAAAAATAATTTGTACATTTATAAGTATGGATTTGTAAAGTACAAGAATAGCAGAAACTTTTGTGGAACAGAATTTTACTAATAACTACAAGTTACAAGTCCATACACTTGTAAAGTATTAAACAATACAGGAACAGGGAACAGGGCCCTGGAGCGATAAAATGGCGGCAGTCATTTTTACACTTCCTTCCAACCAAAAGGGAAGTTAGAGTATGTTATATCGAGACAAGAATTTAGCCACACTGTAAATACTCGCAATACACGTGATAAATTTTGGAAATACATTCGTGTGCTTGAATGAATTTTTTTGGAATTCGTGAAGAGTGCATCCGAAGTTTCACACTATCTGCTTATGCTTGCCCTCATGCACGTTTATAAATCCCCCATCGATGGCTTAAATGTTAGCGTAAGCCTCTTACCCATCCGAAACAATAATAGTCTCGGACAGTAGGAACTGTCGAATTAAATGCGTCAAAAATAACAGTTTTCTGTAAAACACAGATCGCGCGACAGAATAACACCGCATCAAAATGTTCCTTTCGCGGATTTTCCGGACATTTCCCGCCTAGTTTGAATTTCCGGTTACACGAACATATACTCTACTTTGACTCCGTCAGTTTCATACTCACAAATCCACATGCAACTCTTGTGCATCGTGGGAAACAAAACAAATGAGTTGGGTGCCGTATATTCAAAGATCACCGAGAATGGAACGAGGTAAGAAATTATTTTCGTGGTATTTAGCGATCACCACTTTCGGTTAATACTTCACATATTTAGGTAAATTGATTCTTTAAATTATTAAAAATTGCACTAGTATTTGAATTACGAATATTTCTCCACTTATAAAGAATTATATACAAATTACAACATATGGAACAAAACGAAAAATCGCTTGTACACTTGTATGGAGTTGTAAAGTTCAAATGCCGAAAACGTTATGGAACAGAATTGTGCAAGTAACAAGTATTCCATACTTTTGTAGAATAGGACCAAGGTTCTAGCGGGTCCTATAGAACGCATATAAGCGGAAAGGGTTATGGCTTCTGAGGATGTGAAATTCATTTCTTAAAGTATTCCGACAAACGTCGAGGTGCCAACACTTTGCTCAGAAAACAATCTATACAGAATCTTGAAGAGATTTGACAGTTTTAATTTGTCTGTGAGCAATGCTAATCAACACAATGCTCGGGCTGGCATCTGGTAAATGAACTGGCTCGCGATGTTCGACTAAGGTATGAGGATGTAACCTGCACACAGATTAAGTTGCTGTAGATATACTTCTGGAGGCAAAACTGCAAACGCCTTCGTTTAGTTCTATTTGCAACACTCAATTCGTCAGATGTTGCTTAACTCTGCACAATTTCATTTTCTAAGGTTAGTTATTGTACTTTGTTATATTGGTAATACCGTTTGTATGTTTACACTTTACGCACAATACGCACGATTACTCTTATTGTTCTCTGTTAAATGTGTTTACGTTTGAGAAGCAGGTGGTGACAGATAGTGATTAGGTGTGCGCTGGATAACCACATCCGATAAATAGTTATATTAAAAAAAATAATAGGAACATGGTGTGGTCGGTGTGCACTGGATAACTCGGATAAGTATAAAAATGAATGACAATATTGTGCAAATACCTGTAAATCGAAGACGATTTTTTAACACCTTATGAACAGATGTTTTTGACAATCCGAGTTCACGAGCACATTCACGCACTGATTTTTTGGGACTAAGAAGATAACTTTCTCGAATTCGTTTAACACACTCATCACTGAGCGAGGGCCTACCTGAACGCTTTTTATCCAGTAGACATCCTGTTTCTTTCAACTGCTTATCCCAGCGACGAATATTGTTTGCATGTGGAGGGTTTTCTTTAAACACGCGACGATATTCATTTTGAACCAGAGTCACAGATTTAAATCGTGCGAGCCACAATACGCACTGAACCTTTCTCTGAACTGTGAACATCCCGACTGGCAGTGGCTCTGGCTGGTTCATGGCGTGTTGCGTCGTGCGCACGTTCCCAACGTTTCATCAACCAGTAACTATCTTAAAATGTTTTTAGTAAATTTTGTGCCTGTAGTTTCTGCCTTCAAAGTTAAGGCGATTCAAAAATGCTTTACGGCCACAGAACAATGCCCTAGACTATTTTGAACCCATTTTGTCCACAATATATTTTTTTAAAGCCCTTATTTGAAACATACCTCCAAATTCAATTCCCGAAATATATAGGATAACGGAATGCGTTCCTCTGTCCCATCCCAAGCTTTAAAATGCTAAAGGGCTTTAGGAACAACATAACAAAAAATAATAATAATAGTCTATATAGAGACTGTTTTCCTTATCAACATCCTTTTGTTATTTCTTATACTTTTTATTTCTTGCATCACATTGATTTTTGTATCTTTAATTTGTTTTACGACATGCAGAGTAAATCTTAGAGCTATATGCATGCCTTGTACGAACCTCTCTTGTTTTCTGGTTTTGGAAAATTCACTAAACATTATTGGTAATCATTTTTATGTTCAACAACTTTTATACTGATCGGCTACTATGCTCTCAACAATTGATGAAGAGGAAAAAATTGCTGCAAATACCACAGGAACAGAGAAGTATGTGAAAAAAATGTCGAGCTCTGCTATTCAGTTACCAGATGAGTAATCTGCTCACTAGAGGGCTCTTTTTAGTCACCTTTGCTTGGGTTTGAACAAACAAAACCATTTACTTACCTCTGAACTCATTCATTGGTGATGAGGGCTCCATTTAGTTAACATTCACTTGCCTTCAGCTATGCCAATTGATATTGTACTTACAAAGTTGTTGACAATGGAGTTGTAATATATCCTAAACTTAGGTATTCATTTTTTACATTAAATTCCACTTACATAAATTTGACAATGGAGTGGCAATATATCCTGAACTTAGGTATTCATATTTTACACTAAACTCCACTTACATAATTTTATGTAAGTGGAGTTTAGTGTAAAAAATTAATATCCAAGTTTAGAATATATTACCACTCCATTGTCAACAGCTTCGTAAGTACAATATTTATACACAAGACAAGTCTAGAAGAAAGCTGAACACCCATGGGTTAGAAAAAATGGCAAATACAGACACATTATTTTTATGTATGTAAGTGGAGTTTAGTGTAAAAAATGAGTACCTAAGTTTAGGATATACCAATTGAGGTGCAGGTGGTAGTATACCATATTTCAAAATAATGCTCATCCTCAGAGGCACTAATGGTCAACTGCAGCATTTTACAGAAAAACTAACATCACCATTGAATTCAGAAATAAGTAAATGGCCTATCAGCAATATTTAGCTTCTAGATTTCTAGCACGTTTACCCTCAGTTTGAATAATTAAGAAGCATTGCTACTTCTTTAAATCTGTGAAATGAGACAAGGTTAGCAAGTTGGACAGTGCAATGCAAATAAATGATAATCCAATATGTTACAATGCAATATGAACATATTTTGCTGAATGCATTGTATTAAGTATTGTTATAATAAATATGTGAACTGAGTCATCTGGGCGGTAAGGCCAGCATGGTCCAATGGGATTCTTTTCCTTCATCCTCCCAAGGAGAAGAGTCCTATTGGACACCACAGCTTTAGAGCTCGGAAGAATGAGTTCACATTGCTGACAATGGCCATGAAAACCTATATTCTACATTTGCTATAAATATTTTACTTAATGTAAAAATAATTATATTATCTATAGAATGAATGCAAAAACGGTGCATATAGATTGTGAATAAAATGGTCAAAAAGCATAAATATGTAAAATAATATATGTTGTTTTATATTTTATTCAAATCCTATTGAACGTACAATCCTTTTAATACCATTGTTTTACATTAAGTAAAGTCTTTAAAATACTTCAAATTTGTAATTTAGCAAACTGTTTTTGTAATACAGCTTTACACTATTGCTGACGCTGTTACATTAACGGAAAGGTATATTTATTCTGCACTCATCGCTTCTCCAAATCACTGCAGTGGCAACTGCTGATTCATCCTTGGCATTAAGGATGTTAGTATCAGAACAGTTGCATTATTGCTCTGGATAATCTCGTGAGAGTCTTGTGTTGATTTATAAATTGTAATACACTAGGATATATTTCGATGCTCGCATCTTCAGCTGTTGACTGTTGGGAATTTCAGGAACAATTCTTGTGGGTGTTGGAGATCTTTTAATGAATCTGAAGAAGGGGTTCCTGCTTTAGGAGTCCCAAACTGGTAAATGAAGCAACGGAATACACTAATTTAATAACAATAACTTATAACAGAAATATGAAGCAACAGAATACACTAATTTAATGACAATAACTTATAACAAATATTATTCCGTATTACAGGTATGTCACTTGAACTTAGCAAAGATGGACTTAGAATATAATAATAAAAGCCACCTATGATGCAAGTACATTGCCTTGTGTTTGGTTAAATATTTATGATGTGACTTGTATGAGTAAATGCTAATTAAACATTAGTGGAAAAAAACTAAATCTTTTCCTGCCTCCAGCTTAAAATCAAAAGTAAGCATGTCTGTGAGAGCCGGATTGTAGGTTTGAAATATGTTGAGAATATTACAGTTTGTAGCAGAAGATTATCTCCAGCAGTTTTTTTTATTTATTCATGATGTCTTTAACGATGTGCATCTGTTTTGGTCCATAGATACATTGCATTCCTTACCACAAGAAATAACTGACTGACACATTCAGGACTGAATGACTCCTCCCTTCTGTATATGTATTGGTTCGTATCTTACTGAAACTATAGATGGACTCATAAGTCATATTGAAAGAAAATGCAACCAAGGAAACAGGCTTTAATAAATGAAAAATAAGAGTGCATGCTAAATTGGAAGAAGTAATATTTTGAAACTAATAGCTTGTAACTGAAGACATTATATAAACTTAAAAACCAACTACAGAGAAGCTATCATATATTTGTACTTTTACGCCCCACTCCTCAGATCATATTTCATAAGCCTTTGCTTGCATCATTAGCTGCATGTCGAACTCTGCATCTTCATCAAGTGCATATGAACATTCTTTTGTTTGGGAATCAGCAATCTTGGAACCCACCATGCACCAACCTGCCTCATGTACAGCTTTTCAATTACCAACATGTGGGTAGCACCCAGTGAAATTTTCAGAATTTCTGAAAGTGTTCTTAATGTTATTTGATGACCCTCTCTTATAATGACAGCAACAGTATTAATGTTTTCTTCCAATAGAATACAAGCAGCAGCACCTTGCTTTGAAATTGATTGCCTTCCATCATTATACAATTTAAACCACCAACTTTCCTTAGGTCTCATGTAATATTTCATAGGCCTCAGCTGAATATTTGTTGAGGCAAAATTAGAATCTCAGAGCAACATATTGTTTGTTGCATTTCATCTCCATTTTGCTGTAGGTGGAACTGAACATGTCTCAACTTGCACACCTCTCACAGGTAGGAACCAGAAGTCACAACAATGAAACTAATACCACATGTACATTATATATTAAACTAACAAAATAATGTAAAGTTAAATTTTAGAATGAGAAATTATACCTGTAAAAATTATAATTCTTTATTGAACAGCCCTAATACAAATTTCTTGTTAAAATTTAACTGCATTCCTATTTTCTTCAATTTCAGCTTTAGTCTGCAGATGTAACTAGTATAAATATACTTGTTTTCATGCATTATGTGAGACTTTTTCTTTGCAGCTGCATCTCTATGAAATTCAGAGTTATGTTTTTTTAATTTTTCAGAACATTAATAAAAACATATTTTATTCTCTGCTGAATGAATGTAATTTTTATTTACACTGAACATATACCACAAAAACCACTTCCTTTAGTTCTGGCAAAGCAAGCCATTTATAGTTTGCCACCCATGAAAACTTAAATTATATACAAATTTAGATTTTAATTCTTTCATAGGCTGCTGAAAAGATGCAGTTGGTCCTGGCTGCAGATTATTAGATGTGCTTGCAGGTTGATCTTGTGAGCAGTTGCCATCATCCTAATGCATATGGTTTACTAGATAATTATTAGCATTTACATCAGAATTATCACCACCTTATGTCTTATTATGTAGGTTTTACTTTTTTAGTAAAATAAGAAAGGAAATTGATATCATAGTATGATTGGCTTCACTGTGCAAGTTCCAATTTACATTTAAGTAAGAAAGGAAAGTTTCTTTTATCCTTAAGTTTACCACACATATTCTAAAATCAGGCTATAATGCACTTACACTTTAACATGCTCAACTAGTAGTTTTGAATAGCGGGAATTTTCACAATGAAATATAGTGTAATATAACAAATTATTATTGAGGATATAACTCAAATTTCACTAATTTTGTTCCACTTACTTGGACATGTTTCAAAGGCTGTTGCCTTCATCTTCAGCATGGTTCCACTGCCTGCTTCCCAGCATGGTATTTAGATGTGGCTCTGTGGATTTTAAGAACTTGATGATGAGGTTACTATTGTTTGGAATATCAAAATTAGCCAAATTTTCTTTGTTTTTGTTTATGAATATATTTTTCCACACTGTTAAGAGCTTTTAAGAGTTTTGGTTCCTTTTGGAATTTGTGGTTCTTTTGCCAGAAATGGTGTGCTATTGCTGATTTTTTGCTGTGTTTATATTTTACATTTCTCACTTTTTCCTTAAATCGTATGGTAACATTTCTTTTTGTTTTGCCTATGTATTTCATATTGCAGTCTTTGCAGCTGATTTTGTAAATGCCTGATTGCTTTTCTGGCAGAATTTTGTCTATTGTGTTGGTTTCAGGAGGTTTTTAATTAAACTACATTTGTTTACCGGAGCAAAAATGATGTTTGGCTCTTCAAAATCTTCTGGAATTTTTGGTGTGTTATGGGTGGAATGTGAATTTCTTATATATATATATATGATCTCCTTTATAACCTTTTAGTGTGGTGACATCTTTTATTTGTTTTTTTCATTTTTCTATTTTCTTGTTGACCGGATCTATTGTGTAGTCAATTTTCAGTGCTATATCTATGATTTTATGGCACTCCAAATTGTATTTTGTCTTGCTTATTGGTAAGTTTATTAATCTGAATGTGAGACTATTGATTATGGCGAGTTTATGTTGTCTTGGATTGTGACTGTTGTTTTTTATATAATTATCTGTGTGAGTATCTTTTCTGAATATGCCAAATTCCAAATTATTGCAATTTTTTATAATTTTTACATCCAAGAAGGGAAGAACTTTGTGGTTTCTATTTCCATTGTGAATTTAACAGTGCTCTCTTGTAGGTTGAGTAGTTTTATTGCATCCTCTTTCCATTTTTCATTTACTATTGCAAAGACATCATCAACATAATGGTACCAACATTTGTATATATGTTGAAAGGCCTCAACTTATTTTATTTCCAAGAAACTCATGTACATATATGCCAAGAATGGAGAGAGTGGGTTTCCCATTACTAGACCCTTCTTTTGTGTATAGCTATTGCCTCTGAATGTGAAGTAGGTTTGATTGATACAAATTTTGCGAGGTTAAGATATTGTTCTATTGTTTCTTCAGGTTGGTTTATTAAGGTTAGCCATTTCTTTATGATATTTATTAGATTTTCTTTGGGGATGCTAGGATGTCACCACACTAAAAGGCTACAAAGGAGATCATATATATAAGAAATTCACATTCCACCCATGGGCACACCAAAAATTCCAGAAGATTTTTAAAGAGCCAAACATTTTGGTTCCAGTAAACAAATGCAGTTTAAAAAACCCCCTAAAAACTAACACAAAAGACAAAATTCTTCCAAGAAAACAATCAGGCATTTACAAAATCAGCTGCAAAGACTGCAATATGAAATACATACGCAAAACAAAAAGAAATATTGCCATACGATTTAAGGAACAGGTGAGAAATGTAAAATATAAACACAGCGAAAAATCAGCAATAGCACACCATTTCTGGCAAAAGAACCATAAATTCCAAAAGGACCCAAAACTCTTAAAAGCTCTTAACAGTGTGCAAATATATATTCATAAACAAAAACAAGAAAAATTTGGTTAATTTTGATCTTCCAATCAACAGTAAATAGTAACCTCATCACCAAGTTCGTAAAGTCCACAGCGTAATATCTTAATACCATGCTGGGAAGACAGTGAAATCATATTGAAGATGAAGACAACAGCCTTTGAAACATGTGTAAGTAAATGGAACAAAATAGTGAAATATGAGCGATTTCCTCAATAATAATTTGTTATATGCTCAACTAGGTTTATCAAAAAACATTTAGGGCATGTATAAATAATAGGTTATTGTCAATTGACAGTTGTGTCAGGGGAAATAAAGCACACATTGTTAAATTATAATGCCCAATGACAGAAAAGACTTATTATGTTTCGATAGATGCAGACAGCTGCCAGTTTATATGAAACCCCATAGCTTTGCAATTGTTTAATTACATGGATTGCAATTATCATTCAGCATACACTTTTGCCAGAATTATATACACTAACAACAGAAAAATTAAATTTGTAAATAAAAGGTCTCTTATACTTGCTTTGATCCAGCATTTTTCTTAAAGTATTATTGTATTGTTATCAGCAATTATTTGAACTCGACTAGTAAGGTAATTAAATAAATGTGTCTGTGTGTAAGGGGGGTTGGAAGGGAGCTAATATCCTTCCTGGTCACCCCTCTGAATGAAATCCTGTTCTTGGTCTTCCACTTTAATGACAGAAGCAGTTTCCTTATAGCTGTTAACATAATAAAACAAATCCCCACTTGGTACCATGTATCAAAAAACATTGAAGCTTTCATTTGCTATGTATCCTGATTTTGTAAAGAAGATTTTGTAAAGAAAAATTCCTGCACATTACGAGTTCCTTTTTTTTCTTCTATGTAATATGTACTCTGTGTAAAAACAATGAATAGCAGCACAGATACACCAGAGGAAGTTGCAAAGGAAAGGCTGCAAAAATTGTTCTAACAACCCAATGCAGCAGAACAAGTTATGATGACAAAGAGGAAATGGGTCATGTGGCAAGACTGCAACAGTCAAAACAACGTGACCACCACATGGGAACTATACACTGGAAGAAGATGCCAGAGAAGACCAAGATTCCAGTGTTCAGACAAGCAGTGGTCAAGGAAAGCAAAAACCAAAACCCAGTGGAAAGAACTAGGAAAAACACTACACAATATATTGAATACTAACTGATATAATTAGTACAATGTATAAAGTTCTCTGCAAATATGTGAACAGTGAACAGAATCAACTCAGAACCAGTATTACAAAGTGATAGTGTTATTATGGGATACAATTATCATTGCTTTACCAAATATAATGGATTGGTGTACAGGGTGGATTAGGTGCTAAGACTAGCAACTTATTTTAATAATTATCAAATATGCAGATTTAAGATCACATCTACCAACTTGCTGGGAATGGTTCATTAAGTAAGCATTTACAAACTGTATCTTTTAAAGGAGGCATTCTTTTTATGAGACATACTGGGTAATTCATTTAAGTTCTTGAATTATATGCTAAAAACAATCAAAGATATATAAAAATTGTATTTAGGATTTGTTGACATGAGCACATAATAGCAATGTTGAAATAAGCATTTTGGCAGCAGAAGCACTTTTCTTACTTACCTATCAACTCACCATTATAGTTATCTACTCAAAAAGAAAAGAGGGAATTAAACCTCCAGCAAGCTGATTTTTATATGTAGTGAGCTGGCTCCACATAAAACTTTGTTTCCATTTCAATTTAGGAATGTGACTGCAACCATATAAATAAAACAGTTTATAAAATAATTAAAGGATCTCTATCATTTTTGGAAACCACCACTTCAACTTTCTGCTCAAGAAGTTGAGTTGAAAGAGTGTTAGAGAATTCTCTTAGAAATCCTCGCTCAGAATCACTATGGTTACAAAGGATCACATGACTCCCTCGATGTGTAGCATCAAGGATATCATGATGTAACATTTCTCCTGTCAGATACAGGTCAGCAGATACACCTCTCAACACAGATGATCCTGATCCAGCACAAATTGCAATGCTGGAAACTGTGGCATCTGGAAAAACGGAAATTATCTTCATTTTTTTCTAAGCTATTGTTCATAATACTTTTAAGATCATTAGGCAATGCAAAATTTGTTCCATGTACAGACTGAATGGAATTGACTGAGTAGAAATGATAGGAGGTGAAACGGAAAGTAGCAGAAAATAAAATTAGGATAAGGAAAAAGTATATGTGAGTAATAATTGTATGAATACAACATTATACTATAGGTATATTTATAATTAGTTGAATCGTTTGCATGAATATACATTTGCTTTGCTAAAAATTACTGCTCTGACTGCCGACCCACCACCTGGTGTGAATCAGATATATTAATTAATGCTATTTTTTTAAAGAAAATAAACAATATTTTTAAATAAAGATGCTTAATTTGCTAAAATTATTGCTTGATGAATTTTATGCATAAAATGTCTGTAGGAGATTTGGTTTGCAGTAGCAGTGCCAATGTCATGATAGACTTGTGTAGTATGTTGATCATGGGAGGTGAGAAGAAGCAGTAGAAGGATAATCTAGTCTAGCCCTTAAGAGTATGCACCACCTGAAATGTCATCTCTAATCAGGAAAATATTTCAGGAAAGTTTTCCTTGAGCTTTATATAGATTGATTGTTGCAGTTATTTCAATATCAAACAATATTACATTTGAAGTAAAAATGCTCTCATGCAGACATTCTCCAACAATGATAATCAGTCATTTCATTATGGTAAGCTGTTGCTGAATAGCAGGTTAGTAGAGTTTCATGTGAATTCAAGAAGTATTGTCTAACACTGTATAAAGCTTCTTTCTTTGTTACCACTTGAAGTGAAATTAAAATACTGGATAGTCAAACTCCAAGTATAAATTAAAATCACAATATGACTTCAAAACATATAATGCTTTCTGTAGAGACAGTTCATCTTGATATTCCAGACCTAAATTCCCATATTTAGTCCCCCCCCCCAATCAAAGAAGAAAGATTAAAAGATATGCTTTCAAGCTAAACTCTGTATAAATTCTTTCAATTTGTATTTCCCTGAAGCAGTATTCAGGATTGTAAAAATAGCAGAGTTATATTTCTCTGTGCTTAGACATAATGTCAATGTTGGAAAAGTATTTTCTCTTATTAATGCTCAGTAGGCAGAACAAAGAATAGATTATCACTTAACTCAATAAATGAAATTCTACAAATCCTGTATAATATGAAAAATGTCCATTACAGTGAATTTCACAAAGTGACAGAAGCAAAACTCGTTTACTCTGTCCATAGCTCTGAGAAATATGAGCAGTACAAATGAGCAGTATGAATGACCTACTGCTAAAATAAATGGATATAATGCCAAATAAAGGAATGCTTTATATAAAGTGTACACCTGAAGTGCTCTCCTGTTCATTTTGAGTGAATAAGTGATATTTGTAGTGTGTATACTATTGTTATAATAGTTATAATGTAATATTAAATTAGTATATATATAACTTACATAAGTAAATAAAGCATCTTCAGTTGCCTTCTGCCTTTGAAAAGAACACAAGTGTTTGAAACATTCCAGTATTTGTGTTACTATTTCCATATTTTATTAATTTCTTGAGTAGTGTTTAACACCCGTTTTTACTACCGAAGCACCACAGGTGATGCACAATGATGATACACCAGGTGAAATGATAAATTGGGAAAGGATATTTTTTAAGGAAGGAAGAGCATTCCAGGCCTAAGTTTAGGGTACCTCCCCGGCATTTGTCATTTATGAGGACTGAGGAAAACCTGATATAAACCCCAGTCAGGAAGGACAGTCCTGGTGGGATTCGAACCCCAGACCTTCCGCTCAAGAGTTCGCGCCTTAATGACCTCGATCCCCATGGTGGTTTATTAATTTCTGCTTCTCTAGTTTTTGTTATTTAGTTATATATTTAGTCAGATGAATTGATCTGTTGCATGTTGATTATGTTCTGCTTTTTGTCTCTTCACTATGGGAACTTAACCTACTTAGCAAAATAGCCCTTCATTTCTTTACCAGTGATAGGTAGTGAGAGTGCAAAAGTGAAAAGCCTTTAGGAATCTCAAATTCTGAAACACCACCCCAATGGGGTACCAAAATTAAAAAGGATGACTAATATTGATCTTTTTTTTTTGTCTTTATAACAATTCAATTACAAACTTTCAAAATAATCTTTCTCGTGTGACATACTAATTCCAATTTCAAAGAACTCAATCTGTTTAGCATATACAAAAGAGCATTGTTAAATTTATTATCTGATTGAAAGTGTCATCCATCTGTTGTTATACTAATCAAGATCCAGCAAACAGGATGGATATGCCATTATGTCAATACCTAAATGATTTGTGTCTAATGTCGCACATTATCTTCTGGGGCATGATTCATTGGCAAGATATTCCCTCATATTCCTTCAATTGTGTATGCCATTCAAAACATGTTCTCTTGATATCACTTACTCCCTGTATCATTTACAGGGTTTCAGTTACAGATTTGTCCAAAATAATGAAAAAGGTGATTGCCATATGCTGTTGTAATACCAAATTCATGCTAAGCATTGTAAACATGTCCTAAAAGAAAAGGTGTCTCTTATCAACTAATAAATATCTGAACAGTGGCATCATGTCATAATATAAGTCAAAGTCCATGCTCTTAATGACATAATTTATGATTGCTAGAGGGCCTGTAGGAGCAGAACAAAATCAATCTGGTAATTTTTTTACATTTTCATTTACACAGGCATTAGCTAAAGCAAAATTTCCTATACAGAGTATAACAAAAATATTGGAGCAGACTTTGAGGGTTAGTTCCTCACACCTAAAAAATAAAGTCGTCATATAAATATATGTCTGGAAATCCCAGATTTATGAATTATTATTGAAAGAAACAACCAAAACATTTTGAGGCATCCAATAACTTAATTTTGTTAAAATGATAATTAAATATTTTCAGACAGTGGAGTGATGTTATTGATATAAGTAAAATCTGCTGATGTTCACTGTACCCTAGATGATGTGTTGCCATGGAGATTTGTTTGTATGTAATATTTGTGTACATTCATGGTTATTATGTTCTTATGTATGACTTGTGCTTCAATTAGTTACATTTAAGTGGAGACAGATAAACAAGGGCAACTATATTTATTCACTGTGATTTAGTAAGAAATAAGAGTTCTTGTTATGTTCTGTTGGTAAAAAATCAATTAGTTATTATAGTTTATTAATTTGTTTGCTAGAAAGTTAATGTTCCTTAAGAATAATTATGTTAATACTGCATTTTGTGGTACTGTTTAGAAATACAAATATTTCAAAGAATACATTAATTGCAAATGCACAACTTATGGTTCATTTCTAATACTAAGATACTGGAAAGTTTATGGATGATGTTGTTGTTTGTTGCTGAGAGTTTTAAGATTTTTGAACAAATGTGATAATTTTAGTTTATCTGAGGTCTATCAAATCTATATGAAAAGTTTTTATTTATGTCACTCTAGTCTTTATAAATGGACATCCTGTTAAATTTTGCTTCCAAAATCATGGGAAATGTTAAGTATGTGCATTTTCTCTTCTTGCAGTGCACTGAAACAGTGATGTTTGCATCTAAAATATGTGTACAAGTCTTGTCTTAAAACCTGTATTAAACATAAGCAAAAAATTTTAAATTTAATCATAACGATTGTCCCAAACATTGAAATGAAAATAAAAATATTTGATTAGTTTTCAGGTTTGCTTGTCTGGAGGAAGTCCAATAGTTTTCTTAGGAATTGTTTGCCCCGCACATTTTGTGTATGCTTATGTTTCACTTTTGACCACTTAATTATACTCCTGAATAGTTCTCTTCTTTGTGTGTCACTTGTTTTCTCTTTGATAATTTCATTGTGCTTGTTTCAAAAAATGTCTTTAAACACCAAATAATACGTGGCAAGCAATAGTAAATAAAAGAGTAACTCAATGATAATTACTCAATATCTAAACAATTACTAAAATGTGCCAGTCTTCATATTCATGTAAGGACATAAGAGTACATAACATAGTTTGCATTATTAAAATAATCAATTTTGGGGGGTTTGAGGCTGTGGTCTAGTGGTCACAAAATACTTGTGCTGATCTAACTTTTATCACTTATTGTGGCAGACATAATCAGAGGAATAAAATAAATCAGCTGTCTATCTGCTTGACTATGATGACTGTTTCTTAGCATGAGGCTTTGTATCTGCAGTAAAAAGTATAGGTGTGATGTAGAAAGGGGAAAACAATGCCAAGGTTATGTCAATATTGATTGTTGACATGTTTGGCAAATGCTGGAATCCATGTTTTAGTTTCCTCTTTTTTATTATTTGGATATATATTAATATATTTCTATTGTCTCCCTGTGAAGTATGCTATCACAATATTTAGTAGTGGCAAGAACCTTGGTGTCTTTGTAAGGCATACAATGTTTATTTAAATTAATGATATGTTCAGTAACAGCCAATTTTTCCATTTGTTCCAGGTGACAATTCTTTTTATGTTTCAAAATATGGTATATTTCTGACAGAAATATTTTGTGACTACTACATTATGGCATCAAAGCCTGTAATCAGATTATTTAAACATTCAGAATGTTGGCTGTGTCAAGTCTAGATATGTATTTAATAATATCTTGTGATTCAAACTATTTAAAAACCTTCTTTTTGGAATTTACTTGATATTTAATCCGGAATGATTCATGAACCATTATCCACACCCTCTATATGACTAGAATTGTTAAGTTAGGTGGAGTCTGAGTTGACTCTGGTGGCCTTAGATTAAATTGATATAGAGTTGTCTGCTTCTGGGATGTCAAAACTCATTTTGCTCGTGTTTTTTTTATGTAAATCATTTCCCATATGTTACTTCCTTTGGTTTTTGAACCGTCTTATAGCTTGGTTCTTTTTTCCATCTTGTGGTTTTCAAGCCAAAAATGTGCTGCTCCTGCCAAATTTTCTATAGATATCTTTGTTTTTTTGTTTTTTCTATACAGATTTTTTTTCACAATTCTGACAATTAATCTGGCAAATTCCAGATTTTTTCTCCTTAGTGTTGGAATCTGTTTTGTTTAATTTTAATACATTTTAAACACTGTATCAGTTTTAGGGTGCTAAGATGGTAATATAACGTTTGAAAATCTTTTAAAACTTAAGATGACTCCCATGTGGTATGTGAATTTTTAAAAAAAATTATCCTCTTGTATATCACTCAGAATTGCGATTTAATTCTTTTATCAAATGCTGAAGGAATGTAGCTATTGCAGTTGTAGCCATGAAACGATTTTTTAAAAATTTCTTAAAAATTTCATCAATCCTCCTCCTAGGCACCGACAAAGATTATGAAAATGAAAAAAAATTGTGTGTGTTTGTGTGC
Organism: Metallyticus violacea; assembly: GCA_030762175.1. NCBI lineage: Eukaryota > Metazoa > Arthropoda > Insecta > Mantodea > Metallyticidae > Metallyticus > Metallyticus violacea. Next base: position 19,909,611 of record CM060830.1, on the reverse strand, counting down.
GCTTTTTTTTTTTTTTTTTTTTTAAACATTCTAGCAGTCGCAATTTTCGTTTTTTCTCAACGAAACTCGGCATATAACAATCAATTAACAAACAATTTATCGAATTCATTAACCAGCAGAAATGTATATCACCACCAATGAAGGTGGTGGTGGTTAACCTAACGCAAAATTTTAAAATTCACTCTAGCGGCCGAAAATTATTTTTTTTAAGGAAACTATATGTGTCATTGAAATAAAATTAAAATAATTTTTGAAAATCAGTGAATCCGACTATTAGGATAGGGGGGTTTACCTGCAACCCAAAATTAAAAATTGCTCTAGCGCCATTAATATTTGTTTTTTTGCAAAGAAACTTCTTATATACCATTTAAATAAAATAAGAAAAAAATAGTTTCTGGAAATCGGCAAAATTTGGCCTTTAGGAGTAGGGGTTAACCTAAAACCCAAAATTTAAAAAACCATTGTAGCAGCACCAATATATATATATATATATATTTTTTCCACAACAAAACTCTGCATATACCATTTAAATCTAACAAGAAAAATAGTTTCTTAAAATCACTCTAGAAGCACCAATATTTGCTTTTTTGCAACGAAACCCCATATATACCATTTAAATAAATAAGAAAAATTGTTCCTGAAAATCAGGAAATTGATCCATTAAGAGTGGAGGTTTACCTGAAACCCCAAATTTAAAAATCGCTCTAGCTGCACCAATATTTGTTTCTTCATGACAAAATTTGGTATATACCATTTAAACAAAAAACAAAACAAAACAAAAAATTAGTTTCTGAAAATTAGGGAAATTGGACCATTAGGAATATAGGTATACTTGAAAACCAAAATTCAAAAAGCACTCTTACATTTCATTTTTTCACTATTGTTTTAAAATAAAAGGACAAATTAATTCAGCAAATAAACTTAATTTAATGATGTATATGTTTTATATTTAACAAAAACATCTTGAAGATAGCAAATGTAAAATACTAATCTAATGTGTTGTTGAGAAATGTTCAAAAAGTACCTGCACACTATAGCTTTGTATATCAATTGTCATATATTTAATTTAATTAATAGCAAACCATTAATTTTTGTGGTTTAATCCCAACAATAATAATGATCTAAAAAGGTGGTTTCTATTTTGTGATACTTAAAAATTAGAAGAATTCTAATTTTGTTCTCCTAATACCACACAGTAATGTCATAACTTCTCAATTTAGTGGTTAGCATTGCTGACTACTAGCCTGGAGGCTCAGGTTCGATTCCCGGTACCTACTTAGGAATTTTTCTAAGTTAGGGAGGACTGCAAAGGGGGTTCATGTAGCCTCATGAGGATTATTGGGAAGCTGCCTGGTGAGAGGTGGCATTCTTTGATCATGAAAGCCGAGTGATAGGGGACGGTGGGGTGTGTTCACGTAGCCTCATGAGGATTATTGGGAAGCTGCCTGATGAGAGGTGGCATTCTTTGATCATGAAAGCTGAGTGATAGGGGACGGTGGGGTGTGGGCATGCTGACCACATGTCCCCCCTGCAATACTGCCCTTTATCAGTGAAGCAGTAAGATGGAGGTAGAGGATGTAGAGGTGCCGTAGCAGGCCAAGGCTTATCCCGGCTTGTAGTGCTAAAGGAGAAGAAGAATGTCATAACTTATTTAATTTCATTATAATAAGGCCATAATTTGGATTTTGTATTCTTTTTTAAAGTTTATTAGGTGAGAAATTTGCTTAGTTTATGCAGCTCCTGCTTGATACACATTTTTGTTTTTGGCATTTTCTAATTTTTTTTGTTGATCATCTCTTTGCTAAACCCATTTGATTTCGCAGCTTTTAGTGTGATTATTTTTAAATAGTTCAACTCACAAGATATTAATGAATGCTTCACTGTGTTAGATTTCAAATTTAATCAATATTAATAACATATTTAATAGTTTGCATTCTCTGCAAAAGCACTTATTTAAGCTTTAATGTGTTTCATGTTGAAACACACTATTTGCAGGATTTATTTTCTTTCAATAATGAAGATACATATTTAGCAGCAATATGTAATGAAAAACATTCCCATAAAATATGTGCTTATATGAATTTATGCTCTGAACTTTACCTAGGGTTTTCTTCACAGCCAATGCCAGCTTCAAATGTGATTTTCCAATGTGCTTCTTCATCATTTCAACTATTGCCTTTATTTGTAATGGTTTCTTTAACAGGCATAGTCGACCAACACCAACACCAGGAATTGGCACCTAAAGCATTCAGCATATGTGAAAAATTATTTAGCATATATGACTATCCAAACCTGTTCTATAGTCATTCAGTTTTGCTCACAGCATGAAAATGGTTATACCAGCATTATGAGGTAGTCAATTGTGTTAGTTTCCTATGTTTAATGGCTTTATATTTTACTTCGGAAAATGCAATTTCAGTCTTTTGCATGTAGCATTACAAAATATATAATTTTATTATGTAAATTAAGCCAGCTATGAGTATTGAAATGAAATGAATTTACTTCCAAACAATAAATAAATTACAGGTTTATTTAATTACACATTTTGGTAAGGAATATAACAAAATATATATAATATAATATTTAATTATACATTTGTAAGGAATATAACACACACACACATATATATATGCATCAAAATTCAGGCAAATAAAATCATATAAAATTAATATAAATAATCTACAACCATAATCTACTAAAATTAGTGGATTTGGAGACTCAGTACTTCTAGAAGCTCCAATCTCACAAGGATAAGAGCTCCATCCTCTGATTCCCAAGGACATCCCTTCCTGCATTCTCATTTTCCCTAAAAATTATAAAAATTTTTCTCATCTTATTTATAACTTCATTATTCTTGAGAGTTGCTTTTTCCTATTCATATTTTATTCCACCTTAACATCAAAGTTGTAGATGTACAAGCACTGTTCAATAAAGAATTATCATAAGTTTTTTTTTTTAAATTATTCCTTTACTCATCCTCATAATTTTGATGGTGTTTCTCAAAGTAGTTCCTGCTGGATACAATGAACCTGTCCCAGCATTTCTACCACTCTCCAAAGACCTGCAAAAATAATGTTAAATTGCCTCTACAGCCTTCACCACTGCTTCTTATATGGAAAATGCCTTCCACAAAGGTGTTTCTTCAATTTGGGGAAAAGGAAAAAGTCACATGGGCTAAATCTGAACTATAGGCATGGTGAGGAACACACTTCACATTGATTTTTGAGAGATTTTCGGCAATAACATTTGCAGTGTGTGGCCCCCAAGGTGCAGCATCCAACTTGTTCCATAGAAATGTGCCTGTTATGTGTATTTTAGCCTTGCACATTTTTCAGAACATCTCTGTAGTATTTCCCAGTTATAGATGTGTGTGTGTGTAAGTATGACATTCTGGTAAACCATTCCTTGAATATTGAAAATGAGATGATCAAACTCTCTCAGCAAAAGCAACCACTTTTGCTTTTTTCTGTGCTATTAATAATGGAGATTTCCACACAGAGCATTGCTGTTTACTCTCAGTATCAAAATGATTAGCCAAGTTTCGTCAGCAGCAATTACCTTTGAAAGAAACTATGCATCTTCCAGTATCATCATGTTTAACTGCATGCAAATCTGCATGTCAACATCCTTTTGTTCCAAAATCAGCTGTTGCAACCTACTGTGCACAAGCACATCTCATGTGCAACTTTTCAGTTGCCAACATATTGTGGTACCCAGTGAAATTTTCAAAATTTCTGAGAGTTCTTAATGTTATTCAACAAACTTCTCTTATAATGGCAGTAAAGAAAACTGGAACCCTGGGCCCACCTTCCTTTGAAACTAATTGTCTCTCCGCTTTAAACACTTTAAAGCATCTTCGAGCTGGAAGAACAAACTCTCCATAGACCTCCCGTAACATTGCATAGGCCTCAGCTGAAGATTTACTAAGAAGAAAGCAGAATTTCAGAGCAGCATATTGTTCATTGTATGTCACCTCCATTTTGCTGTAGGTGGAACTGAACGTGTCTAAATTTGCATACCTCTCACAGGTGGAAACCAGAAGTGAAAACAATGAAACTGTACAATGAGCACATCACACATTAAGCTAACAAAATATTGTAAAGTTAAATTTTAGAGTGACAGAAATAATGCATGTAAAAAATGATCATTCTTTATTGAACAGCTCTCATATTAGGACCTATTACAACAATAGTCTTGGTTAATTCTTGAAAAAGATTTTCTAAATAGTTTTACCTCAATTCTTATTTTCCTTAACCATTTTTTTCTGACTTATCCAAAGAATTGTCTCAGCTTTCAATATTTCTATCTCCTCTTTCATTCAACATAATTCATGATATCATTTCTTCAAGTAAATTATTTCAGTTTTTAAACCACATTTCATCTCTCCATCTATTCATTTCTTTATATTATAAGTAATTTGCTGTTTCTCCCCAGAATATACATTAACATTTATTTAATCCCTTAAATTTCAAAACACCTATTTCTAATCCATACATTTCTATCCCAGCTAAATTACCGTAACATTCCACATTATTTTCCTTGCTCCTTCTCCTTATAAATCTATATACCAGCTTAATGAACTTTTATGTTTAAAATTACTAATGTTTCTTGCCTTATAATATCTTCAACCCTAGCTCTTATTCCTTTCCAAAATCTTGTAACAATATACCCTATTTTATGTTCCACACATTATCTATTTTGATTCTTTCTAAAAATATTTGTAAATTCGTTCCCAAGCTTTCCTTCCAGTTAATTTTTCTTGTATAATTAAGCATTCATTTATTAGATCTCATTTAAATTCCTTATTCCAAACCATAATTATGAAACTCTTTCGATTACCTTATTATTTCTGAACCTTTCTAATTCTGCTAATGCTACTTCATTATGTGATGAGTTAGGAACACCCACAATTTGTTTACAAAGTTATTTATTATGACCATAACCCTCTTTCAGCTGGACACCAAATTTAGATCCCACAAAACATTTCCGCTATCACACTGTGAATTGTTTCCACTGTATCTACTTTCATTTCTGGTTAAATATAGTGACACTATTAAGTGTCACTCCCAGATAATCAAATCTTTTTACTATTTCAATTTATTTTCCTTTCAACTTCCATTTCTCATCACTTCATAATTACTTCCTTTCTTAAACCATACTTTTTCAGCTTTCAGTAAAATTACAGAGGTAAATGCAAACGTATGAAGTGAAAAGAAAATTTTGTTAATGCCAAGTTATAAACAACAGTTAGCTGAATTAAAAGATTATATTCAACTTTATTACTTACTTTTAATCTAATTTTGGAGATTATTTTCATTCCTACTATGCTCTGACAAATTCATTTACAACACTTAGGTGGTCTGACTGCATTATATTAATTTCTTGTCAATGTTTCAATTATCTTGCTGTGGGCATCTTCAGGGTCAGAACTGTGCTACATGCTGCAGTTTGATTATATGGTGATGGCTGGGGGATATTTCTCAGATAGGCCTATAGCTTGGCCAATCCTGGAGAGGAAGTGGAGCTTAGTTCTCTGTATAGTCACTGGGGCTGTATGCTGAGAATATTTGGGAGTCTTATGTTTGCTGTGCAGCACACAACTTTTGGTGGTACAGCCACCTTCTGTTGGTGGTCTGCCAACTCTTACTAATTTGTGATTTGCTGTTGAGATTTTGTGATTGGCTAGCTATTTTGTTACCTCTTTAAGTTTCCTTAGTATGTGAAGTTTATGAAGAACAATTTCATAAAGCTCCATCATCAAAGATTACAATATTACTCTTAGGATGCAAATTAAGGGCCTAGTTTTGTGTCGACATAAAGGAGAAGGAAGAAGAAGGAGGAGGAGAAGAAGAATTTTAGTAAATTATCCATAAATTAGGTATATATTTTATATATATTGTTGCATGATAAAAATACCATGCAACAATGCATACAATAACAGCTTAAATGGATGCTACATACTGTAATAAATGTAATTCAGTATGCACATGAATGGTAAGTTTGGCAGAACTAGGAGCAAGAGTAGGAAGGAAAGGTATAATAGCAGAGAGAATCTTGAAATATTGGCACAGATGTCTTAAATTAGATAATAAAAATGTACTAAAAGAATATCTTATGTACTAAAGAAATGTACTGGGAAGTGAGAGTTGGTTTAGGGAGCTAGGGAAACAATTAGAAGAAATTGAATGGGTGATGCGTGACGACTGGGTGAAAGGAACATCAGTGGATAGAAGATATAGAGAAACAAATTTTGGCTACCCGAGAGGATGAAAGTTATTTAGATTTATATATAATATTCAAAGATATTGGGGAAGGGAGAAATATATAGCTAGTGGTGATCAATTCAAAAGAATAGACCTTGCATAGATGTGTATAGGGATATTATTTCTGAAAGGATTAAGAAAAAAAGTTAACGTATGTTATGTGTGAGCAAGTGGAAAATGTGTTCAACTTCTATTAGAATGTAAAATGGTGAAAAAGATGGAGGAATGATGAAAAATGGGATAAATACAACATGATATAGTAGAAATTAAATGTCAGATATGAGGGCAGAGAAAATATACCAGATTGGGGAATTCTTAGGAAAGGTAAGAGATAAGTATAGGAAAAGTTTGAGGAAGGAGCTTGTGTGTACACACTATTGTGGAAATGATTTATTGTAGGGGTTCATTTACCATATAAATAACCAGGTGGTTAAGATATGGGAGAACTTTAATGTTTGTTTATTTATGCACATGCGTGATATGTTTCTGCTAATGTGGCAATAGCAAGCAGTACTATGGCAACAGCATACTACTGATGGTTTTCGAATGAGCCAATAAGGCTTGACAGTGGAGAAGTTTGTTCACTCACTTCAGTTTTCTTTTCATGACCTAGATGTCAATCATAAGTAATTTAAATCCAGGTATAGTCACTAATTATCAATGGCAATAATAGCTTATACTTACAGTTGATGGTTAAATATAAAAATGCATAAGGCTTCCTGTCATTAAAATACTTACATCTTCACATTTTAAAATCCTAAAGGAGGAACTTCCATCATTTAGAATTTGACTATGACAAATCTGCATCAGTATTGGCAAAGATGATTTTGAACATGGAACAACAACCTTAGTTTGTCCACTTGGCAGTCTAAAAGAAAAGAAAATCAATTATCTTGTAGATTGAAAAGTTATGCAATACCAGCATTTTATAGGCTATGCGATAAACTCTGTCCTGCATCATATCTATTTTTGCGTAATAGACTATAGGTATCCCTCTAATAACATGTTGTACTAGTGTTGTGATGTTTACACTGGATTTATGCTGTGAAGCACAGGGTTCAAATCCCAACACATGAAGTACATTTTTTATTTAAGATAATTACACAGAAGCCACTGGTTAATATCATTTCTGTGAAATTTTTAATACACAAACCTTAATTATGTACTGTACATTTCAATTAAAGTACCAACTGAAATACTCTTAATATCTGTTATACTGTCATATGACTAACACAGTTTTGACCACTGCTGCAGTCTGGCAATAGTGTTTGCACTTTCTACGTAGTGGGTCTGTGTTTGATTCCCAATCAGAATAGTTTCTTGATTGAGGTTTTTTCCGGGATTTTTCCTCAGTTCTAGAGGTAAATGTTTGGGATACTAAGGCCACAAAGTCCTCAAAACTCATTTGACCAAGTTATTATCTATCACCCTTAATCTCGTACAATAGAGTGTAAAATAATAATTTAAAAATGAAATGATAAACAGAAGGCACTGAAAAATGTTTTTCTTTCTGCAGACATTCTTTAATGTCAAATAATTCACAAGTACAAATGTAATCATGATCACATGCGATATATCCACAGAGGGAGGTAACTGAATCATTTCACTAGCACAGAGCTCACATCAACAACATTGTGAATCTCTTTGGTTCCTGAGAAGGCAACTTAAAGGATGATAACATCATGTTGGACTGTCATAACATACACATGTTTATATATCTCTGCAATGTGGGTATAATACGTGTTTTGAAATGGCAGATGCCTTCCCTCAGTCTAACCATTATAGCCAATGAAACCTGTTGCAACATGCCTGGTGTGATGATGTGATGAGTTATAATTACTGCTTCCTTAATGTTGAGAATTCATCTGTTGCTCCTGAATACAATATCTTTCAGGTATTCTCGTAAGAAAAAGTCTAAATGGAATACCATCCACTCCACTGTTCGTGAAAGTTGATGGATCAAATGAGGGGACACTTCATCATTTTGGTACTATATTGTGATTCTGGACTGTAACAGCAGCTCATATTGTAGATAGCAGACATAGCTATTTCCAGCCATAAAAAAGGTTCTATTAGATAGTCTCCAAGTATCTGAATCAGAAAGAAACTTCCTGCACCCATTGAGAATTCATAGTAGTCCGTAATGTGTGTTGTGATTTACTTTGTTGGTGTTGTGAAATCCTGCAAACTAACAAACTTGTCAAAAAGTGAGGATCTTGTTTGACTTGTTGGAGAACCCACTTAGCAAATACCATTCATGATTGTGCACCCGCAGCTGCTAATATAGTTTGATGTGATAAGAAAAAGGAGTTTAGAGTATTCTCCAGGTGGAAAATTGGCTGATATTGAAAAAGCTTTTAAATTCCTTGATACTACTATAGAGTTTGAGAATGACACAGTCATGCCTGATTGCAGACAGTATTTCTTTGTGATTGAGAATATGTTATGTATACCATTCTTGTTTCTAGAATGCAGCTCACACACTGTACAAACACATGATTTGTTGGAATTCTTCTCTTTGGAAATCTGTGAATTGTCCCGCTTCTGTCAAAACTGTATATCAGTAGGTTATCCAGATACCATCTATAGGATAACATCATTCTACCTTGTATGAACAAGTGGAATCACATATTTAAAGGCTTGTGTAGATATCAAAATGTTTCGTGTACATACTTGCAATCAGAGAGATTTGGGGCTAGCGCTCAACCCAAACCATTCTTGAAAACGAATAGAGATGAATAAAAACCTATGCAGGCTGGTACTGGGACTCAAATCTATGATATTCAGTGCTAATAGTTGTGCTGGCAGATTGAAGCTTTGTAGCCTAATTGGCCAGGTTAATTGAGATGGCAGGCAACCCTCCATATTCATTTGCAGTAAGCTAGAAGGAGAATACTTGTGGTGCAACACAATGCTTAAAATTTGTACCACAATAATACTGAGGGGCATATTCTAATTTCTAAGGGTTTGGTAAAGCTTTAATCCACTTATTATTATATGCTTCCCATTCCCCTTTTCAGAGTTAGCATATCTACAATGTTTTGCACACAAATAAAAATAAGCTTAAAAAAGTTCTATATCAGAACCAGTTTTATGCATTTTAGTAAAAATGTTTAATTCCATTAACACTTTCATTATGACATTAATGCATTATACAAGCGGACTGTTTCTGTAAAAACATACAGAAATGACATATCAAGCTTTTTCTTTCTTATCTTTCTTCTTTTCTTTTCTTTCTTTCTTTTTTGAATGGTGTTTAATGCCGTTTTTTACTACTGAGGCACCACAGGTGGTGGACAGTGGTGTGATACATGAGATGAATTGATATATTGGAAAAGGATTGTTTAAGGAAGGAAACATTCCAGGCTTAAGTTTAGACTTTAAGTTTAGTTTAAAATGGCATTTGCCATTTTATGAGGACTGAGGAAAACCTGGAAAAAACATCAGCCAGGGAGGACGGTCCTGGCAGGGTTCGAACTCCAGACCTACTGCTCGTGAGTCCGTGCCTTTACAACCTCGGCCACCCATGGTGGTGACTTATCATGTTTGTGGTCTTAAGAGCGGGTACAATACTAGTGAAATTATATGCAGATATACCTGTGCATATTAATACTTACACCTCAGTCTTGAGATCAGTAGCCAATTTAATTTCTTTTGAAGCTTTCTCTAAAACTTCCTCCAAACTTTTTATGGGAAGAACCATTTCGACTAAATGAGTCTCTGAGCTTGCATCTGGAGCATATCTCTGAGCCAGAGGTTCCACTGAATGTGTGTCTGAAAGTTAATGCAAATTAAATGGTATTTTTCACTGAATTTGCTAAGGAAAGATATAAAAACAATGATAGAAAAAAATCATAATATATTAGTTCATAATAAGTTTATATTGAACAATTCATCTTATTCTGCTAATTATGAAGATATGCAATCCTGCTATTCTAGAGGCAAATTCTATACACAATAACTCATGCTTGCTGAGCTTTTACACCAGAGATTGTAGATTCAAATATTGTTGTAGAACATCTTCCCTTATATTCATGTTAATACACAGTCAAAACTTTCTCATATGAGTACAATATCTTACCTATGTCAGTCAGTCAATCTTTGAACAGAAAGTTGTCATTTGTCCCCATTAGTGCTCAACAATATATTCACAAAAAATATATGAATATACTGTTGTATTATATAATATAGTATAGATTATTTTTTCTTCACAGGACCACTCCACACATAAAAGCCTGTTTGTTCCAGCTGGTATCACAGTGAATGGGAGTCAGAAAGTCTGCAGCTATGATTGTCGTGTAAGTTATTACTAACACTTAAAAGGTACATTTACTCATTATTATCAAACGAGAAGATGCTGGAACTGCCTCTTTTAATTTTCTATACAAATCTAGCACTGGCTTATGAATTTAACCATTACCCTCTGCAGTTCCTTTTAAAAATGGAAGAATTTCTTCACCATTATTTTTCAGCTCATCTAATGTGTATGGATATATCATGTACACTTTATCCTTTAGTGCCTCCTAGAGATGTTCATCTCTGGGTGTTAAAACAGGTGCCTCAAGTGGTCATATGTTGTTAGTGATGACTCTGTCATTGAATTACTTCTTTCATGGATTGCATGCAAGGAGACTTGGACTATATGTGCCATTGCAGAGTTCTATTGGAAAGTCTGAAACCTATGTTCCATTACAATTAATTCACGGAAAAGGGGTTGTAAAGTATTCTGCAATACCTATCACTATTGTTTCTTTAAAAAGGGGGGGAGGCATATTATACTCTCACAACTAGCGGTACACCACACTCCTATCTTTTGTTAATACAGGGGTTCCTCATAAAGTAGGTTAGGTTTTTTTAAAACTTCAGTATCAATTTTATGAACTAACATACCTACTTAGGTGAAACCAAGATTCGTCTGTAAAGAAAATTAGATTAGGGCAAGTTTTTCCATCATGTAAATCTACTATACAAAATCCATTCACAGAATCTACTCCTGGATACAGGGTCACTTGGTTTAAGTTCTTTCATTATAGTAATTTTATAGGATATTACTTCCATAGCTTTGTTGGCATTTGAACAGAGGAATAGGAAATTCCTGTTTGCTGAGAAAGATGAAGTAATTTTAAGAGAATGTTCCAGAGCATGTCCAATGTTATCTAACATTTCTTCTATGAGTATATATGTGGTTATGTATGCCTTTTATTAAGAATACTTTCCATTCAACAACATTTATTTACCAATCTGTGAATCAAACTTCGACTTGAAAGTTGAATATCAGGGAATCTCTCTTGAAACAATCTCCATACATCATGAGCTGATTCTATATGCACATATGAATGGTAAATAAATACTCTTTGGGGAATAGAATACCTGAATTGGGCCATATTAACCTTCAATAACTGTATTATGCCATAATGATTGCTTAACACACTGCCACATGTCACACAAAACATTGTATGTTCCTAGAGTTAAACTTGTATTGACTTCGCCTCTTACTCCCCGGCCAGCTTTCAAGCATGGGAATGAGATGAGAACTGCCGAACTCAACAACTGTGGCCAACTGCACATAGAAGGTCCTGCGAAGGAAAAACTTCACCCGGTATCTTTATATGTTATATGTTATTTTCTTAGAGCTCTTAATATGTAAGAAAGCAAGGCAAGAGGTTATATGCTGAAGCCAAGAATCAGATTTTTGACTATATCATGTAATATATTTTGTAGTTATAATAAATAAGTTTAAATTAAGGCTAATTATAATTCTAGAGCATAACAAGGAAGTTAGGCTAATCTTGACCTTTCAACTCTGCCATGATGGCACTATTTAAAGATAACCTTATTAAGCTCTTGCTTTCTTTTTTTCCATATTAATAATTGTGACATTGCTAGGAGCTAGACCAAAGCAATGGTTGTTGGAGATTGCTACCAGGGACTTCCACATACATGTGCCAAAGTTAAGGGAACTTCGAGGCCTAGGCTCTCCTTACTATTATACTTTCAATAAATCCTATATTGTTTGATTAAGGAAAAGAATTGTGCTCTACCATTTTTTGTTTTACCTATCCGAACAGTGCCCTCTAAGTTGCACTTTGTACATTTGGTGCAGGTGCTAGCTCTGCCTTCTTAACTGTCCAGAGTATTATTTTGATTATATGTGACAATATATAAAAGGCTATATTAATAGTATGTTCCAAATATATTTATTTCTTTTCACTTGTATTTTGTAAATTCTGTATTCAATATTAAAATGCAGAGTGGGGGCAATCAGTGTCATAAACAAAACTTATAATACAGCTTAATAACATTTACAATAAAATCTAAATATCTTTTTCTCTATTTAAGGGTTTTTAAGAAAATTCATATTTTATATTGAAACATAAAATAATGCTGCATAATATTCTTTAAAGCTAACTTATAAATTAAAAATGTACTAATTGTGAATATCCAGTATGTGTCTGTTCGCTAACCTTACTGTGAAAACAAGCTCATAATTAGTGTTGCTCGCTTTTGAATGTTTTTTTACATTAATGCTATGACAACATTATTAAGCTCATTGATACCAAATGTAATTTTGCAAAAGTAATTGTAAATGTTTTCAGGTGAATTTACATCAAAACATGGGCTATAAAAAATACCAAATGACATTTGAAGGGCTCAAGAGGGGATTATCTTTTCTATCCAAATGAAATGAGGTAATGACATCTTGTGGTACAGTTTTGAGTCATTTATGTTTTCATATAGTGGTCTGTCTCCATTTATTTTCCACTTATGAGAAAATTTAATTTAAATGATAAGGAAAATGGATTGGCTGATTCTATTAGTCATGCTGGTCTATATCCCATTGTGTCTTAGCAGCAAATCTCGAAGCCTTAGTAAGACGGAAGAGTTAAGAGTTATATAATGCATTAAGTAGAAAAAAAAATAATGTGTCTTGGTGAAAGAATTGTACTATAGAGACATACACATTTTAACAAGTTTTGCTAATCCTAAGTCAGAAACTTGCTTTTTCTGCCATAGAATGGAAACAGTATTTCCAGTAATACTATTGATGAAATAGAGAAGAACAAAAATATATTGATTGAGTGGTAACTTCATAAAAGAAAAGCTGAAAATGTCCAAAGTGAACTAAGAAAGGATATGCAACTGCTCAAAGAGAACATACAATAACTTATGACATGCAACATCCTTCCACTTTCCCTTTTTACTAGTAGTGTTTAATTTTTACAAAAGGACAGCTTGGCTGTATAAATTCACAACTTTTAAGATAAATTGTACATGCACAATATTGGAAGAAAATATTGCACATAGAGGAGCTATTGAAATAGAATCAGCCATTATCTTAGAATGGTAACCACAAAATGAAACCACTTCATAGCCTATTCGTTTACCATGGAAGTCAAAACCGTAAGCAGCATATTGCAGCTTTATGAAAGTGCAGCATTGGTGATTCAGGAAGTTTCCATTATTTGGCAAAAAGCATGAATATCTACTAGAAGAACTGACCACTGCATTGATAAGTAAATCAAACACTATGATGAATGGAAAAGTTTACAATAAAATTGAACTGCAGGCAAGAAAAAAGGGAGATCTTTTTGGGGAAATTATGGATAATCTTTTTGAGATATCTCATTCAGATCCTGAAAAATGAAGAGGATAAGAACTTTTAATGCTTCAACACCATAAAGGATGACCAGGCTCCATGGTTGGTGTCGTTCAAAAACTAAAACATAAGGAAGAAAGAGCACTGAAGCACACTGTAATGGAAATTGCTAGGGAAAAAAAAAAGGAATTATAAAGAAGTGGAACATTTTCCTACTCACCAGCTTGCTACATAAATTGATGATTCAACATCAAAGAGCCAAAGCAGTGTTTTTTTGTTTGTTTGTTTTTTTTTTTTTTTAGTAGTGTTTACACCCGTTTTTACTACTGATGGCTTGTGTAACATTTTAGGATTTACTATTCTGTGCATACTGATGGTGACTGAGTAATGTTTTGCATGCTTTCTGACTACTCTCACACCTTAGCAATAAATCTTAACTTCAGTGAAACTGATTTGAAAGAAATTTAACTTCCTGAAAGCCTCTGCAATTTAAAAAAATGAATATATTTATTTTACAAACCAAAAGCACTTGCCAGCCAGTCGTTAACACCACCCTTAATGACATCAAAACTTGTATGTGGAGAATAAACAGCAATTCTGTTTTCCAAACACTTTGCAATGATGCGCTCCTGGAAATTAACATTAAAATATCAGTGGTTAGCTTGTGGCTAATCATAATGCAGCTTACCTGTATGGGAATAGTTTTCTTTTCAACAAAGAAAGTATCACAGATATATAATTTATATCCTACTTTATCAATAGTTGCACTCTTATGTAAACTACGACTTAAAGGTTCTACTATGCATTCATTCCACTATGCAATCAGAGCTTATATATCTTAGCAGAAACTGTTGGCCCTAAATGAACATGTGATTTCCAGTAAGAATGAAGTTAGAGTTTCGCTGATGCAGGCATATGAACTTGCTCAGTTGTATGATTAAAAACATTTGGGTTATATTGACTTAAACACTCTTATTGCTTCACTTACTTGCTATTAAATGTGGTATCGGTTTTGGAGACCTTTGTCTTCTACCTCGGCCACTGAACGACACTAAACTTTTTAAAATTTTTGTAAATTTCTCAGATGTGTTTATCATGTTAATTGTTTTGGTTACTTTTTTGTAGCAAGTCTATGTTAAACTTTCTACTGTATATTTGTATATTGTGGAGTACACCAAGAGTGAGATATGCACTAGAACAAAAAATATTAATTTATAATTGTTATAAAAAAATTGTACAAGTACTGTATGAGATAGTTTTGTGTTAAACTTTCAGGAACTTCCATTGTGGAATGCAATTTTCAGATTAGTGCACAAAGCCCAAAGCATTTTCACTGACAAAACACCGGGTTTAAAAGACAAGAAGCTTGATAAATAAGCTATTGATTAGAAACTCTTGAAAGTTCTAAACATGAATTGCAAGTTGGTGTATCTGTCAGCATTCCATATGAAGCCACTCAGCTACTACATCTTCATCCATATAAAGTTACTGCTGTGCTTGAAATAAAGTCCATACAGGCATTGAAACAAAATATATAGAAGGCAGTTTACAATATTTGGAAGGATGGATTTGGCATGTATCCCAAAGTCTTTTCAAATGGATCCAGGCATATCTCACAATGGAGGACAATCACTTTGAACAGCTACTATGTTGATAAGACAATATTTACTACTACTAATAAATAATTAAAGAAACAAAAAATCATGCTATAAATTCCAATCACACCATATGATTTCCTTCTGAAGGTGGTGTAACTTTCCATTGGCATAATCAATTTCTGGTTGCATAGTGGAATGTGGATCAATTATATCTTATCCTATATATCCACTTTCAGTTTTCTCTCTAGAGAATAGTTTCTGAATATTTACCATAAATGGGGTGTACTAAAGATTTCAAGCATTTCAATTGTTAAAAAATCAGAAAATAATGAAGTGCTCATAGATTATATGCAGTTTTAAAGCTGAAGAAAATGGTGACTCTATAAGAGAAAGCGAGATCAAACTTCTGTTGATGAAATGCAATTGGTGATGCAAACTTTGAGAAACTTAAGAACACATGACCAGAAATTTCCTCTTTTTAAAAGCAGTATTATAGTGTGGAAAAGAAACTGTTTAGGAACAGGAAGTGTCTTAGGTAGGAAGAGTCCCAGGTGCCCCTGCACAATTAATGATGATGATGAACATGTCTGAGAAGCATTTCTATACATAACAGGAAACATGTGAGATAAGTGACTAGAGAATTGAATATGCCAGTTTTGACAGTATAGAAGGTTTATGATAAATATAATGGCTATATTTTTACAAGGCTAAATTTCTGCAAACCCTTAAACTAACAGATAAGCTTAAAAGAATGGATCTTGCAACAGGAAGCATAAAAGAGTTTCTTTAGATGCATATTGATATCTATACTTCAGGAACAGTGAATTTAAATATTGTGTGCATTTGTCAATTACAGAATCTCCATAAATATTATCATGATTGCATAATTGGCCCTTTCTTTTTCCCTTTTATTTAAGACATGCTAGAAAATTTTGTATTTACACAACTCAAAATGCTTCAGCCTGCAACAATGATACATCTTTTTGGGGTATCATTCAGACCTGGCTCGTACATTTTTCAAAACCTGAAGGAATTCCTCCATGGATGGAGATGTACCAACAATGGTGTCATGAAGGAAGGGACAATGGGTTGGTTGTAGAATCAAGACATATACCAAAATTCCAAAGGGTTTAAGCCACTGAGGTGAAGTGGAAGTGTGTGGAAATCAAGTGAGACTGCAGTGAAAAATAATAAGATGCATTTCACTGCCAGATGTTCTCACTCGATTTTCGTATACTTAGTCTACTTCACCTCCAGTGACTTAATTTCTTTGAAATTTATAAGCGTGAATATGTAAGCTTCCACTACTCGAGTTCATAGTTAAAAGATAAATTAAAATCTTAGCTTCCAGGTGTTGCTGTGCCTATTTATAGACATGTCTTGATACTACAACTAACCCACTGTCCCCTTCTTCACATCATTGTTGGTATATCTCCGTCCATGAAAGAATTTCTTCATGTTCTGAAAGAAAAAATAATCACTGAAGGTCAGGCCATAACTATAAAGTGGATGGTTAAGCCCCATATACTCACTCCTTGATAAGAGGTCTTGCTTTTTGGGTAGCAGTGTGCATCATCATGAAGCAGCAACATGCCCACTGTCAGTTTTCCACACCATTTCTTATTGATGATTTATATAACTAAAATACTGCAGAAGTGTAAGTTTCTCCACTCATAGTGCACATATTTGGCATAAATTTCAATAGCACAATGCCCTCTGTATTTCTAAAAATGGTTGTCATGGCTTTTCTGGCTGACTCATGCATGCAGAATTACAGGGATGGGAAGCCCTTATGCTTCCATTGAATAAACTCTCCATGTTTCATTTTCAGTAACAATCTTTGAGGAAAAGTCATTAGGATTTTCTTGAAGGAAGCCCAAATTCTCCTAACTAAATTTTTGGGGATATGCTTTCTTCTCTGTTGTCAGCACTTAAGATATCTATCAAAACTGATCTTTGACATTATCACAATTGTAAAATTGTGCAAGATAAAATGCCTATTTATGGATTATTGGATAATCATTTTGCATAATGCTCTTCCACTTTTGATGCATTATTTTTAATGAAGACAATTTCACAGAATTCTTTATGTAGTCATCTCAGGTCATCAGATGTTAAAGAGCATCTTCAACGAACTCCTGCCACCCTTTAAATGTCGGTCCTGGTGGTGTAGTTTTTATTTTGGTTTATTTATTTATGGAAAAGTGTATAATCTAATTCATGAATTATTGCATGGCCATCTTGCATAATCACAGCTTCCAGCTTATGAGGATGATTTCACAGGATTCTTAATGTAGAGTTATCTTCAATGAACTCCTGCCTCTCTTTAAATTGCTTGGCCTAAAAGTTTATTTGGTAGTTGAAAGGCATATCATTGACATATTATACAGCATTCATTCTTCCTTGAATTTCTTAGGCTTTTTCCCTTCTTTGTGAAGAATTTAATCATGGAACAAAGCTTCAAATTATTCGTTTTTACTTAGCAATGCACTTGCCATCTTTTCAGTTCCAGCACTCATTGCAAATTGATTTGTAACTGTGTGTATTTGAGGCAAAGACATGTCCTAACATGCACATGCAAACTGAGCTCTCCAGCAATGACATAACATATTGGAGTAGATAACTGTTGAATGCCCCTTTTAAAGCAAAACCTAATAGTTCTTAATAATCATCAAAACCTTTGTTCTAATATGTCATGCAGCATTAGTAATTGACAAGATTCAGTTGCTTTGCTTAATCAATACCATAATATAAACATAATAAATGTATTATTTCTAACATAATGATATTAATTGCAGGGCTTAATTTAATTACTCTAATGTGAAACTGTTTCATTTAGATCAGACTGATCTCGGTGAAACTTGGGAGAATTATTGATTAGGCCATACTGAATTAAACTGTAGGGATCATTTTGTCACCAAATAACACACATTTAATAAAATTGTTGGATATTTTAGAAGAGGTTGTTGGAGGGAAGTGAAATCAAGAATGGAAGATGTGGACAGACAAATTTTATTTGCCCAGATTAGGAAGATAAGCTCACTAGCATATTACAAGGAATTAAAAGATGACCCAGAAAAGGAGAAGTACATTTTAATTTGCAAGAAAAAAGAAAGAGAAGGTATAGTGTGGTTTTGATTGGGTGTTTGGAAATTAAGGGGAATGAGAGATGTTATTCTGGAAATGTGTCCCATCTCTGGGGAGAAGGAAGATGATATTCATATTATCTTCCAATGTAAAGCCACAAATGATTGGAGGGAAAGCTTAATTAGTAAGAAATGGTTACTGGGGAATAAAGGAATTGTATTGAGAAAGATCTTTGAAAATCATGAGCAGATACCTAAGTTAAGGTAATTTTTTATGGAAGGTAAAAAAAATAGAAATGGTCAGTTGAAAGGCATGTAATTTAGATAAATTTTAGATGATATCTGTATGTTTATAAAAATGATGACATTGACCTGGGAATGGCTGGAAGTAGAATTATATTAAATTTATGCAATTATTAAACTTGTGATTTTGGAAATTGTTCTAGAAGATGAATAAATATAGCATTATAGTTGTTATTTGATAAATAAAGGAATTAATAGTTTTTATAGACTGTAGCTAGCTGATAAAATAATGTTATAGGTAGAGTAAGTGAAATATTTATTTTAGTACCTTGGGTTGGGTTAGAGCCTGTTCTCTGGAATTCCAGTAGGCTGCTGATGATGAACTGGGGTCTGATGCAATCAAGGTGTAAATTTTGAACTTTAATTATGTAGAATTTAGGTAAAGATGTTAGTATAAACTTTATTATTGTATTAATAATTGTTGTAATTATGAGGGGTTACACCTAAAATGGCCTGGGTCAGATAGGTGGAGGCCCTGTAGTTTGTATTTATATTTTTCTTAGCACTTCGATAAATTTCAAATTAGTAAAAGTATAATTTGGTTTAGACTAATTTCAATGCAGCTTGATCTGTAACCAGCAGTGAGGCTTAGCACAATCCAGTTACTAGAATTTGGCACAAATGGGGCTACTAAAATACTGGCTGTGCAACTCATAAGAAAGAATAAACAAAGAGTAGAAAAAGATGAGTAATACTTAACAGAAATCAAATGGTTTCTTGTTTAGTACAGAAAAATATTCTATTTATAATATGCTTTTGATGGTCTGGATCTCATTATTACATAAGCAAGATGGCAGTAACTCTTTAACTGTCATGACAAACAATATTGAAGTATTACAACCCTAATTTTTTTTAAGAATTTAATGTTAAGATTTCAGTCCTTTTATCCCCTGAAGTTCTACATTCATAATTTCTGCATCATGGCTCTTAAGATATCCAGTCTTTTAATGTTTCTGTGGAGATGATTAATAATGGCTAAAACTCTAATTTGTTTTGTCAGGCATTTTATTTCTGTCATCTTATCTTCAGTTGCATAAGTACTATTCCTGAAATGTGTAATCACTTCCATCAGAGAAATGTGCAAGTTTTCATCTAAAATATTGTAATACATTTTTCCACCACATTTTCAAGAATAGTGACATACTGTTAACCTAAATTGTTTGCAAACTTACATCTAATTCTAGTCTCTATGAAATCATTATATTTTTTTTCTAAATTGATACTGTGTTAGCTTTTAATACTGTGGTTTTTCGTACATCTATGGAAATATTCATTGCCACTGGCACAAGCCAAGCTATAAAATGTTATCACCATGAACAACTATTTATAGTTACTAATGATTTAATGCCAAATGATTATCATTAAATTTTGAATATATTAATTGCAAACATTTCAAAGTTTCATTAAAATCAGTTTGGTTCAACCAAAATAGTTTTGTAAATAGTTTGTATTTAAAGTTTATGAAAAATGTTATCTGTATAGTTAAAAAACTGCAAAACTGCTTTTTCAATAATAATTTAATACACACTTTTAAAAGCTTCTGTATATATTTATCTATCAATCTATTAAGTGACTTACCTTCCAGGATTTTTCTGTTATTGACTTCAATGGTGTGAATATTAAAGGATGATAAGTTATTATAAAATCAGCTTTCATATCTAGTACTTCATCCATAACTTCTTCTGTCAAGTCATTTGTGAGTATTATCTTCTTAATGATTCTATCTATTGAAGGCTGGATTAATAAGCCCACGTTATCCCAAGCTTCTGCTAGGTGTTTTGGTGCATAATGGTCAAGCCTCCCCACAATTTCCCTCAAAGGTAAACCAGGTTTCTCATTTGCCATTTCAGACCACTGCCTTACTCCTTTAATAATATGTGCTGTACAGCAATTAATAAGCTTATTTTTAATTACAAAATCTGATAAATGACGTGTAAATAAAATGCTCTTTGAGGGCACTAATGTCAAATGTTTCAAAATGCAAAAAATATATTTCTGAGTATAAATGTACATAACTTTCAAGTGCACATCTGATGATCACACAGCGGAAAGCTGCAGGAGGATACTTCTCTCTTTTCTAGCAGTCTGAAATAATAAAAAAAGAGGACAATAAAAAAATAACTGCAAGCAAGATCTGAGTTTGTAACTCTAGATTACAATTTTATATTTAAATATATGCTTGAATAAAAACTCAAAATTTACAGCAAATAAAACATAATTTGGATAAAACCTCTGTACAGACGCTATGATAGAAAAAATGTAGGGAACTTATGCAACAAAATGAGGGCAAAATGATGCAACAGTTACATTAAAGTGTAACAGTAGGTGGGAGGAGATGAAATGAATTATATTGAATGTTAGTAACCATCTACCATGCTGAAAAAGTATTGTGATCTCTTATAATAGAAAGAGAAAAATGTTGGCAGAATATGGTGAAAGAGATGAATCACATTTATTATCAAGAGCAAGAAATGAACTAGAGAGCAGTGCAAAGAGAAGGGATAATGGGATACCGTTGAATTAAGGCAAATTTTTTAAACCAATCATAAGCAAAAACCTAACCTAAGCAAACATTTGTTATTACATGCATTTTGGTGAAACGTTTACCTAACATTGGAGTTATATTTAAAATTACGATTACATTTGTGTGATCTGTAAAATGAAAATGTAACCCCAAGGTTAGGTTTAAGTTAACAAGAGGTATTAGTAAACTTAATGGTAGATTTTAATGCTGTTTATTTTCATAATTCTGCATCAAATTGTATGTATGTAATAACATTTTATAATGGTTGGTATCCCTTTGTAATACTGTAGAAATGTATAAAGATGATGCACAGAGTAGCTTTCAATGCAGAAAAATGGAATGCTTACACATGACCAATTGTGACTATAAGTCATGGCGAAAATTTCAAAAAATAAAGGAAGCGACATTAACGGAAGATGATAAAGCAAACTTAAAATATGTACAATATCAAGCATCAGTGTAGCAGTTAATAAGTGAATAAACATTGCCAATGACAGCAAATTAAAAAAAAAAAAAGAAAAAAAGCTTGCTTTCTGAGATATAACTATCTTACTAATGTACTTATTCTTCTTTTTTCCCCTTTTTGTTTTTCAAAATAAATATCCTATAATTAGGTATATTCTCTAATTTTGGTTTAAGTAATGATTGAGTAAAGCTCTTGAAACATAGGATCCACATTTGTCTTTTACATAATTAAGCTCTTGTGTTATTGCGATGATGTTCATTTCTTGCTGCTTTCTAGCAGTTCTTTGCAGCACTGATGCACCCTTTGTTTGGCTAGTAATGGTGAACCCAAGACTTATTGCCTGTGACAATTGACAATTTGGCTAGCATATCCTGTCCTTCATTGTGGTACTAATTAAGATGCTGTAATGCCAGCTGATATGTGTGTTCGTCTTTGAGAACTTCTGCACCCAGTTGTAAACTACTTGATGTGACATGCATTTCTCACCATACCATAGATGGGAAGCATTTCTTTATGAATACTCATTGATTCCATCCACAAAAATTGCACAACGGAGTGCTGCTTGTGGGTGCTGGCATTTTGCAACTACTGCTTCGCTATTATAAACATAAATTGTCTAGTGATGCTCTCAGCTGTTAATAATAATCAGCAAATTTTAATATTATATAATAAGCCATCTGTAAAGCAATTCTATGGTATACAGTTTAAGAAAAAGTTAAAATCATTTCTTTTTTTTCTTTTCTTTTTTTATTGATTTATTTATGGACGCTCTTTAACATCTAAGGTCATCAGCATCCCATTCAACTCAGGACGTGAAACGGCCCACAAATTTTGCTCAGAGGCCTCTTCTTTCAGGCTTGAGGTTCTTTTTCGTGCCGTAAATCTACGAAACAGGACTCCGGTTTACTTCCCTTTCAAAGGAAGCCATACTTAGGAGTTTTACGCTCCCCTCCCCAAAAAATCCATCGACCCTGGCCTGGATTTAAACCGCGATCTTGGGTCTACGAAGCAAATAAGGTTACCACTAGACCACCAGGACCCTGTTAGAGTGTGAAGAGTTAAAGAAATTGAGGGAGGGTGTATGGGAAGCGAAGTGGAATAAATTACACAAAGAATAGCACATATAATGTTGACTGATATGGGCACAAAGAGAAAAAAACATGATAGGGGAATACTTGGGAAAAGTAAGGGAGAAATGGATTATAATATTTAAGAAGGATGAGAGAATTGGGATAATGTTGATAAAATAGTGCTAAAAAGGGAAATACAAGAAGTTGGGGGGGGTAATGAAGTCTCGTATAGATGGATGTTA
Organism: Metallyticus violacea; assembly: GCA_030762175.1. Classification (NCBI taxonomy): domain Eukaryota; kingdom Metazoa; phylum Arthropoda; class Insecta; order Mantodea; family Metallyticidae; genus Metallyticus; species Metallyticus violacea. The sequence goes on along the minus strand of CM060830.1, from coordinate 19,886,462 downwards.
GATTTATTAATAGATACAAAGCAGATTAAAATATTTTCTGATTGAACTTTTCATTAACCTCTTCACCCTCACCTTATATTTAAAAGTTTGCATTTCTGCTAAGACAGTTGTTTGCTGTTAATTGCTAGTAATTCTGCAGATTAAGATATGTCCAATTCTGATAACTGTGTTAAAGATAAAGGCAATGATAAAAGAATGCCTTAACCTTAAAAGTATATTGTGCTGCAATCTCTCTCCATCCAAATTATTCCATCCGGTCCCAGGCTCATATCCTTGCCAATGCTCTAAATATTTCAAGTCAGTCATTCCCACAGCCCCTATTTATCCAGAGAATTTAGGATTACTTAACATGCTAACTGTGCTCCTAAAAATGCTGTATATATGTTATTTTGTAAGTTTTGCATAGCATTTTATATTGTTTTGTGTGTATGAACAATTAAAAACAAGTCCCTTTTAGTAGTCCAACAGCTCTGTCCCACTGTAAGGATTTTAATGATACGTTTAATTTGAACATTTAGTATGACGTGTAACCAATTCAAATTCCTGAAAGTTACCATAGAAATGGAGAGATAGCAGCTATGTATTTGCATAAAGTATGTACATTACTAAGTTTAAATCTTATGTGTAAATATTCCATTGTTACTTAGCTCTTCAATTAATATATTACTCTTACTTATTCTTCCTACTCCACCATTTTTCCGTGTAGCTTATTTGATCTGTTTCCATGCATTGCATTACCCGTGATTAAATATTTACTTTTACCACCTTCACTTATCTTCTGCCTTTCATGAACACAAGCTGTTAGAAATATTGAGCTATTTGTGCAACTATTTAGTATTTTATTCTTGTTATTTTAGCTACATTTTTCTTAGAGTTACTTTATTTTTAATCACACACACCCACATTTATATGGGCTGGTTTATGTGAAATCAGACAGTAAAACTCCTTTTATGTTTAAATTTAATCAAAACATTGAGAATGTAGAGAGAGACAGGATATGCATAATTTATCACTATTAGTTTTTATGTTAGAACAGTATTAAAGTAAGAATATTTTTGAACTTTCAAAATTAAATACCCCTGAAATGTTTCAGAATATATACACCAAAAATACTAAGTGAAAGGTCCAGATAAGCAGTTTACTCTTTATTAAATATTATTTTGTCCTAAGGGGTCACTTTTGGGATTATTTTGTTTTATCATTTTGCAGTTACTTTAAACTATTTTTACAATCCATGTTGATTCCTTATTTATATACAATAAGATAATATATTTCAGATTACTGGTGCCTTTAACAGGAAGCAAGAAAATAAATCCAGAATGAAAGGGGGTTGTTTCGAATCACTTTTACTTCCATGCAGTTTAAGTGAATGTATTGTGTGTGGCTATGCAGCAAGGGTGTGCCAAACAATTAACTACAGTGTGAGTTAAAGTCTCAATAAGAAAGGCTGAGCATGTGCTAAATGCCAACAACCCTCCACTACATGCTGAAATGCATTTTTATAAACACTTGTAATTTTTATAAACTGTTTCCGATAATAGATCGCATTTTTGAAAATTAATAATCATTAAATTTTTAAAGCAGAATATTTTAACATGAATATCAATATGTTAAAATAAATGCAGCTATTTAAAATACATCATATTGAAAAAACAATCTAATATTTTATGCAATTTGAGATCGAATATCCCATTTATATAAATTGAAATAATTCTCTCTCCACCCACAAAACCAATAATCACAATGTTCTGCCATTTTGACAGCTTCTAATATTTCTTATAATTTAGAATGTGGTAACTAATCCATCATCAAATAGATTGCATCCATAAATATAAGTAAGAAATAATGTTTTATTTTTATGTTTTAAGAAAATTAAATACTTAAGAAATTTAACATTTTTATCACAAATACACCCTTGGCACTTGATTGATGAAAAAACAGATTTGCATTAATGATATGAAGGATTTATTTAATCTCTTCTACAGAGCTTTCAGAATATGTCCTCACCACTTGTATGGGGTTTTGCATATTGGCCATGGTCATCTGCCTGCCTGTCATTGAACTTCTGAGCAGTCATCTGACTTTAAAACAATTATTTTGTGTGTAAATGTTATTATAAATATGAATCAATTCCTTGCGTTCACAAGGAGTTTATTCGGAAGTTCTCTGGGCAATTGCCTCCTTCCAGAACTGCAATACTGCAATACATTCAGTGCAGTATAGTTTAGTGCAAAAAAAGAAACACAATAAAGGTACAGTTTTAACATAAGACAAATTAGATGCAACTGACACAAATTCTGAATATTCACTACCAAAATTAGTAGTATAAGTTAGGGTTTCAGCATCTTCTGTATATACAGCAACAAAATAATTAAAACTGAAACCCTGCAAGTGCATATTTGTCCATTATGTACAAGGTGATCCTGTAGCATATGTGCATTTTAAGAGTGCTTTCTTTCATCAATTACTAAGGGGTTAATGAACCCACAACTTGTGGTCTTTTCATACAAGATGTTGTTCCACCAAAAGGGTCCCGTTGGAGTGCAGGTACAGGTGGCTATGGCATGTCCAGCTTCCGAGATGCAAAACCCTGTGCAAATGAAAAGGACATATTCTGGGAGCCCTTTACGTCAGTTTTGGCTAAGAAAACAATGTTAACAAATTTACATGGTTTGCATCATTTTGTTTCATCTGTAAAACAACTATCTAGATTGTATGCAGTACTTTTTTCTGCAGAATTATCAAATGTATTAAAGTGCTCTCAAGATAAAATATTATATTAGCATCCATAGAGCATACATTTCCTAATAAGTGCATAATGTATTTAAATTCAGTAAATTGTAAATGTTTATTCAAACTTCCATAGTTTAACTACACCATCATCACTTGCTGAAGCCAGAAGTCCTGGATCTTTTGGACACCACATTACAGAGTTTACATCTTGTGAATGAGCCTTGTGACATGTATAAAGCAAATTGAATGTCGGTTCATTCGGATTAGAATCTGCTGCTTCTTTAAAGATTCTGATAATATCGTCCCCACAAGCAGTAGCTAATAACTCTGTTTCATGACACCATGAGATATCATATATTGTGCGATCATGGAAGCCAGAGAGTGTACAAACACATTTCCATACTGAGTCCTTATCAGGAGTAGCTATTCCTTCAGCATTGCCAGGAGGGTATTCTTGCCAAATTTTGATTGTGCGGTCATCACTGCAAGTTGCAATGCGATGTCCTGTCTTGTCAAATGCTAGGCTCCATACTGTAGACTCATGTGAATCCAATGTGGCAATACAGATCCAGTCATTATCTGCAGGATCCTCTTTAAAAAGTTTCACAGTATTGTCGTAACTTGCTGAAGCTAAGATGTCGAGATGAGGATGCCAAACAACTTTCTTCACATCCTGTGTATGGGCGTTAAGTACTGCAGCGCACTCATATTCTTCTCCATCTGTGATTTCCCACACCCAAACACTCTTATCTCGACTGCAAGTTGCTAGCAACTGGCCAGATATTGCCCATGACACACTTTTGACCTCATTTTCATGGCCCTCCAATGTAGCGCTGCACTCAAATTCTCCTGATTTCTTGTCCCATATTGCTGTTGTTGCATCAAAGCTAGCAGATGCCAGATAATTTCCACATGGGGACCAAGCAATTTCACGGATTGTCCGAGTGTGTCCATCTGTTAAAACTGTTTTGCATACACATTTTGAGCCCTCTTTTCCCCAGATACGGATTGTTTTATCTTCTCCACAGCTTGCCAAAATATTTCCTTTTGGATGCCAACATACATCCCATACTCGACCTTGATGACCTAATAAAGTCTGCACCAATTCCAATTTGTTCATTGCACCTGGAAAAAAGAGGTATATTATCAAATTGTGTTTGCATGCCTGTGATGAAGACTTTCCATTTTTCATGTTAAGCACTATTTGGATAAAAATAACTGCCATAAACAATACTGACAAATAAAAATTGCATGATTTGCTTCACTGTACAATTTCCACATTGTATTATGTTACGAACAATGACAATTTTTTTTCATGTGAAACATTGACCTATATGATTCAGACTCCATGTTAAATTACTTCCATCCTCATCTTCATAGTCACAATACAAGTAAGGAATTATCTTTTCAGAAATTTAATTCAATGAAATAGTTCCAGCTAGACACTAAAGATCTTTTCTATTATATCAGTTGTGATTATAGGAAAAAAGGCTAGATCCAGAACCAATAGATTTTTAATTCTTTTGTATTTTGCTAGAAATCAATAAATAAATATATCAGTGCTGCTTAAAACTGCTAATAAGCTGGGATGTGTTATATAGCATAGCAACACATTAGGAAACAGCTATTAAAACAGATATTTCTGTTGTCTTAAGCTCAGAATGTCCTCACAAGAAATAGCCATAATTCCCTTTAATAATTATGATCAGCATTTAGCATCCTGCTATGATAAAAGAAAAATAACATTTTAATGTTTATTTAGTGAAAATTCTGTAGTTAAACAGCTATTAGCTATTTATTTTATGTTTGCCAATTTTGGTGGGAGCTGTTTACAACTGTTCCTATTAATGCCTTCCCCACTACCCTGACATGCTAATGAAGCCATGTAGGAATGCTAACCGTAGGCACAAATATATAAACAATCATCACAGGCTGCATTGTTAATATGCATAAACAAAATAAAGCTATCACCAGTTATGGCTCAGATTGAGCACATAGAACCTCCCTCCTTACTTGATAGCAATCCAGCTCTTTTACCCTCACACTTTGTATTTTTGGCAGCACTTGATTCAAAAAAACAAATCCTTCCTTGCCCAATGGCAAAAATAAATAAAGAGGTAATACATCGCTTGTTTTCCATGCCAGTAAGCCAGACTGATCCCAATGGCTACAGTGGAATCTGTGGTGAATAAAGCAGCATTTGGGCATATTTTCTCCCAGTACCCCAGTTTTCCCTTCATGTGGCCCATTGAATTCCATGATTTGAAAGCAGATAACTGCCCTCTGCAATTGAGTGCAAAACCCTTATGTTTAAATTATTTTTAAGTGTTTAACGCCTGTTTTTACTCCAGAGGCATCAAAGTGGTGGATACTGATGATGCATGAGATGAAATCATAAATTGGCAAAGGATTTTTTTCAAGGAAGGAAGAGTTCCAGGCTTAAGTTTAGGATACCTCCCTGGGTTTTCCATTTATGAGAACTGAGGAAAACCTGGAAAAAATCTCAGTCAGGGAGAATGGTCCTGGTTGGAGTCAAACTTTATATTTTCACAATACTGAGAATATTAAATGTGGCTCCTCTTCCTCTAATATACGCTAAGTCAAGATTTGATCCATTTATCTAACCTAAGTACAGGTTTGTGTGAGTGCACAAGTTAATTTTTCAACTATGTAACCAACAAAGTGTAAATGTTTTAGGAGCTTAGAACAATTTAGAGGTATGTGTATTATCACAGACAATAGTTTTTCAGAATCTGAACTTAATTTCAAATCTTATTTTGATTTAAAGTAAAACACTAAAAATCATGTCGTCACATTAAAACTCTTTAAGTTTCACAAACACACTGTATAATTTCAAATTATACATACAAAGGTAGATCTGCAAGTTTCCAGCATAACCATTTTCTAGGTATGATAAAGACAAAACTATATTTCACTTTTCAATATAGTTACCCTTTATTGCAATACACTTTTCACATCTAATCAACATTTCAACCCACCCCCCTGCAAATTTGGTCAGAAATCTTGCCTGCAAAATTGGAATGAACAGTTTCCATTTTCGTCACACTTAAGTTACCTTCCTTGAAGGTCCTTCTTGAGTTTTGAGAAGAGGAAATAGTCACTGGGAGCTAGATTGGGTTGTAGGGTGGATGATCATTCTCCTTGAAGCCACATTTCTTCACAGCTTCCATTATAACAAGAGCTGTGCACATAGGCACATTGTGGTGAAGAAGGCGCACACCACCACTCAGCTTTCCTTGCATTTTCTCTTTGATGGAAGCACGTAATGTGCAGTAGGCCAGCATAGTACTCCCCATTTACTGTAGTGTTCCTCTCCTTGAAGTCAATGATGCCTATTCCTTCACAGTCCCAAAAGATTGTGGCCATGATCTTCTTGGTAGACTGAGTGACCTTGGCCTTTAGAGGTGGTGCTTCTTCAGGTTTACGCCACTCTATTGATTCTCTGTTGAACAAAGGATCATAGTACAGGACCATAGTTTCATTTCCTGTAACAATGGTTTGCAGAACTTCTCTCTAGTTGCCATGTCAGAGCTCCAAAAATGCCTGACAACAGATGGCTCGATGCTGCTTTTGGTCCGAGGAAAGAAGTTTTGGCACCCATCTTGCACTAACCTTATTCATGTTTAAATGTTCATAAATAATTCGAAGGACTGTTTTTAGACAGGCCCAACCTTGCTGCTACTTCTGTAACTTTAAGCCAATAGAGTGATGTTTTCAGGAGTGAGAACCTCCAAGGGTCGACCTGCACACTATTCATCTTCAATGCTTTCTTGACCCATGGGCCATTCTTTTATGGTATAATATGAGGGAAATGCTACCACATATACACCATCCAATTGCTGTTTAATTTCATTTAGAGTAAGTCGTTCTTTTGTGAAGAACTTAATTACAGCTCGATATTCCATTTTGAACACGTCACAGTCTTCTACCAGCCTTCTTTATGCAACTATATCTGAAGAACTGACCACAGCAGAGCAGAAATTACAGCTGCAATTATTTACTTAACAGATAAGATATGACACCAGTTATGGCTTTTGTGAAGAAGGCGACAATCCTTAATGGTGAAACTGGAAACTTACGGACCCTTGTACTTGTACATAAACCAAAATGAGGTACAATATAAATTGGTCAGGTTTTTCTTGCTCTCCTGAAAATATAAGTTTTTTGTTACAATGTTGTCAGGAAAAGCTATTTAATTAATGAACATCTCTGATTATAATACAAATTTACTATAATCAGATCATGTTTTCAAGCCCATTACTGATATCTGATCTCACAGTTAAGTAGCATTAGGCATCATCAAAATTTAGACAAACACTGCTCTTCATTAACAGAACTAAGTACAGAATGAACTTTGACCCTTAATAAAGTAGAATTGTACACAAAATTTCACAAGTTTTGGATGACCATCACAATCCTTAGCTTTACTCATTCCTTGAAAATTATGGACCATGAATCATGATGTTCATTTTTTAAATTTCACTGGATGTTAAAGCTAGCATGTTTCCCTGCATAGAGAGCATACACATTCCTTGTTCACTTCATGAAAGTGAGATGTTGCACATGGCCTGCGGTGAAGCACATGAACTGCCCATCTTGTAATTACATGTCGCAGCTCTTGGTTTGCTTGCTTCCGCTATATATCGATCATGACATCTGTGTATTAAAAAACAACAGAAATCTTCTTCCTCTTTTTTTCTCTCTCTACCATTACCTGCTGGCTGGCTGCGCGGTAGAAACTTCAGCCTAAAAACCTTTTAATGAAGAAAGTTTCTTTCAACAGTGCACAAGTCTTGGTTGGGTTGGTGCACACAGTATTCTCTTCAGGAAACATGTTTTAATTTTTTCAGTAGTTTTTTAGTTGACTAGAGATAATTTTTCCCACATTATCTCTATTCATAGGCTATTATGTGGCTTAGTACTGCATGGAAATTTTTTGGATTGACTTCAGTGAAATTTTATGCAGTTCCTGTATCAAATATGTAGATTTGATGGCTACTGTTACCATTTCTTTGATAAGAATTTTCTATGTTGATTACCCCAAAGTTAATTATCTTCTCTTTCCCTTTATAGCCTTTTCTTTAATATGCATTTTCTAGGATGATCACTCTAAATTAATTATCCTCTCTTTCCCTTTATATAGGGTTTAGATAGTTGATCTTCTCCATGACTTTAGCATTTCCCTGCTGACTATACATAAGTTGAAAATGTTGGTCGATAGTTCTAGGAGCAGATTCTCTGAAGCTTACATTTGTTCATTGTGTGTCACATCAGGGCCTGTTTGTTTTTTCTATTTCTTTTTAAACCTCCTGAGATATTTGGTGCATTTATTTCCGTATTTTTAATGTCGTAAGGATGCTTTAAGTTTCTATTTCATGTTAAACCTGGGAGTTACTCTTTGACTATCCTCAAATAATTTTACAACAAAGGGTTAAAGAACTTGCTCTTGCATTAATTCATGAGTATTATCATGAAAGGGAAATGGTACTTCACTCCTGGTATTCACCTACAAATTGTAATGCTGCAACTCTGTAGAACTGCTTTGGAATTCGTAGGAGGTAAGTATTAATATGCTTTCATGCACACAAACAATCTTAATCATTCAACTCCTTGACTAAGTTATAACTAAAGTATTACATTAGTGAATTCTATTTGGGGGTAGTTCATTTTTGTCCGTTAGGTTGGTCACAGTATGTTGGCTATATTTATTCTACACGTACATGCAACGTGCTTATGAAATTCTTGCGGGCCTACAGGTCGCACCTAAAGCACAAAAGAAATTATATGAACAAATCCAAATTCACTGAAATTCCAATGATGTTTGGGAGAGCGAAAAGCAACTACTGAAATTAGAAGCTTTAGAAATGTAAATTTTATTTTCACTCCATTTTATAATTTTAATGTGAAAAGTAGTTCAAATGGTAATCAACTAAAATAATCTATTAATAAACCTAATGTGCTGCAAGTGCCCATCTCTGCAATGTTTAAAATACGGCGCTATTACAGAGGTTAGCTCACACATGATGCACTGGGGTTGGACTGAAGGATCTTAATCTCCTAAATAGGCGTAGTAGTATACAAAGAGCTATTACTATAAAAAAAAAAAAGCTCAAACTATGATACTTACTATGCCGTTCGTGGTGGTTTTCTTCTACCGTATAATTTGAGATTGCACGTGCTTTTTGGAGTTACTCTTTGTAATCTAATCTGCCACAACTAAAATTTTATTTTGAGGATTCTCTTCCCGTAATGTAAGTTTAACATTTAATTCCTACAGCTTAGCTTACTATTAGTAACTTTATGCCAACTACATTTGCTATCTCAGCTTCCATATATCAACATTACGTTGCTTCTACTGCAAAAGACTTTAAAACATGTTCGCCAACTTATATTTTCGGAGAATGTTAAATTCCAAAATATGTTAAAAGACTAACTTTTAAAACATATTCTCAATGAAATATATTGATTAACTCGGAATAAATTGCGTAAATCTTTTCGGAAGCATTTTTGTTTCATTAAATTTAGGTTGCGGTACTGCAGTAGCCCAGTACTGTAAGGGTTACCAACGTTTGTTCCTTGATTACATATCACTGTTATTAGTTGAATATAACCTCTTATTGAGGATACCGCTAAAGGTGTTTTGTGTTTGGGGCTAACATATCTGAGACAAAAATGGCATGTGATTATGCGAAGCAGAAGCTATCCAAATCAATTTTGGAAATGAAGGTTTGCAGAAATAACAATATAGTTATAATTAATGGAGCTAGGTTAATGAGAACTGGTTTCTTTGGTAATGAACAGAGGACATACGATATCTTTAGATGCAGTTCACGTATTTTGTGAACCTTAAGAATGATTCGTCTCATTAAGATTTGACATTTATGGAGATTTTAAATAGATATGTACTTGGAATTGCAAAGATGCATGTCATTTCTCTGCTAATTAATATTTACAGACTCATAATTTGTTTCAGTTCATGAAAAGGAGTAAAGAGAAAGCTTTGAAAGAACAAGAGACTGAACAAGTTCAAGCAAAGTTTGCAGATGTAATAACAGAGCAAATGAAACATGGATCGTAAGTTCATATAAAATAACCGTAATATTACTATTTTAAAGGCCCTTATAATTGAACAGTTGATTAACATGTTATTACATCATAATTATAATAGAAACACCTGCAGTAATTCAATCTTTCTTTTGGTCTGGAGGTGTTACTCATGTAATTGTGGCACTTGTTCATCAGCTTATGCTATTTATTTTTCCGGAAATTCTGCAGAAGATCGTTTCGCAGATTTTTGTTTAGTGCACCAATTTCTCAAATTGATTCTGCTTATTTCCTTATGCTTTTGCGGGAGTTACTTTATTTTCGACGTTTCTTTCTTCGTTGTGTTGAGTTGTGACTACTACGATTGGTTGGTGCATTGAGTTCGTCATGGTTCATTTGTAAAGCTGTGCAGGTCAGTTCTTATAATAATGTAACTTGTAGTGTTGAATAGTATCAATACGACACACTGTCCTGATTTGATGTGGTTTCGTTGCCTTATGAGCTGTACCGGTATTGAACTTTTTTTTTTTAATTTTTTAATTTTTTTTTACATAGTGTAATTAAAGAGTTTATGGTTTACCTTATGTCAGGGCATGAATTGAATTTAAATAAAAATTGGAATTACGCTATGGGAAACGCTACGAGAAATATCGAAAACGGAAGAAAGTTCCCTACTCTTTGTCAATTCTGCACGTGGAGGCACGTTCATACGACGAATGAAGCTAGACGTGAAAATTTTTCGTCGTTTTGTAGCTATTTTGTTTCTTTTACCTCCGCGGCCTGATTTCGTTTTTAAAACTTGATGGTTCCAATCACATTGTATTTGACTTATATTCCTTTGTTCGTGAGGTTTAAACACGTGTGTGGTAGTGAGAAATTTAGAATGTTGGATGAACCTAAATTGGTTGTAGAACGTTTCAAAAAAGACAATTAATTGAAAACCAGTGGATATTTAGTGGCATAGACCTAATACAAGGGTCGCAGCATCTTTGTATCCTGGTTACCAAGGTAAGTTTTTTTTTTTTTTTTTTTTTTTTTTTTTTAATTACAAAGATATTCTATTAGTTCCTAACAAAGTGTATAATTTACTATATCAGGCGAGCATGCGTTCCTAATAGCTTATTTCGGGTTAGGCGCCGTTTGGCTAATTTTCAACAAAAACCGTTATAGCAAACATTGTTTATACCAAGAAGTAGAGCTGTAAATAACGTTATTGTCACGTATTGCAGTAATATACATGGATTGGCCGTTTTCCACATGCACCGTAATTACTTGGGGGGGGGGGTGAGAGAATTCGGAAGTATGTCCAAATTTGTGGTTTGCGAAATGCTTTAAAGTTCTTTTGCAGCAAGCAATACGTTGAAATCTACGAGTTTGGCAAAGAAAAAATAATAAAAATCGGCGAAACGCTGTTCTGCAGAACTACCCTTTTTCCTTTGAAGGTGTTCAGGAATTTACGGACCATAGCTAATTTTTTAAAAGGGGTGAATCACAGAACCCAAAAGACATATGCATGTCATTTATAAATGAATTTTGAGAAATATAAATGATACTTGGTGAAACTTCATCCCACTTCATTTTGCATCCCACAAGCAAAACTTCGAGGATAACAGACTCACCTCTTTTTGTAAACACAACAGCCAGCAAAAATGGAATTCCTAATCTATTCATATATATATGCACACTAACCTCAAGTAAACCCTAGAAACCAGAAGATGACTGGTTTATTGTGGCTTGCTATGTCATGGCAGCCCACACTCATTTGTAAATACTGTGGACAAAAATTCCTTATCAGTTTATATTAATACACCAACACTTAATAACCTAGACCTACCTAATCTCGAATGAATCCTAGAAACTGGAGGACCTATTAGTTTATTACTTTTGTCTCCCCTGCTATCCTTTTGTGTTATGTAAATTTTAAACTGGCTTGCATATATAGAAGGAAGTTTGAAAATGGAATGCAAATATTGGAAGTTTCAATTAATACTTACATAAACCCATATATTTCCTATTATTATCACAAAACATACAAAATTATGAGAATATTTGCACCAGTAATTTTAATAATTAGTGTAATTCATTGCAGTTATAATTAATAGTGATTTTTATGGGATATAAAGAACATATATTTGCATTTAAATAAAACTAGTATTTTTCATTAATTCTGCAATGTTTTTTAGGATGTCATATGTTGTGAATTACATAAGTATGAAATTGGAGGTAGTGGAGCTTTATAGGTACAAAAAGACTAATTGTATGTGCATTGGTCCGAGGCTTGACAATTACATATTGCTTAAAATGTACATATAGATTCAGGACTCAATAGAGATTATTAAATGTAGAACTTTCATTCACTCCCTTGTTAATCTTAATTCTAAGATTCATTAATTGTACTTCCTTTATAAATGCACCAAATATTTCAAATATATATTTATTAGAATCTCAAAATTGTTTCTCTCAACCTGCTGAACACCCTCCTTATTCCTTATTTCCTCCCACTGATGCATTTTTTTCCTCTCGGAGACTTCTCTTTTCATTCCTCATTTAAGATGTATTAATAATGACACAAATGAGCATAGAGTTAATCAGTGTGTTGAGTTAATTGGCCTTTTCAGGGTGAAAGAAAATCCCAGTGTGATTTGAATGTATATCCTGTGCTTTTATGCATACTCATGTACCAACAAATGAAGTGCTTCAGAGGAACCCCTTGAACCTCCTGCTATTCAACATTGTCATAGCTGACATCACTAATACTGAGAAACTCACCAAAAGCAAAGTTAATAATGTATGCAGATGAATGGCTAGGACGTCCAAATAAAGACAAATTATTAGCTGCTCTGCAAAACCTTGAAAAATGGGCCATAAACAATGGATTCATCATAAATTGAGAAAAGACTATATAATTGTTGTTTATTAAAGGCAGTAAAGCATCCATAGACTACATCCTTCAGTCACATCAAGAACCACTAAAAATGGTAAATAAAATCACATCTTCGAGACACCTTGCAGACAACAAACTTATACAAGTATCACATAATGGAAGGATAGTATCTACCACCAAAGCAATATACACCATAAATAATTAACATGAACTCTCTCTGGAATTGGCAAGAAATTATTTGACTCTTGTTATAACTTTGATATTAACTTGATAGCATCCAAATAATTGGGGACAGACTGATATAATCTCACTTCCAAAGAATGGAAAGTAATTAAAGCACAATTTTTTAACCTGCTGTAAGAATCAGAGTCAGCTCCCACTACATGAATTATTAATTATTAATTTATTATTAAATCCATGGATCTTACAAGAAAATATGGGACTTGTCAATACATTCAATACAATATTCGTTAACAAATTATCAGTTCAAAATATCAGCATTAACTATATTCATGTAAAAACATATTCAGATTAACCAATAAAACAATAATACAGCATACATCACAATATAACAATACAATAATATATAATTAAATACAACAATGATAGTTTAAGGGTATAACAATTCAATACATGAGCATAAATGATTCATACCAATGAATACATATAATTATAGACTTATTAGGAAGTATTAATTTAATAGAAATTTACAGCACTTGCTGTCAAGAAAGAAGAAAATTCATCATAGTCATCGTAGATGTCACCACATTCAATTCATAACTTTCAAATAAATTAATAGTCCCCCCCCCCCTTTTATGTATGTTTTTCTTTAGTGTTCACTATTTTCATCAGTTGAGTAAAGAAGATTAAATTCTAAGAATTTATGTAGTTCATTTTTAATTTATGGATCTTATATTTTTAAGTAGTAAGGTAGTTGATTATATAACTTTATGCCATTAACTTATAACAAATTTTTAAAAATTTTGTTCGAACCAATGCAGTGATGCTAGATAAAATATAAATGATTATCCAATACTGTTGTTTCATACACTCTAGTGCTTCACTTTTAAAATATAGTGGGACTGCATTCGAAGGGAATTTTTAAGGATTTTAACATCATATTGGCACCTCCAACAGATACACTTTAAGAATGTTCTAGGGGACAACACTTTCAATAATATCCCAAAAGAAAAAAAAAGTGGCATCTATAAAATATGCAAAGAATATGATACGATATATGTTGGAGGAACTAAAAGTAACTTGGGAACACGTTTAAAGGAATATCTCAGAAATGTTAAGCACAAACAAATAGATAGGTCTGCAGTAGCGCACCACTTTGACTGTATAAGCATGATATAAAAAAGGAAATAAACTTGTTTAAAGAAGCACAGGAATATGGGAGAGGATTTACATTTACAAACAAAGATCATCTTATGAACTTCGATATTCCTGGGGAATGCAATACAAATTTTCAGTTCATAAAAGTACTGCTAGGATGGAGCTGCAAGTCCTCTTAGAAGATAATTTCTCCAACCAGTCATCAAGTCGGTTGAGGATGGGGAGGATTCTCTTCGGTCCCCACTATATTTTAAAAGTAAGTGAAGCCTGGAGCGTATAAGACAACAGTATTGGATAATCATTTATATTTTATGCCATTAAATTTAAAAAATTATAGTATATTTCAATGTGAAAATTCCTGTTATTTAAAACTATATTTGTTGATATACTTTGGTATTATGAGGATTTATATCCAATTTGCTTTTGCTCTTGTATTTTGTGAGTGTGTATTATTATTATTATTATTATTATTATTATTATTATTATTATTATTTACTAATTTATTATTACAGAGGTTGCTTTTTATGTGAACTAATATACCTTTGATATGCAGGGCTTTCATGTAAAAGCTATCCTGCTTATAGGGGAAAGTTCTTGCTGCTGACGGGATTCAAAACCCAGCACTGCACTTGTAGGATAGTTTTTATGTGAAGGCCTGCTTGGTAAGTGCAATAAACTCAGTTGCTTAAAATGTTGCCTGCAGCTTTCTATATATGGGATGTTCATTAGAATCTGTATAACTTTCTTTTGTTTAAATATTACAATAATTTTATTGTATTTCCCCATAATTTAAGTCCATATGATAAATAGGAATGGAAGTAGGCAAAGTAACAAGTTTAAATGCTTTTAATGATACACAAAATTTATATGGGAAAGAGCAAAGCATGAACACTTCAGTTTAATTGCCAAATTTTTAATGTGTTTATGACAACTTAAGTATTTGTCAACCCATAATCTTAAAAATTTTGTTTCAGATTGAATGTTCACAAATTTAAATCCAAATTTTATGTTGAGAATCTCAAGTCTCTTTTGATGGAAATTAACTGCTGTGTTTTCCTCATTTACCACTAGTTTATTGATTCTGAACCAGTAATTTATATCCTATACATGATATATTCTGAAGATTTTTATTACTTTTTCCTGTAACGAATATACTTGCACAGTTATCATTAGCAGAGTTATTTTTACTTCTGGTTCATTTTTAAAGCATAATGCTAAATCATTAATGTATAGTAGGAATAGTATGGGGTTCAATATGAATCCTTGAGTGATCCCAGATACTACTGTTCTTAATATACAAACTAGCAAGAGAAACCTCATATATCAAGGGTCTTGAATTGAAAATATTATTCACTGAACAATATGTGAAGATGGGGAAAGGAGAAGACAACAACAAAGGGAAATCAATCCAGAATTGTACAGCTCAGAAGCACTATGGGACAGAAATTGCATTAAAGAATTACTAAGATCAGAGGCACATCATTATCCATATGCATTAAATGGGTTTTGTCACAAAATGTACAAGACCAAAAAATGTAATCACCCAAATCTACAAGTTGTGTGACCATCTGTCAAAGTGCCCAAGATGAATAAGATCACTGAATGATTACAGCAAAGACTAATGCAAACTATAACTTGCTCTGTGGAGCACGCCTTTATTCATATTTGCTTTGTTTGTATCAGAAGCTGTATATGAATGGTTTAGTATATTCGAAATGCCAATCATTGAATCCTGTTGTTGCTGTGAAAATAAAAGAAGGTTGTGAGTATTTATTTCTAAGAATTTGAAAATTTAAATGAAAAAAAAAATAATCCAGTGAAAATAAACTGGTTGTGAGTAGCTTATTTCTATGAATTTGAACATTTAAATGGATTTTTTTTAATAGTGTTTAATGCCTAACAGGAAATGGACACTGATGACACATGATATAAAATGATAAATTGCGAATGGATGTTTCTTAAAGGAAGGAAACATTCTAAGCTTAAGTTTTGGGTACCTCTCCTGTATTTGCCATTTATGAGAACTGAGGAAAATCTGGAAAAACCCTGTCAGGGAGGATGGCCCTGGTGGGAATCAAACCCCAGACCTCCCACTTAATGAGTTTGCACCTTAACCATCTTGGCCACCTATGGTGGTTTAATCAGCAATGAAATATTGTCTTATTTACATAAGATAAAAATATTTTTAAGCCAATTCAAGTATGTAATAAAGGTATTTTTTTTAAATTTATATTGTAAAACCATCAAAACTTTACTGGATGCAAAGATGATGATAGCAACATAGTCGTACATAAGTCTGAATATTGGATTTTGGAAAGATTTAAAATATTAAATCATATAAGAAAAATTCAAAAGTATGACTTGTACTGGAACCATGGACCTTCAACTTAGCTATATGGCCACAGCCACAAATTTCTCCTATCTGAATGAATGTTAAGCCAATGATTAGTGGTTCAAGTCCATGATTTCATATGTTCCTTTTCTGTGATTCCAATTTGAAACCCTAGCCAACACATGCACATTGTGAAAAACACAACTAAATAAGATAATTATGTTATAAGTTTTAATATTTAGAACATGTATTTTTAAAAATATAATTGCAGAAACTCCAGTCGCTGCCGTCTGGTGATCAGCAATGCTGGAGGAGTACAAACTGTGTAAATATCACAGATATAAAAAATATATTAGTAATTAGTTTAATGAAAGTAAGATACACTGGTATTGAAAATGTTTTGCAAATAACAATGAATGATAATTTAAGGAAAATCTCTTGTTTGATGTTAAATCCTGGTGGATGGAGAATGTACTAAATTTGTGTCATGCAATTGGTAGAAACAATGCAAAATTGTTAAAATTGTAAGTGTCTGGTAAAAAGAACAGAGGAATGCAGTTGTAGTTGGGCAGCTATGAAAATAATTCATTACATTATATGTTTGATAATAATGAAGTACTTCCACTGCAGTATAGTGGTAGCATTCACACTTTCTATATTAATTGAATTCTGGTTGGGTTAGTTTCCTGACTGAGGTTTTTACAAGGGTATTCTTTCAAAGTCTCCTAAACTCATTTGATCTCATCTGTCATTCATTGTCTGGTATAATAGATCTCTAGGTCACTGTGCTATGATTGCACATAAAAAATGAAAAGGTGTTTTTAGCTATTAAGGCATGCAGTTGGTTTGTGCTAAAACTTTAATCATGCATTTGCTTGAAAGAATTTTATAAAATGTTGGTGCTAAACCTTAAATAAAAATGGGCAAAAAGTTGGCATCTTTTATTCAAAATATTATTAAACCACAACAAATTGTTAACCTTTGAGGCATTTAAATGCTGGATGGTTCAATAAGTAAAGAATAAAGCTCTTTTCAGTACACAATAGAGGTATTCTTACTTTTTTTTTAACAAAATATTATGTTATACAGTTAACGCGTTATATTACTAGAAAATAAGTTGCTTTTTATAGACTACAGTGTAATAATGTTAATACTCTGTTTTTCTTTTTTTTTTTTTGATCCCTAGTTGTAAATATATTATTGAGCCAAGCTATGTCCCATGTGAGGACCTAATCATTGGAAGGCTGGCATCCCATGGAATGAATCCTGAAATAGAAAGGATTTTGGAGGAAGAAAGGGAAGCTAAAGAAGATGAAATAAATGTGAAAAAAGAAATGGAAGTGTCAGATGATGAAATGGCAGAACGTTATAGCACATTAGTTGGTACAATTGGTCGCAAGTTCAAAACAAAAAATACCCTCAAAGTACTGAATTCATCAGATAAAGAAGAAGAAGAGCCTAAAAATAAGAAAGTTAAATTTATGAAACCTTCTGATGATTAAAGAAATGTTTAAATTTATGGTAAGATACACCACTTTATTAATGCAATATATATTTATATGTTAAAACTTTTAAACTTTAGTTATTTCAATGCAATGTACATACAATTTAAAATAAAATAAACAAAATTGTGCTTAAACAGTAGTTTTTATCACAGATTTCACTTAAGTCTAGTCCCATTAATCTATACTGTGGCCATTAAAATTGCCAAAGCCTAGAAGAAATGCATTAAACTAACCATGCATTTTCTCAAAAGGATGACTTGTTGAAAATATGAGCAATACCAGCAGGTGTCTGAATTTGATCAAGGGATAATTGTGGCATACTGACAATACTGGATGTCATTCCGAAAAATTGGTGCTCATGTTGGATGAAATGCATCCATAGCAAAATGAATATTAAATTAGTGGATTTGAGGTGGACAAACACATGGGTATGAGCAAATCAACAGGCCCCCATCAAACAACCAAACGAGAAGATGAAATCACTGTGTAGCTTTTATGAACGTGTACAAAGTGTTGCAATTTTAATGGCCAGCAGTGTATATTATATGGAGTGCTGAGAACCATAATTAGACTCTAAGCAAAGTTGTAACACTCTGCCTTACTTTGGATTTAATCTTTCCCTTAATCAGCCAAATGGAATGATTGAAAAATGGAAGAAAGACATTTTTATTATGAGATCTGAAAAACTATGTTTTTTTTATTGGATTGGAAAATACTTTTGAAATTGTTTGTTTGAGAATGTTTTATTGTATGTTGTCTTTATTACGTCATACAGTGAGGTTTGCATTTGCAAATCTGCTACTTACTGGCATAACTCCCACACTTTGCAAGCATTTGGTGCCATGAACTTGTATCTATTAAAACATAGGTATTAAAATAAAATAAATAAAAAGTGAATTGTTTTATAGAAGATGTTGGATGTGTTGCCAAAAATTAAATCCATTAGTGCAAAGGAACTGATGAGTGCAAATAAATGGTTATTTCTTACAAAATGGGTGTTTCCAGTAGCTTCTGTAAGAAGGATAAATACAGGATTCTTTTATTTAATTTAGGTGTAGCACTCAAGTTTTGAAAAGGTGAGGTGTTTCACCAGATACCAATGATTGTGAATGAAAGGTTTTAAATGTGCCTCACATTAATTAACATCATGTTCTGATCCCAAGAAATAAAACTGTTACATTAATGTTAACTAATTCAAAACTATTGACCTGTTCAAAAGTTAATTTAATACTCATTATATAAAAAGCTGTAGCAAATTATGTAAATACCACTCCTGTTTGAAATTCATTATTTATATAATCTTATTAATCATTTTTCAGCTACACAATAGAACAATGTATCCAGTAACTTGTTTTTTGTTTCAATACAAATTAGTTCCTTTTAAATGCTTTGATAAATAATGGACTTTGTGCATAATTATTGAAGCTACTGGTATTGGTTATGAATAACCCAACTATTAATATTGTATGAATGTATATTTATTATTTCTACACATTATAATTACAGTTTTACAATATTTCCTTGATCCTTGAGTACTTGTTAATTCAGAATCCTATACACTAACACTCTGGGTGTTGTGTGCATGGATTCTACATCACTTTAAATATACATATTATCAAGTAAACTTTACAAATATTTCTCTAAAGGTGATCATCTTCCCTCATTGTTACTTTATTACTATCTTCCTATGCCTTGAACACTTTCCTCCACCACTTTTCTCTTACTTTCCCTATATAATTTCACTGCCATGGATGGCTGAGATCATTAAGATGAGGACTCGTGAAGTCCAGGGTTTGGATACTGCCAGGGTCGTCCTCCCTGACTA
Source organism: Metallyticus violacea (assembly GCA_030762175.1). Lineage (NCBI taxonomy): Eukaryota > Metazoa > Arthropoda > Insecta > Mantodea > Metallyticidae > Metallyticus > Metallyticus violacea. Next base: position 19,866,780 of record CM060830.1, on the reverse strand, counting down.
GGTTTTTTCCAGGTTTTCCTCAGTCCTGATAACTGGCAAATGCTGGGGAGATACTCTAAATTTAGGTCTGGAACGTTTCCTCCCTTAAAAATAAATCCTTTCCCAATATATCGTTTCACCTCAGTATCATCAGTGTCCATTGCCTGTGGTGCCTCTGTAGCAAAAACGGGTGTTAAAATTCATTATCCTACATAATTTCCAAACTGATGCAAATTCTTTTCTGCTAATCCCAAAAATCTTTAATGCCAGAATTTCTGCCTGCAAATTATCCCACTTGTTCTATAGATCCTCTCTCCATCATTTGGTTTCAGTACATTCTAATATACAGTGCAAGTTCTTTTCTACCTTACCTTCTTTGTCAATTTTACTCCACCTAAAATCATTGTTTCTGTTCTTGCAATTGCCATACCCTCCCTACCCATTTTGTCACAAACCTCAATATATTTTTCTGTGCCCCACTCTTTCTTAAAACTCCTATAATTCATCAGTCCTCTTATCTCTTAGGCTAGCAAATATTTCCTGTTTCTCTATATCATCAATCCTTGCTTTCTCTTTATTCCATGCTCCTTGCTCATTTTGTGACTTTTAAACTATCTAGCTCTCCCAAAAACCAATTTCTCTAACAATTTCCTTTAACCTATTTACCCAATTTCCCACTTAATTTTGTGTGTGTGTGCCTGCAAGCAGTCTTTGAGAATATTTCCTTCCTCCAATGATTGTGTCTTGCCAATATTTCACTAGATCTTTTTGGCCCACCCTTCCTAGCTTCATCAGGGCTATTCCATTGGGTGCAGCTCTAGGTAATTCCAATATCATTTTACAGACTGTTCTATGAATTGGTCTATACATTCCCACCCTTTTCTGTCCCCCATATTTCTAACCCAGCATAATTTTCAACTCAACTGTAGCCAAATATACTCTCTCTATCCAGCTTACACTCATATTTGGGTTTTTCTTCAAGCATGTACTTTTACTATTGGCAGCTAATTTTCCCTTCCATAGTGCTTTCTTTTTTTGTTCTGTCCATTTTCCGTTACTGTTTAGCCGTACCCCCAAATAATCAAATTTCCTTAACACTTCAATTTGACTTCCCTCTGGCCACCATTTCTCATCTCTGCTGAGTTTGTTCCCTTTTTTACATACAAACATTTTTATTTGATTTTATATATCTTAAGTGCCATTTTTTATAATATTTCTCTGTAGCTTCTACTGCTTTCTTTAAATTTCCACTTGTAATTGCAGCTGCTACTAATTTATCTGCAAAAAGCAAAACTTTATTATTAATTCATGTGCTTATTCTATCTCCCTATTTCTTTGACTATCTCATCTATAAACAGATTGAATAGTACTGAACTTAATTTTGCATGCACATCTTAAGCCAATTCTATTTGTACCCCAGTCTGTTACTTTGTTGCTTTCGAGCCTGATGCTAAAACTATTGCCTGTATTAGTCCTGTAAACTTCCCACTTACTACCTTTTCTGTCAGCTTAATCCAAAGCGCATCTTTTGATAGTAGCAAAGGTCTTTAAAGATCTGCGAAGAACAAATACACCTTCCCTCTTTTTATATTCAGATATTTATCTATCAATGTTCTTATCATAATGTACATTTGCCTTTTCTAAACCCCCTGGAAAATCTGATAACTGCCTTTCTCCTTCCACCCATGACTGTAATCATTTTGCTAACGCCCTGTAAACACCTTATCTATTACTGCTAAGAGGCTAATTGCCTCTATAATTGCTTGGATTATTTACCTCTCCCTTCCCTTTAACGATTGATATGGCTGCCCCCAGTTTCCAATTCTGGGCATCTTTCCACCCTCAAACAGTACATTGATTAATTTTATCAGTAGCACCCTCCTTTCATTATCCTCAAACCACACTTTCCAGAATTTTTCTGGTATTTGATCATTCCATTTGCTTTCTTAGTTTTTATATTAATATTGTATCTATGTACAGTAAAGGATTAATGATTATTAACTATATAGGGGTTGTATCATGTATTTTGTCTTCACTCTTTTAGAGAGGTCTCATTGGTGAAATTGATATTTTAAATAAAACTATCATTGGGGGAAAATTCATTGAATATGGAAAAAATGTGTCTTGGTAACACAACATTGTTTTTTTTTTTTTTTTTTTTTTTTTTTTTTTTTAATGAAAACAAGCACAATGAAATTAGAAACAGGCATCTACTAGCAAAACTTCCACGGTTTCCTAAGATGGCAGAAATGAACCTGGAGTCCATGACACCTAAGTAAGCTGGTATTCATTTTTCAGGATAAGAAAATAATCTACAGAAAACCTGACATGTTCTGACAATTGAATTTGGGCTTGCTAGTTGACAAGCATCTCAAATTTGGCAGTGAAAATCAGGAAACCAGATTTGCACCAAAGTAGGACATTTAATTAATACACATACATATGCTTTGAAAATGAGCAAAGTGTGGTGGTTTTTGAATATCATGAAGATTAGAAATTTTTCCATTAATATTATATGAGGTGACAATATTTATTTCAAACAAATAATGCAGAATACATAATTTAAAGAGATTCTGAAACAATTTAACAAATTCCAACTAATCTTGCAATAAAGTGTACAATGGAAAAGCAAAAAGAAGTTAATACTGAAGGAACATCAAATACTAACAGGCAGAAAAGTGGTGCTAGTGTATCACTTTTGGGAGAGCAAACATAGCATAGGAATGGAAAGGTAACTCAAAATATTTATAAGGAAAACAAATTTTGGGTTAAATATGAAAGAGGGAGGGTTACAGAAAAAATATCAACGTAGGTCTAAGATAAGGATATAAATTAAGCTCAGTTCTCTTCAATCTATTTATTGGTGTTCTACAAGAAATTAGCAAAGGTAATGTACATTTGCAACTATAAATAATATAGAGATACCAGGCCTGCTCTTTGCAGATGATTTGGCAACAGTACTTTATCAAGTGTAGGATTAAAACAATCATTAGAAGCAATAGGCATATTTTGTAGAGAATGGGGTCTTAAGATAATTAAAAATAATGTAAAATTATGGTGATGAAAAAAAGTTTCAAATTTAAAAAAAAGGATAAATGGTGGTGGGAGGGGACAGATATTGAAGTTGTCAAAGAAAATGTATTTAGACGTTAGATTGTCTAGCAATGGGAAATGGAGCAATCGAAAAAGAAAAGCAGTAGCAGAAAGAAAATTAGCCATTAGTTAATTAGATCTTGTGTAAACAAAATAACAAATATGCAAGTAAAATAATTAGAATATTTGGCTCAATAGTGGAGAGATTGATTTATTTATGGATGCTCTTTAACATCTCAGGTCATCAGCGAGAAATAAAAAAAATAGTGGAGAGGAGAATGATGTATGGAATAGAAATTTGGGGGCCAGACAAAGGATGGTTTTTTTTTTTTTGATTGATTTATTTAAGGACGCTCTTTAACAGCTCAGGTCATCAGCGTCCCATTCTACTCAGGGCGTGAAACGGCTGACAAATTTTGCTCAGAGGCTTCTCTTTCAGGCTTGAGGTTCTTTTTCGTGCCGCAAATGTACGACACGGGACCCATGGCTTTACTTCCCTTCCGAAGGATTTTTACATCCGAAAAAATCCATCGATCCTGGCCGGGTTCGTTTTGGGTATAGGAGGCAAGTATGGTAACCACTACACCACCAGGACCAACGACAAAGGATGGAAAGGGACAAATGTGATAAATAGATTATTTTGTAGAATTCTCCTAGGCTTACCTAGATCTTCACTTAACCAGGTTGCCCTAATGGAACTAGGAAGATTGGGCTATAAAAGCAAGATCATAGAAAGAGTATTGAAATTTTGGTATAGAACAGGGAGACCAGAAGAGGATAATGGTCATTAATCAGTGTTTGGTAGCATAAGGAAAAATTGAGGGTAGAGAAACTTGGTTATCTAAAATCCAAAATATCCTACAAGTAACAGACATGGGATTAGTATAGTACAAGGAACAAAGATAGGTAAAGGATTTTGAAAAGAGATAATATGAATTGTGGATATTGAAAAACAGAAAATATGGGCAAATCTTAACCCCAAAAATCTCTGAAATTATATAGTACACTAAAAGATGTGTGAGGAAGAGAAAAATATATTGAAATTTGTGATAAGGTAGGAAGGGAAGGGTTGGCATGGTTTAGAACAGGAGTTATTATTTTTATTTAAGTGGAAAAAAAAAATGGATACACTAAGGGGATGTGTCTGTCCAGTGCGTGAAGAACCAGATAGTACTTGGCATTGTACACTAGAATATAAGCAAACAAAGTTTTGGAGGGAACAGTTCCTATTACGAAAGTGGGAAAACTTACCAGATGAAATAAGAGGTAGAAGAATTTTAAATTTAAAATCAGATGAAAACAAAGGAACTGCAAAAATACATAGGCAAGGTAAGACAAAAATGGTTATGGGTGTAAAATACTTAGGAGAGCTGCTTGAGAAGCGCATAGAATTGTCAGATAGTGAAAGGAGGATGAAATGATTAGGGGAGAGTATGGGACTAGTTATCTAGTATTAATCAAACAGAATCCTTATACGCCAATAACCACGGTGTTGGTGTGTATGAGGTCCTAAGGAATGAGCAACTATCAAGAATGGAAATTGGGCCAAATGGGTTTAATTAAAAAAGAAGGAAGATTTAGTATTGTAGGAAATATAACTTAATATTGTATTGAATGCATAAATGATTTTATGTTGTGTTTTGTTTTTGGTTGCATCGGAGTCCGGTCCCCTGGATATTCCAGTAGGTAGCTGCTGATGAACCAGGGAGTGGGGGGACTGAGCCAATCAAATTGGAATAAATTTTGATTGGAGTTTAGTGCCTTCTGGAAATGCCGAAGACACTGCTCCTAATTGTTACATTTAAAAGTAATGTTTTTTTATTTATGTTTATTTTGTTATAAGAATTCTGTATGTTGATGCATGAGAAATAAATGCATACACCGCCATTATCAGTATCCTCACAGAAAAAAAATCCAATTAGGTGATCTTGGAAACCATGGTATCAGTTCACTGTGTCCAGAGCAAACTTCAAGGATGTGTCTCAAATATGCAGCAAAATAATTAGGTCCAACTTGTTGAAAAAGTGTATTCATCTGGTATCTGACGAGAGGCATATATATATATATATATATTTTTTAATAGTGTTTAACACATGGTTTTTCTGCTGAATACATCATAGGCAGTAGACAATGATATTTGAGATGAAACAATAAATTGCGAAAATATTTTTTAAGGAAGAAAATGTTCCAGACCTAAGTTTAGGGTGCCTCCCTGGCATTTGCCATTTATGAGGACTGAGGCAAACCTGGAAAAACCTCGGTAAGGGAGGATGATCCTGGTGGGAATCAAGATCCAGACTTCCTGCTGAAGAGTCTGTGCGTTAATGGCCTCAGCCACTGTGATGGGAGAAATGGCATGTCCAGATAAAGAAATGAATTGATCACTTGTTGCAGGAAGAAACTGCAACAAACATTGATTTTAGAGCATCTGCTTTAATTTTCCTCACTGCAAATGGAATTTTGGAACCCTGTATCCAGCAGTTACGTATGTTGAGTAACCAGAAATGTGAACTCGTCAGAAACAAAGGAACAAATAAAATGAATGTATAAACATGGAAAACTAAGGGACAATGAATGGAATAACAGTCTTGTTAACAAACAATTAAATATAAAATAATTTAACATCTAGTAAAATGTATATAATCAACTACTTGTCGTCTAAACACTCTTATACTTCACACTATTTAGTAAATCACATCTAGTAAAATGTTTCTGCCACAAAAATTGGGTAAGCTTCTCTGTACATTTATTGGCTCCTGAGTTATAAAGCTTTCTTCTCTTTGGTTTTTGTCTCAAGACATTTTTTATAAACTGTAAAAGGGACTAAAGCATATTTTATATCGTCTTTTGATGAAAAATTGAAACAGTCTCAGCATTGGCAGAAAATAAAAAATAGTTTCTATTATTAAAATTTTTTATTACATACATATATGTACACATTTACAAAATGAATATCAACTCTTCGAAAGGTTTAACAGAGTAATTATTTGGAGAGTGTATATCATCTTGCTCTTTTACCCTTCCAAAATGTAGATTTCACCTTTGTATGAAGACCACTTAGACCTTTAACAGAACGATGCAATTGGCGCCTTTCTTCCATATGGTGTTTTGTACGATCTTCATCCTTTTTTCTTTTCTGTTGAAGAAAGAAAGAAAATTAAATTTTCACATAAACATCTCTTAACTGTTGTTGTTTTTATGCACTTCTATACCAAAATTTAATGGCTGCACAATCCAAGAGTATATCTCTTACTCAGTCATGATGCCAAATGAAATGGCTATATGTAGGAAATTGGTTTGGGGGAAACCACTTTGCTTCATATAGCCATCTACTTCTGAAATACCCATGTGTAGCATCTCAAAAGCACTTCTTGCTCTGTATAACTCACAAGCATAAAAATTCCTTGCTGTCTACAATTGTTATATAAAATCAGTAAGTATTTCTTTCTGAAAAATTGCCTGCAAAATACTGATTTTGCTTTTTACATTGCCAGACATTTTAAATTTGTTTGTTTCTAATGTATGGCACAACACACCTTTTGATAACTTTTTTCTTTTTGGTGGAGGAAATGTAGGAAAGAAGGCCCATGCTTTTGCCTGCAGTCTCGTGGGTGTGATGGATGGTTTGAACCGAGTACTCAAGCAGCTGTACAGTCTCCAGTAGCTGCTGCACAATGTTTGTTTTAAAGTCAGCATAGCTGGTCTTCTTTCTCATAGTCTTGCAATACACAATGGAGTTGTTGATTTGGTTTATTTGCTCAAGCTCTTTAATATATTAAATGATCAATGTCCCATTCAATTCAGGGCATGAAACGACTGATAAATTTTGCTCTTCTTTCAGGTTTGAGGTTCTTTTATGTGCCATAAATCTATGACATGGGATCTGTGGCTTTACTTCCCTCCTGAAGAAAGCCATTCTTAGGATTTTTTATGTCTAAAAAATCCATTAACCCTGGCCAGGATAGTACAGCTATCTTGGGTCTATGAGCAGGTTTGGTTGCCACTAGACACCAGAACTGACAAAATGAAGGAGTTGAAAATGCACATGTCAAAGAAGGTAGAAAAATATATTTCCATACTCTTTTAATGGGTCACATGATGTAAAACAGAGGTATCACCAGGTCCTGTACGTCAACACCTCTTATCCCTTTCTGGTAATCAAGGACACAATTAGGTTTCTACCTTCTCTCTTAGTGTTTGGCCTGTTTTCTTTTTCTTCTTAGCTTCCCCTTTCCACGATGTCACCTGATTTGTGTTTAGTTTAGAGACAATAAACTTCCTTATTATCTCTCTACTTCATACATAGAATATTGTTGGCACTCCATATTTCATGCTTTACAAATTTCAGTTTATTTGTACAAAGATGTGTGACATATGTTTTCTGTTAAGTTGCACAATCCCAATTACATTTGTTTGTCTCTCAGTCTTCTTATAAATAAATCTGGAGAGGGATACCAATTATCTAAAAATAATGTATGACCTTGGTCTTACATTGGTATTGGCAGCTAGGCTAGAATGCATATGATCATTAGTTACATAAATTTTGAAATACAGACAGTAGCCTGAACTAGGTTTGCAAATTTTGTAAAAGTTAATGCCAAATCTTGCTCAACTGGATCTATTGCAATGCACAAATGAAAGAAAGACTCTGAATTTAATTACACTTGCATGAAGAGCAATATATTTTGAAGAGACATGTCATTATAGACCTATTTTGTTCAGTATGATTTTCTTTGTCATCCCTGAAATATATAGGAAATACAAAATCAATTTGCTTCCTACTTATTGTTTTGCGAAAACCAGTTTTGCATCAGTTTTTGCTCCGGTACAATTGAATATGCTATTTTTGCATTTGGGACATAAAAATAAAACAATATAGGCCCTAAATCTTATCTACATTTATCATCTTTCAACATTTTTCTGTCAGGATTGTTCAATTGTCTTGTTGTGTAAACATTAATTTCATCACAAATTTTCTCAAAGATTCCATGTATTCTGAAAAAAATGAAAGTTCTAATGAGGGCTTATTCAGTAAGTCTTTACAAACCCACTATTTGCTTTAAAAGAGTAGAAAACAGGGTTATTGTTAGTTTTAGTCCAATTCCAGCCCCCTTTTTTTCTGCATCATAATACGAATGCATTTCAAAGGGCCTCATTGTTTAAATCATTTTCTTTGCTACTTTCTGCACTAGATTCATTATCATATCATTAGAACTTTCTTCAGACTCTCTTTCATACTCGGATAAATCACTACTTTCATTGTCACTCTCTAACACAATTTGTATTTTTTTTCTCTAATGCTCTTCATCACCCACATGACATCTTTTTGTGGCTATGATGGCTACCAAAATAATACAAAGAAAGATGCACAATGGGTGAGGACATACTGGGGCAACTACAAATATCACATGTTAGCACTTCAATTCAGAGCATATACAAATGACATACATGAGAAGGAACATAAATTACATGCAGTTATATAGAGCAATACAGCATTGTGAGCTATGATTTATATATCAAAAACTGGTGTCATCCCTGATGAGATTAGGATAAGGACTCATAAATAATTCCTTAAGACAAGTACAGCATCTGCAATATTCCAGGCTGTGGTGCTATGGCCAAGTGGTTAGACAGCTTGCCTTTCACAAGGCAATCTGGGTTTGATCTCAGTGGCTGCAAGTGGGATTTGTGGCAGATTAAGCAGCATCTAAGTAGCTTTCTCCAGATCTTTCCTCTGCCATCTTAATACCACTGCTCCATCTTCACCTTATTTATCTAGTGTAATGTAGTCTGCTGGTTCCTGGTACATTAATTATAAAATAAACTGTGCTTCTACCCTCTGCCATGCAGAGCTCTAATGTCTAAGTTGGAAGTGAGTTGGCATTAGCACTTACGTAGGTCCATAAGTTTCTGACACCATTTTCTAGGTATAATAAAGAGAAAAACTATAATTCACTTTTGAATATAGTTACCCTTTATTGCAATACACTTCTCACATCTTTGAATTAACCTTTCAACTCTTCCCCTCTAAATAGTTAGAAGTCTTGTCTGCAAAATGGGCATAAACAACATTCATCACTTCTTTATCACACTTAAATTTACTTCCTTGAAGGTCCTTCTTGAGTTTTCAGAAGAGGAGATAGTCAATGGGAGAGATCTGGGCTGTAAAGTGGTTGGTCATTCTCCTTGAAGCCACATTTCTTCACAGCTTCCTTTGCAACAAGAGCTGTGTGCACAGGCTCATTGTCATGAAAAAGGCACAGACCACCACTCAATTTTCCTTGCCTTTTCTCTTTGAGAAAGCACCTAGTCTGTGCAATAGACCAGCATAGTACTCCCCATTTACTGTGGTGCTCCTCTCCTTTAAGTCAATGAAGAGTATTCCTTTACAGCCCCAAAAGATTGTGGCCATGATCTTCATGGTTGACTGAGTGACCTTGGCCTAAAGGCTTTGGTGGTGCTTTGCCACATTTATGCCACTCCAATGATTCTCTTTGGTCAAGGGATCATATTAGAGGACCATAGTTTCATCTCCTGTAACAGTGGTTTGCAGAACTTCTCTCTCATTGCTATTGCACAGCTCCAAAAATCCTGACAACAGACGACTTGTTACTGCTTTTAGGCTGAGGAAAGAAGTCTAGGCACCCATCTTGCACTAACCTTATTCATGTTTAAATGTTCATGAATAATTTGAAGGACTATTGTTTTACAAAGGCCCAACCTTGCTGCTATTTCTGTAACGTTGAGCCGCCAGTCTTCCATAATTTCTCCTTCCACAAGAGCGATGTTTTCAGGAGTAAGAACCTCCAAGGGCTGACCTATAAGCTCTTTCTCTTTATGCTTTTTTGACCCATTCGAAAAAGCTTGGCCCATTCTTTTACAATATGAGGAGAAACTTCCCCATATACCCCATCCAATTGCTGTTTAATTTTATTTGAAGTAGATTCTTTTGTGAAGAGCTTAACAACAGCAAGAACAAACAATATGTATAACCAACACCAGATAATTTATGCCTAAGCATATAATTTTAAAAGTGCTCTTTTAGTCAAAGTTCTAACAAAATATTTTTGTAACAATGGTACATACCTTTCCTAAAGAGAAGCTCATCTCACGGTTACCTAAAGAGCCAACAGAACGTATTCTATCCTTTCTTTCCTGAACAATTCTCTCTCCTAATGGTGCTCTGCAAAAGGGAAGGAATATATATAATAAACAGCACAAATAGAGAATAAAATAGAATATATAAAACTGTTGTCATAAGTAATATTAAAAGATTCTGATTTTATTATTTCTAGTATTATTATTTCAGCTGTTGACTTAAATATATTATACAAAAACATTCAACTTTTTTTCTTAAGTCACTGTACCTATATACTAGCCGTTAATAAAAAACAGAAATATTTTCCATGTATAAAGAGCAGACAAGTAATCTGAGATAGGGAAACTAGAGTTACAGATGTAAAATATTGAAGTTATGACCTTTTTAAGTAATTGCAATTTGGTGCTCAGATACACATAATTATATATGGCTTCACACATCCTTAATAATGTAAATAAACTTGGTTGTATATAACAATGAACAGTATTTTCACAATCTAACATTAAAATAATCTGAAAAATTGCAGACTAAACATATGATTGCAAGCACCACATTGGTGTGCTAACAGAATTTCAGTTGTTAGAAACAAATTTATCTTACCATAATTACAGTGCTTACATGTAAAATCTATTCTGCAGCATGGTGCAGCATTTTGAATCTCATTGGTTGCAAGTGACGCTCTTCACTCTTTCCCCTATAGCTGGGATAGTTTTTACGTGAAAGCTTTATATCGATGCAGTTTATTATTGCCACCTTCTGGTTGAGGCAAAGCATGATTACGTAAAAAAGCTGTCAATAACCAATTCAGGAAGTTCTTTTTCTACAAGATAGTGCTGTCTGTTTTGACAAGGGAAAAACTTGAAGAAATCCATCAGCGTTGGAATACCCACCCACAATCCAGACATACCATTTTACAATTACCATATGCTCGAACTAGATTATCCCATTTTTATTTAATTTGGTTTCAATAAATTATAAAAAAAAATATTCTGATTTATATTTGATTTACTCTCCTAAATTATGTGCACTTAATAAAATGTTATTTGCCCTTAGTATTTTTTTGGGGAGGGGGGTGTTTAACACCGGTTTTTACTACTGAGGCACCACGGGCAGTGGACATTGATGATACATGAGATGAAATGATATATTGGGAAAGAAAAAAATAAGCAAGAAAAGAAAAAGGAACCTTAGTTACTGAATTTTCCCATACATATACACATTGCATTAACATACTTGTTTTTCCTCCTCTTGAAGTTTCCACGGATGCCTGAAAACTCTTCACCTTCTTTCAGTTCATAGAATGTGGGCTGTATTGTATTATCTTGCTCCCTCTGCACTTTTTCTTCCTGCTCTTCAGCTTCCTTCTCTTTTGCTTCTTTGCGGAGCAATCTATGCTGTTTCTTTATCTCCTTAGTTAGCTCTCTATCATCATCTGAACTTGATTCAAAATCAGATGATTCCTCTGAGCTTGCTTTGCCTTCTGGCTCACTCTGTAATTTTCAGAAAACATAACAGTACTACAGTAACAGTTTACCTACACTCATTTCTAAAAACCATGAATCAAAATAAACCTAGAGATTTAATTTTATTTTAAATTTCATGGGGATAAAATAAATTAGAATAATATTCTCATTTCCATCTCCTATATCACCTTTTTGTGTTTTCTTTACTATTATCCAAGCTGGACTTAAAGAATTAATGCTGTTGAATTCATAGAAAAATCTGTAGCAATTAAAACTTAATATACTGAGCATGGATACCTCACACTCAAATTAACCAAGCAATAACATTTTGTACAGCATAATTCATGATTTATCAATGTAACAAAAATTTATACTGATATATATATGTATATATATATATATATATATATACACACACATACATACATACAGAGAGTTTATTTGAGTTACAGGACTTGTGTACTAGCTAAAGTCAGTTATCAAACCCATGTAATACATGTGCTGGTTGTAGTTTGAGGAGGCTTTGTCAATGAGTGACTGTGCATTCATAAGTTATTTGGCGCTTTCAATAAGAGTAAACTCAGGGCTAATTGTTCTTCGTTCTATCACTACATAAATATAATCTTGGAAAATGTTTTTTTTTTAATGTATGATGCATATGTTAAAATGGATTCTTTCAGAGAAGGTAGTTTCCAAGAAAATATTCTGCCAATTATGCTCCAAATAGAGAAATTGTTCACCAAATTGTTAAAAAGTTACAAGACTGTATCTCTCAATGAAAAGAAATGTTCTTTGAACAGCTGTGTTATTACGGAAGAAAAGTTAGATGAAATACAGGAATTTCCTGTGCACTGAGGGGCATCATTTTTAACATCTCATAACATATATTAGTCCTTATTTTTAAAGTTTAAAATACAGTATAATTTTATGCTTTCAGTAAAAATAAAATAATAAATGTACAAGCAGTTATTCTCCCCTTTACTAGTTGCTGTGGCTGCACTTCCCCAGTTAGTTGTGCTTAAGTGGTCCTAACTAAATAACCCCACTGTAATTTGCTGCATTATTAAGGAATATTCTCTTTTAGTCCTGGTTCTTTGATCTAACAGGGGAAACCATTAATTGAAGTTCTTTACTCTAATAGGAGAGAACTTTAACTGAATCAGTCATTTTAGAAAAGGCTTTATTCCAAATCAGTTTTTACTACAGAAATTGTCGGTCCTGGTGGTAATCATACTTGCCTCCTAAACCCAAGGTCGCGGGTTTGAACCCAGCCAGGACTGATGGATTTTTTTGGGGCGTAAAAATTCTAAGTATGAATTCCTTCGGAAGGGAAGTAAAGCCGTGGGTCCTGTGTCGTACATTTACGGCATGATAAAGAACCTCAAGCCTGAAAGAAGAGGCTTCTGAGCAAAATTTGTCGGTCGTTTCACACCCTGAATTGAATGAGACATTGGTGACTTGAGATTTAAAGAGCGTCTATAAATAAACCAAATCAAATCACTACAGAAATGCTCATCATATGTACGTACACATTTCTGTCTAGAATAGACATTATACCAGACATATTTATAGATGCAGCAACTACATTACTTCTTCACTTTAGAAAGATCTTTATTTATAAACTTTCACACTCCTAGTGATAGTTTCTAACTGCAATATAACTGTTATCATAGAAAAATAGTGGAAATTGCAATTACAAGCAGTTGTTAACTTTCCAATGTAAAAAAAAAAAAAGAGAAGAGGGCAGAAGACTACTGATCAGTATAAGTGTAATATTATTAAAAACGTACAAAAAAAGTACTAAGTGCCTTTAACTAACAGTTATTCAGGGATTTTTTTTAAATAGTGTTTAATGCCTGTTTTTGCTATTGAGGCACAAAAATGATATATGAGATGAAATGATAAATTGGAAAAGCATTTTTTTTAAAGGAAGGAAATGTTTCAGGCCTAAGTTTAGGGTACCTCCCCAGCATTTGCCACGAGGAAAACGTGTTAAAATCTTAGTAAAGAAGAATGGTCCTGGCAGGAATCAAACCCCAGACCTTCCACTTATGAATCTGCACCCAAACGACCTCGGCTGCCCGTGCAGTATTCAGGAAAAAAGTTGTAGGCACCAGAAACCTGGGTAGCTCTACACTTAACTTCTGTTATAATAAGAAAATGTTGATACAGTTCCAGAAAGTTCATAGTTTCTTTCTATGGGGGGGGGGGGATTTTCAGTCTTTTAATTTTTGTGATAGAGACTAAAATATGTACCAAAAAGACTTGATCATATTTATACTATATACTGATTCTTTGTGCTGCAAAGAGTTATTAACTTACAGTAAAACTTCTATCAACAAATGATATCTGTAATTCTGCAAACTGATGTCTAAATGCTATATAAAATGATGCTCATCTCTTGAGTCAAGAGGCATGCTCCTTGAAAAACTAATTTTTTTCAACCTACAACTTAAGTGTATTTTGAGAATTGTTCTAAAATTATGGATTAGAGCATCTTTTTACATAGATGAACTGAAAAGGAACACTTTTGATTTATGACTTCCCCTTAACAGGTGTTTTTTTTTTTTTTTTTTTTGAGTAGTGTTTAATGCCCATTTTAACTACTGAGGTACCATAGGCAGTGGACACTGATGATACATGAGATGAAATAATATATTGGAAAAGGATTTTTAAGGAAGGAAGCATTCCAGGCCTAAGTTTAGGGTACCTTCCTGGCATTTGCCATTAATGAGGACTGAGGAAAACCTGGAATAAACATGTCAGGAAGGATGGTCCTGGCGGGATTTGAATCCCAGACCTCCCGCTCTCAAGTTCGTTCCTTAACGACCTCAGCCACTCGTGGCGGTCCTTAGCAGGTGTAATATGATGACACAGTTCCTATTCATTCTTTATTCAGAAGAAAATAATGACATTCATTGCCAAATGATGTACATCCCCAAAGAGTACAACAAATCCTTCTATAGTTAAATACTCTCATGGCCAGTTTATGATCAACAAAAAATCAATCATGATTGAGTTTGTTTGCATTTCCAACATGTCTGAATAATAAAAGCTAGTTAAAATGTAATAATATGCTTCTTAACTTCACTGAAATTATTCTCTTGTGTTGTTTAAGAACAATAGCAATAATCCAAATAGGGAGAAAAGTTCATTGGCATGGTACAAGAATATACAAAATGGTTCAGAAAAGGAAAAATATACTGTAGGAAGATGGAAAGAGAATGAATAGCTTGGTTTCAATTAGGTATTTGGAAACTAAGGGGTATGAGGGGGGGCAGTGTTATCCCAGAGGTCTGTCCTATCTGCAGAAGGAAGATGAAATGCATTATTTTTAAGTAAAGGAACAAATGAATGGAGGGCAAGTTTGATAAGCAAGAAATGGTTTTTGAGGAATAAAGAAGTTGTAGTAAGAAAGATCTTTGAAGACCAAACAGGTTTGATAGCTATGTTAAGGTATTTTTTACGGAAGATAAAAGATGAAATTGAGTTGGCCAGTATAGAGAAATAAGAAATCAAATTAAAATGACTAAATTTTATCTTATTAGTATATTAGACAATGTGATATGTATGTAACCATTTATATATCTTGTATTTTGAGGTAGTCATGGTTTTGGCCAAATAAGTAGGGTTATTATAGAGCATAACTTTGCACTAAGCATTAATTTAGTTTAGAGTTTGTAATGTATATAATTAATTTATTTCAGAGTCTAAGAATAGGAGGAGGGAGAGGGGACTGCCAGAGGTGCAGCTTCCCTCATTGATGAGTGGTCGCTGTTTCTTTTACATTTTGCTTAGTACTTAAACAAATAAATATTTATGCTAGTGCAATAAACCTACACATTGAATACAAACTGTTATATCCTATTACAATTTATTAAATTTGTTAACATTAACTCCACTTATATTACATTAGGACATTTTGGGGACAATTAGATGATGAATTACTTCACAGCATAAATTCATTGTACTTTAGTAAATGGAAATGTTTAAGAGCAAGCAAAAAAATTGTTTTAAGCTGTTAATTTATAAAAAAATATTGAAAAATATCATGCATATACATACTTCTACTTCTTCAAATTGATCCTGGAATTTCTTCTTCAGTTCCTTTTTACGACTCTTGTCAAGCCTTGATATAACAGGATTCAAAAGCCTGGGAAACAAAAGTGAAAGTTGATAAAATTTGAAATGTAATAGTTATGGCTACTTACATCTCAGAAATGCATTTTTGAATTGTCACTGGTGAGCTAACAGATTTTAGCATCATTAGAATACTTGAACGCAGCAGCCATTAATGCCCTGGTAATAATGAAAGTATGCACTTTGGAACATAAAGAGTGCCTAGGCACGTTAAACATAAACCTGCCCTGTCAAGCACATGCATATTCATGCACTTTTCTGTGTAAGTGGATGACAATTATATAATATTGCAGAGTACTGAAGGAATCTGAAAAATTATGTATCGCCTTATTTCTTAAATATACACAAAAGGGCTCCAAAATGACAGAATTCTACTGAAAAAATATATCCATTCATAATTAGTTTTGGAAATTAGATAATAATAAATTTATGTTTCCTTTGAAGTTTTAAAATGTTTATTTGGGATTAAGGGTTTTTTGAACTAAAGGTATTATTAGGTAGAAAAGAAGAGATTTCACTGTATATATATTAAAAAAAAAAACACTCCTTTAAAGCTGCTAGTATAAAATAAAATGTGGACCTTAAACAGAAACAAACCTCCTGGAAGGAAAGTAGGATAATAGAACTGAGAGCTATGGGCTCTAAAATGGAAATTATGCTGATACAAATGTGAGATTCTGCTCATAAACAAGGGAGTATTTTAATTTTCTTTCTTTTCTTTTCTTCCCCTTATGCTTTAAGCATCATAATTTTCTAGATCTATTTGAATTTAGTTAAACTTAGTGTTTAAAGATTTCAGATGGATAGGTGATCAGTCCAACACCTTTTAAATGTAGGGTTGCCATATACCACAAGTGTTGCGGATTGTCTGCAATTTTGATTGCAGGTGAACAGAAACCTGGAAAATTGCAATAATTTTGATAATTAAAGTTTCCAGAATAGGACATTTAAAATGCTTGATGATAAGGCTGCTAAGGTTTTGCCTTTGCTCGAAAATTGAGATATATCAATTAATGAAACAAAATGCATAAAATAACTGTTACTCTGCATTTCCATTTGCTGAAAAATTGTAAGAATATTAGATACAAATTTACTGTGGTGAATATAGGCAGTAATAATGCATTGGCATGCTACATAGCATTGTGTATGTGTATAAAAGCATGGTCAATACATTATTGCTATATAGTGTTAGCCCATATAGTTGGCAGGCAGAGAATGCAGAGTGTGTCAGAGAAGGGAAAAGTTAGAAGGTTCATTAGGGTAAAGATAGCAGTGTATCCTAGTGATAGTGTCAGCAGGAGAACAAAGTGTTAAGAGATGGATTTGCCATAATGCTCTGGACAACCATGAACAAAGCAAAGATGTAAGTTATAGGTTTGATGTGATACGTTTGAAAATAATAGTCAGCATATCTTAAGCATCGATATGTGTTATTTGTATATTTGATCCTGGAAGTCACTTCCTTATTACAATGGTTTAGATTCTTTGAATTTAGTTAGGAAGGGACTCAAGAGTTGCAGAACCTCCACCCAGGTTGTGTGGAAGATTTATAGTATGTAGAGGGGCAGAATTACCTGGTGACATATAGTAGAGGTGCCGTGTGTTATTACATAAATTTATCACCCATGTCCTGGTTTTTTATTTTCTATTAGAATTGAATAAATAAATATGTTAACATTAACTTCACTTTAATATACAACATTAGGACATGTTTCAAGAGTAATTGCTCCCCAAAATTCATTAATTTTTCTCCAGTTTTCTTTCCCAACTCTATTGGGTTGTGAAGTTCTTTCAGCATATTACCTATTTCATGATATTGTGTCTAAAAGTATGCTGCTAACATTGATTTTTCTATTTGTTTAGAACAAATGTTCCTAAATTGTTACTTTTTTTGAATTTCTGTGCTGGGTGCATTATTGTGCTACAGAATTAAAAAAGTATCTCTCCATAAGTCTTCTTCCTTCTCAATTTTTCTTTTCTGAAGACATCTTGGTAATACCAGTGATTCATAGTTTGATCTAATGGCAGAAATTCATGAAGAATATTAAAGAAAACCATCAACATATGTTCAGGTTTGACCTGATCTGATGAGCTTTTAGCATCTTGGTGAGGATTTCTTAACTCATTGTGATGATTGAACTTTCATCTCAATATCGTAAACATAGAACAATGTTCCATTACTAATGATTATTCTCTTCATAAAAGTTGCATCCTCTTTAACATGATCCAACCTAGCATATCATGATGCAGTTGTCTTTCTATTTTTGTGTCAATTGCTGAGGGACAAATTTTACTGCAAAATGATGCATACCAGCTTTTTTGCTAGAATTTCATGATACAATCCCACAGAAATGTTAACACTATTTGGCAATTTCTCCAATAGTGAGGCATTTTCACGATCTCATTAATTCTGGCCACATGAGTGTTGTCAGATGATGACTGAGATGCACGTACCAACTACCTTCTTCTAACCACTTTTAAACTGCATATACCACTCATAGTACTCAGTGCAGCTTAAACTGCCTGTGATGTCTCAATAGTTAAACCAGGCATTAAACACCATTAAAAAAAATACAGCTTAAACAATTTCTCTGCATGCTTCTTTCATCATTTCATGAATCTCAGTAAAGGATTTACAAAGTTTCAGGCAAAATTTTATGTTAATGCACAGCTCATGATAGACCCACCATACCAATAATTGCAGAATGCTCACAACACTATTGCAAAGAAAGTAGCATGGAAATAAGATAACAGTGTGTGGCAAATGACAGGCTCTTGCCAAAATCAGACTAATTGGTGCTGCTAACTGCCTTTTGCTAAGATACTACTTTTCTGCAGAATTTTGAAAGTCTGGATATTTTTTAACAGACCTTGTATATTAAGAATGGGAATAATGAAATTGATTATGGTTCAGTTCCAAATGCATCAATAACCTGAATTTATGATGTATGGGAACTGAAAAATAGAATAAGTAGGCAACTTATGTTGATATAAGATGTGGGGTATGTTAGTTATTTTGTAATATAATTGGTGCTAATATAAGAATTTAGTAATAGTATTTTGGGACCTTGGATTTGGTCTGAGCCTGGTCCCCTGGAATTCCAGTAGGCTGCTGCTTATGAACTGAGGACTGGGAACTGATACAATCAAGGTGGAAATATTGTGTTTTGGTTTAATTACAGATCATCCCAGATTGACATTGAGTGTCCAGAATGAGAAATGTGTTCAATTATTGTACACTGTTATATTACATGGATAAAGTAAATAAATGATGGTATTCCTAATTGTGAAATAAATTCAAATTTTGTTAATGGAACTAAGGCATGATAATTAGTTGTACAAACATTTTCTATTCTCTGTTAAAATTTCTAACACTTTATCATAGGGATTTTTACAAGTCAAGTTAGCATATTACACCATAGCTGCTTTATTCTAATTAGATCACAATGGATCTATTAGTGGAAATATGAAGCTAGTACTGGTCAAAGAACATAATATTTATAGTTTCTAGAGCTAGTAATTTAGGTATGTTGTTTGGGTATCTCTCATTCTCTTTCTTCTCTTGTAACAAGTCTAACCTTTGTTCAATTTCCAGAGTTTGAATTCAGTTAACCTTAGTATAGTAAAATCTTTTGTATTCAGCAACTATGGGACATAGCTGGTGTTGCATAACAGATTTTGTTAGATAACTGGAAAATATTTATATAGGTAATGTAAAGACATATTGTACAAACAAATTTTCTAAGTAGAAGTTGAGCATTTTTCATGTGATTTTTAAAAATTAAATTTTGAAATACAAACTTTACTTTCAGTACTTAACACTGCATATTCATTTGTTAATTCATAATCCATTTTATCCAACAGCTCCAAATTCTGTTTAAGCAAAAGCTTGCGCTTTACAGAATGCATCATGCAGCAGCAGGTTAATTTACATTAGCCACTATCCACAGGTGCAGCAGTGTGCAACTGCCATGTTATCATGCTCACTACTGTGAAGCCATTTGTGTCCAAAAGCTACATCTATGATTCTATTAGAAGACAATGAAAATTTCACCAAAATGACTGCATGGTTAAAATTGCAATTCCTCCCTCCCTTCTTTCTTTTCTTACTTTGGATTATTTGGTTACTGGATACAAAGAATTTTCCTGTAATTAGATGTTCATTACCAATGTACTTTCTTGAATAGCAGCATTTTCCAATTTACACATATGGAATTGATATGCCAGTGTACATAAAACAGGCGTGTACATATCACTGTATCTGTGATTATGAAACTTTGATTTATAATAATACAATTTTTTTAATTGTTATTAGCCTTTCACAATTGATGCTTAGCAATCCTGGCATATTTAAAAAATATAAAACATACCTGTATTCCTCCGCATTAGTATCCACTTGAAAATCTGGGTTTTCAAACAGAGCTTTGAATCTGTCATCTTTCAGAAGATTACACCCAGCTTTTTTCTTTTTCTTGTCTTTAGTTTCTTCATCCATCAGTTTCAGTGCCAGATCTCTGTTGACCTTAGGTAATATCTGGAGAAAACAATAAAGAATTGTAAATGTCCATTAAAAAAAAAAAAAGTAATCTAAATTCATAGATTCTTTTTTGTCTAATACTGAGGGTGCCAATAAATGTATACACACTTTCGGAGTAGATATCTATTTAATATATTTCAAAGCTGGACCGAAAAACAACAGTAATGTGTAGTATGATGTTCTGTAAACAGATGTGACTCACAAATATTATGATAGTGTTGCTATTAACAAATGAAGCCAAGATCATAATTATCGTATGATGTTCTGCAAACATGTTACTCACATTACATTATGCTAGCGTTTCTACAACAAAATGAAGCCAAAATTATCATTTGAACAGCGGAAAGCAATTTTGAAGTGGTATGGAAAAACCGAGAATGTTGTTGAAGTTCAAAGGCAATGGAGACAAGTGTACAGAACAAAACTGCCAATGCGAGTAACAATTGAGACAAATTTGAGACTCATGGTACCATATGCGATGTTCACAAGGGTGTATCTGGGAGACCTTGCACAGAAACAAGCCCCACACCTTCGTACCGTGATGACAGTCTTCCAAGGCATTGGATAGGACAAAGAGGTCCGATTGAGTTTCCACCGCATTCTCCAGATCTAATTCCATTGAACTTCTACCTATGGGGAACTCTTAAGAAAGTTATATACCACAGAAAACCAGCTAGACTGGTAGCACTTAGAGAAGAAATTGAAATGGCACGTGCTGTAATCGCTGAGGACACTTGCAAATATTGCTCAATCAGTAGTTCAATGTACTCAGATGTGTATCAAAGCCGATGGTCATTTTGAGCAATTGTTGTAACTGTAACAGCTTAAGATGGTCAATGCTCATTATTTTCTGTTTGTGTCAATTAAGCTTTGTTATGTTAACAGTTTTTTCTTTGCTTGAAGTGTGTATACATTTTTTGGCATCCTCTGTATATACACAATACCTGACGTTTTACTCTGTTGGATCTATCCTCTTCTATTTTTTCCCTTATTTTCTTCTTTCTGTACTGCTCAAAAGCAAATGGTTCAGCTACAGATTTAGCTTTCCTGTAGAGCCGAATGTCCATAAAGAATCCATGCATGTAAGCTCTTAAAAGATTTGTGCCTAAAAGTAAACAAAAGTGAATTATTAATAATATAAAATAATGCTTTGAAGGTTATTTTTTCATCTCCAATGGAGCCACCAGGTGGCCCATGAAGCATAGGAGGCAGGACTCAGACAGTATAATTAGCTTTCATTAAATCAGCATAGACTACTTTTAACATAAGCCACTAACCAAGAAGATGTTCCAACCCCAATTCTTCCAGCTCCTTCCTTGTGACAAACTTATAATCATCATAAACTGTCTCCATTCTGCTTTCTTCCAGCTCTTCTGTGAGACTGTCAAGAAATCCACACCATCGTGGAGCAGGACCCATACTCTTAAAACAATTACCAGACATAAGCAAATAAATTAAGATACTTAAAATAAATTACAGTTAGATACTATTACTTGGTATCCACAAAGAAATAATTTCAATCATTTGGTCATTATATAGTGGTATAGCAGACATATGAAGATGATGAAACTTTCTGTATGCTACAAAACACTGATAACTATAGTATCAGAAAATTATATATTCATTCAAAGCTGAAGCATTTCTAATAGGGTTATTCATAGGACACAGAAAATATATTATTTTTTATGAACAAAGCAACACTGTAGTATATCAGATGGGGCCTGAATATAGGAGTGGGTGACAAGAGGAAAGTAAAACTCCTAAATAAAAATTTAATCTTCCTTTAAGGCTTCAACCTACATTGCCAATAATTGATATGGCAGCCCTGATAACTCCATGTTTCTTGTATTTCTGCATGACAATGTGACATTCCTGTACAGTTTTGCCATGGAAGATTGTTAGTGTTAATAGAAACTCTGCACCATTCTACTGACTTACATTTCCAAATCATGCCAAAACACTAATCATTTGCACAGATAGCTAGCAACCCCATCCATATTTAACACTCATAGGAACATAGCACAGTCTTTAAACAAATATAAAACATTTACAATATTGCCACATATTCCAAAGATAGAACATAGCCATCATGACTTATGAAGTGTTACAAATGTTAAGCCACATTAGAATTTGACGAAATTAGGCACAAACATTTGCTTTTAAATGCTATATTCATTTTACCTCTTATGTGAAGCCTTAAAAGCCTAACAGTGAAAATATTCTTTTAAAATGTTATATATTTTATCATAAACATCCTATACATAACAGAATGATGACTATAGCAAGATGCATATTTTTTCCATACTTCTAAAGGTAAGCAGAAAGATTATACTTTGTAAGACCTTGATAAGTGGTTTTGACGAACACTAATTCCACTCACTTACACAATATTAGGATATATTTCAGGGGCAATCGCTAACATCATCAGCTGTTGACCAACTACCTGATGTGGTGGCTGGATTCTGAGATGCGTATGTGGAGGCCTCTGTTGGCTCAATTAGGAACTTGCTGAGTTTGTCTGTGAGTGGAACATCAAACCTCATTAAGTTTTTCTATTTTTCAGGATGTTTTTCCAAGTAGATAACTCTATTGGTTGTGAAGTTCTTTAAACAGCTTAGTCTCTGGTTTAATTTCGTGATTTTTGGGTCCAAAAGAGATCTGCTACTCCGGATTATCTATTTGCTTAAAACAAATATTCCTAAAATGTTCACTTCCCTGACTTTATAAACATCTCTTTGTTTTCCCAATGTATTTTTTATTACATTCTGCACATCTAATTTCGTAAATTTCCAATTTCAATTCTGTTGATACGATGTCTTTTACTGTGGATCCCAGTAAATTTTTGATGTTGCATCATTCTTTTGGATTAACTTTCTGCATGTTCTTTGAATATCCTATTGAATTTGTTATGGTAAGTTGAAACCTATGCAAACTTTTAAATTTTCTACTTTCCTTGATGTTCTCCATTGTGGGAACCTCTCTTTTAGATTTTTGTCTTTTAAACTTATTGATAATTTTTATTATTGTGTCTTTGTCGAAACCATTGACTATTGCTGTATTAATTGTCTCTTGATATTCTATGTACCAACCTCTAGAGTACTGCATATGTATGTGGGATTTGTATAATTTTCTGCACGTGCTTCTTTTCTATGGATTGTAAGTTGAGTCTATTTGTATTTTTATAATTTTTAAATTCAGAAATGGGAGCCACCCATTTTTCTCCACTTCTATGGTGAATTGTATAGAATTATGTCGTAAGTTAAAGAGTTTCAGAGAATCTGTATTTTTTTTTTGTTTGTTTGGTATTATTGCAAATATGTCATCCACATATCTGTACTGTGTTTTGAAAATTAATGGAAAGGTGCAGTGATATGTAATTTTGAAGAAACTCATGAATAAATCTGCTTGAAATAAGAAACAGGTTCTACAGCAGAAACTTGTTGATGATATTTTTGGTTAAAACTGAAGAAATGTTGTTGAATGCATATATTAATAAGTAAATCTCTTTCTTCTGTTTTTTATATTTGTAAATTTAAAGACATTTCTTTAACATTTGTGTGTAAAATTTTCTATTGGGATGCTAGGGAATGAGGTTTTTTACATCAAAAGACTAACATGTTAACATATTCAATAAATTTGAATAGGATATATTACCACTTCATTGGCTATAGCTTCCTTGGTACATTTTAAATAATAGTTTTAATTATATTATTATTCTGGAGGTAAATGGTTTTGCTTAGTAGTTTTGATTAGTGGGAATTTTCACAGTGAAATAACTTACTATATTATGGTTTTGCTCGTTTACTTTACGATTTTGGTTAAAATAACATATTTTAATCAAAACCCATTTTAAAAGTGCATATTTCACTCCTAGCCAAAATTTATCAGTGATTCCCTTTTTCATTGGCTAATAAAAAATAACATCAGTTGAATGTGTAAAAAAAGCAAAGCTTGGTTATGAGTGTAAAAGGAAAACGTCCCAAGATATTATGAAATAATACTGTGTAGTTAAAATTAGGAGAGAAGCTTGGAATTCACTGCTGAGCTTCTGCAATTAAGCAGTCCAATTGAGTATCAGCATGTTGTTTCATTCTTGGTGAATCCTTGAGTTTCAAGCTGTGAGCTGCAGTGTGTTAGTTGCGCATCATGTGTTAGTTCAACAAGTGAGTGCAATCCCTGTTGTAGTTGAGCAATACCACCTATAGAAACCTCTCAACCAGCATTGTTACACAAATACATAAATAAGTTTGGAACTAGTATTTTTAGTGAGAACAGCAAAGTCATATTTTCTCTGGTGTGTGAAAAGAAAGTTTATGAAAAGGTTCATATGGCATTGTACAGCACAGCATTAAGACAAGCTTATGAAAAAAAACCTTAGTTAAATTAGCAATGTAGGTGCTCTGAAAGCAGGTAGCAGATTGTTTCTTCTTACTACACAAACATTTGACCAAGTAAATCATTCCACATTTTTCATTGAATTATTAGCTTTCTTATGGATAAAATGGGTACTATGTGACAAGGTATTTTTTACTTCTCAGTATGCGGCTCAATATATTAGTAAAAAGGGAGCTGAATTATACATTTTTTACTCTAAATTAGTTCACCTGACCTGCATTGCTCATGATTTACATCTCTGAAACTGCCACTGATTAGAATTAAAAAACTTCATGAACTGTTTCCAACTTTGTCTTTAGCTCCTCGTCCTGTTTTAACTCAATAGGGTTCATGGTTAGAGACTGTGTCGTACTACAAAGAACATTTCAGTGAAGTGAAATCAATTTGAATTCGAATTCCTTAAATATAGGCAGCCAGCACTGCCATAGCCCAGGAATGTTTTGTTAAAAATGGCATTCAAAGAAAGAAACAGTATATCCATAACCTTTTCTACAAATTACTTAATTTATTATAATTGGAAGCTCAAAATAATTCCGTCATAATAAATAAATTTATTGTATTGTTAAGATCAAAGTCAGCATGGTATTTGAGCCAGCCTAATTTTCCCACTATACTTATTTCAGTTTTTTAATTTTTCCTATTACTCCTTGTACAATTAAAATAGATTTCCTCCCAAAAATTAGGAAAACTGCAAATAAACAAATGCAATCCAAAGTCATACTACTATTTTCTATATGGATATATATACTTACCGGTATGTAATAGGTCTGTATCTTAGTATCTTCATTTGCAATAAATATCATTCCTGTATTTGGAACCAAGCAAAGTCCATTAAATTCTGCTGAAGCTTCAATTGACGTGAAAATTTTCCCCTGGAATTGAATTATAAATTAATTATCCTTCTGGAAGTTCTTGTATAGTGAATTTATAAGTTATTGAATCATAATATTCAACTTTCATATTGTATGCATATTTTCATTGTTTGTGGTTCTTTAATACATGTCTTGTTTACAAGCATTATATACAGTACTCTTAAGAGTATTTTCATAATTTTCTATTTACTATATGTACACTTTGGAATATATTAACAAAAACTTCATCTGGTTCTCTAAAACTATTTTTATTTAATGAGATATTTGAGAGAGGAGAGAGAGAGAAAAGAAGAACAGCTAGAAATATTGTAAGTAGAACCTTTAACTGGAATAAATTAAAGAGAATGCCAAGTTCAGGAAATGATTCAGAAAATTTTACAACTTATGGCTACAAATCCTAGATAATAAAGTATACAGAACAATTTTACTAACAGAAGCCTTTGGCATCAAACTAATTTAGACAGCATGGCACAGATGACCATTCCAATTATTTTGCCTGTTTTACAGTGAGATGAAGATCTTCAGGGGAATTTGTCCCATTTGGGTTCGAACATTTGTTGTCCACTTAGGATACTAGTGGGGGATACATGCATTATTCTTATTTCTTATTGTTTATTTTTTAGTTTGATTATGAATGTATGTCATTCAAGATTAGGTTACTATTCTGATGAGCAAAACATTTTGGCACACTATTAAAAAGAGGCAATTTGAAAAGCTTGAATGCCTTCAAGGTAACTTTTGCAACCACTAATCTGGAGATCCTGGATTCAATTCTTGGTCAGGCCAAATTCACTGGGAAGTTTTTTTTTCCTCCCTGAGAAGGTGAATGCTATATAGCTTTAAGATGCCAAGGACTCCAAATTCACTTGCGCCATCATTAATTCCTTTCATTTATTCCTACAAACTATGTTTAGCTTTAAGAACACTCCTAGTGTGCTATAACCATATCACCTTCTCCATCATCTACACTGGAGCAACAGAGTGGTGTCCTATGGGCATTCTTAACCTTAGAAGTCTATTACAATACTATTATGCCAGGGAGAATGCCCAAGTTCATTAGAACAATGGGCTGGTATTGTGAGTCAGAGATGGTTGACCAGACAGCCTACATTTCTTGGACATGTCCTACATTTTAATTCTAGGTCCAAGGGTTAGGGGAAACGTGCCATAATGTCTTACGTTTTTTTTAAATGAAAATTTGTTTGTTGCTCAGTAAATTAGATTCTTCATGTTCATACTTTCCTGCCAAAAAGTTCAAGATACTGCTAGCTTAATCACGTCACAATTCACAAAAATTTGGCAATGTTTTCAAGTTTTGGCTGGTTACTCTGGCATTAATATTAGTTTTGAGTGTAGATATTCAAAGACATTCATGGCTTGTGAATAACATGCCTAAAAGAGTGTGTAAATTTAATGATAAATTACAAGGAAAGTACAGAATTTTCAATCAAGATAAAAATGAAAATGAAGCAGAATATGTTGTATGCCCAGCAGAGACATGTGTGTCCATTGCCTATAATTTTGTGTGTTACTGATTGTTCACTTTATCGGTACTTCTGGATAACTAAAATTGGTTATAATGTTTCACAGGTAAGATCCAGAGGTTCATCTTGAATCCCAGAAGCATATAAAGAGTCTCAGAAATTGTAGCACAAACAATATCAAGGAATATTTTGGAACATCCTCAAAATCCATGCAAAAGGTGCAAGCAGCATAGATGACACTGCTTTCCATACTGTGCAACATAATTCTTCCTACCAATATATGGATTGTACTTCCAAATAAATATGTCCAACAGAGTGCTAAGAGAGCAGTGGAAGAGAGAGGATGTTTGTATGAAGCTAGCTCCTTGCATCAAAGGAAAAAGGGAAAAAGAAACAATGGGAGAGAGTATTGATGTATGCAGAGGAAGAATTAGGACTTTTAATAGGATAAAGTGGAATGCAGTTAAAAGGGGACAAGGAGAAGAAGAGGCAGCAAATGTTGTGATTCTTGTGCTAAGTGTTATTGGTATATTATTGATAATTGGAGGAGTTGACATCCTCTGAACCTGATTAGAACCAAGCCATCATGAAAGAGATGCTATTGGGAAAATGTCATGGGCCTGGGAATGGAAATATATTGACTTTGATTTAAATTACTGAGCTTGTGGTTGGAAATGATTTTAGAAGATGAAGGTAGCATTATAGTATGCATTGGTAAAAAAAGGAAATAGTAATTTGTAGAGACTAGCTAATGATACAGATATGGTAATTGAAAAAGTTTTTATATTAGGATCTTAGGTTGGTTTCCTGGAATTCCACTAGGCTGCTGCTAATGAACTGGGGATTGATGCATGAAGTGAAAATTTTGTACCTTCTTTAATTATATTAGTTTTAGATAAAAGTAATATAAAATCAATTATTGTATTTAATTTTTTTTGTAATTGTGAGGGGTCATACCTAAAATGGCCTGGGCCAGATAGGTGGAAGCCCCTTCGTAGTTTGTATTTTTCTTAGTATTCAATAAATTCATTCATTGATAGGTCTGACAATGCCACATCAATGTTGAATAGTGTCCTACATTTCAGATCTCAGGGTCTTACTTTTGAGTAGCAGTCTTCTGGTCATCCTAATTAGAATTTCTATAGAACCCAAAACTCCCAGACCTCATCATATCAAGTGTGAGTTTGAATTTATTTCACACACACACACACACACACACACACACACACACACACATATATATTAATATATATATATATATATTTAATACATTCAGATTATGTATGTATTCTAAAGCTAACACACTTGTCAATTAGGCATTTGAGTTTTGCACAAGGGCAGCAGAGGATAGTAGTTAAAGTTAAAACATTCAGATTATATAAACTTACAAAAGAGTTGTACATTAATTAACTTAAGGATCAAGTATACATAATTTTCTTGTTATCATACCTTAGAATCTCTCTACTACATTAATTCTTTCAGTCCTTAAGACCAATTTCCCCCCCCCCCCCCATCTGTAATTTTTAATACTTTCATCCATTTTATTTTTATTTTCCACACAAACTTTTTATTTGCATTTTTTCTTTTAAATATTTTACAAACTACAGCTTCCTTAACAACCTATCCTACCGTTTTTGCCAAATGAATAAATGAAATTTTTTGATTTCTTCACATTGCCATCATTTCCTACCATTGCACACATGGGACAGTTTATATCTATTCTCCTTGCCTCTTATTCATCTCAATTTTAAAACACCAATTTCTCAACCATCTAAACAAATTCATTTCCATTATTGCTACCATTCTTCCCTTCCTATTTCTCCTAAACTTTTCTTCACATTCCATATCCAATATTCCTTTATCATTACTCTGTTAGTAAACTCTAAATATTCTTTAACCATTCTCTTTTCATGCATATTTATTAACCTAAATCAATACTTCATTACTGTTTCCTACCTATACTGGCAAGCTCAGCAAATGCTACTCAATTAGGCAAAGTCCAAGATAAACCTGATATCTGCACACAAAAAAATCATTCCTCCTGCATTCCTCCATGTTCCACACATTCACCCCACATAGCATCCTAGCTTCTACTATTGCTTTATACATTCTCTTCAATTGATCTTTTTCATTTCTTACTGCAAGAAGTCCTAATTGCCTGTAATGCACTCCTTCCTGTACTTAAAAACCTTTCATATTAGGTAAGAATGCTACCATTTAGATAACAAGTTCAGTTACCATAATTTCTCTTAACAAATCTGAAATAGAATTACTTTGTAACATAATACTGAAAAAATTCATGTTTATTTCATACTATTCTATCAAATTATTTGGACAGATTTATGGCAAAAAGGATATCATGGTTGAAATACCAGGATTTTTTGTGTCTGTCAGTGGCTAAGTACAGTACACTTAGGCCAAGGTCACATCATCCTGTCATCTTGCTATCAAGTACAATTTGACAAGTCAGCTGTCTGCTGTGGTTAGAGTCAAGTTTCCTACAGGTGAGAAAGTAGTCATCATTCATTACTGTTCCTGGGTGCTGGCACACTTTGCATTCCCTATTTTACAAAGGTGTTCTACAAAACAGTCTTGGTCTGTTAATCATAAAGTTGCCATTGCTTCTTTCTGTGGTTTATGTTTATTGGCTGACCATTATTTTTCTATTTTGGCCCATGATTTGTTCTTCTTGCTATTTAAGGTGATGTATTTATAATTTTGGAGAGCTCTTTTTCTAAGAAATGTCTCGATTTCTTGAATATCTACGAGTTGGTTTGTTTTAGTAAGAGGTGTTCCTTTTTTGTCAAGGTATCTGTCATTTCTTATCACCTGTCATAATAACAGATAATTACCACAATAATGGTTGTGTGTGGACAATCAGCACAGTTTGCTGTTACAAGAGCAAGCATTATTTTTATTCTTGTGCCATTATAACTCAGTTTGAGTTAAGAAAACATTATAACTCAAGTCTCTGTATTGCTATTACAGGCTGCATCAGTGTATTAATTAAGTAAATTTTACTCTAGCATTACCACTAGAACAGAAAAAAAAATAAAGTCTACAGAAATAGCCCCCATAGTGCAGAGATATGAAATATCAGGACAGCATTTGGAAGAATTACAAAAGAAGAGCCGTTATATCTAATGCAAATTTCATCGAAAGATGTCAGAAATGTGTGACTGCAGTTGGACATCACTTCAAACAACTTTTGTAACACAGGTTAGAACTTATGAAATAAAATTAATATTGAATGTATGCTATTATGCAAGTTGAAATACAGGGAAAACCTGTCTATCAACTGGTGCAACCTTAGCCCCAAAGAGCTTGTATTTAGCTGGTGTGGACAAAGCCTCCCTCCCGCCAATAAAATCTGTACAGTAAAAATATACATGGAATGCTAATTAATAATCTAATTTTATATATATATATATATATATATATATATATATATATATTTATTTTAACAAAATAATTTTGACCAGTCTTGAATGGACATGTGTGTAAGTATGCCTGGCACTGTACATATTTCTAAAAATCTGTTAATTATGAAAGCATTTTTGATAGGATGAGTATAATTTTTTAATGATTTGCAGAATGAAGCAATAGAAATCGTTATGCTTTATAAATACATGAAATCAGAGTATCAACTTACTGTTTGCTTTTCCCATATCTTAACAATAGAACTATCCATGGATAAGACCAAATTTTGAGCTTCATGAAAGGCAATATCTCGAATAGGAAGTCCATACATGTGATCTTTGATTTGGAAAGGTTTGTTTGACCTAATATCATACAGTAGGATTTGTCCAGTTGCCATTCCCACACCAAGGGTAAGTGCTCCTTGAAATTTCAGTGCAGTAACTGATGGGACAGCTTCTAACCTGCAAAAAGGCTTATATTTAATATGTGAGTTTGTAAGTAAATGTTATCTATTACAATGTTGCTAAATGCAAAACAATTATTGGCTAAAAAATGTTATCCAACTATGAATTAAAATCTTGAAGCTATTAACAGTGAAGACTAGAATAATATTGATATAGAGTTGTTTTGTAGTATATAAGTGTCAAAAAGCCAACTTTATATCAACATTGTTTGTACATTTATTGTAATCACAAAGTTGTGTAACTAAATTAAATATTTGCCATAATTTGTTTTGTCTTGAAAAATTTTATTCTTTAATCAGAGTGCATGGACTGTATGTCAGTGTAGAAATATAGGATTTTTGCAATATTTTACAATGATTTATGGAAGTACATAGGTTGCAACAGATATTTCTTTTAGAGTTTCAATTTTGCATTTACATTTGATGCAATTTTTTTATTTTCATAGAAATTTAAAAAAAAAAAAAACTATGCAAGTAAAACACTATGGCAAATTAATCAACCACTTTCTGGGGAATTGGAAGACCCATAAATTCTGACATAAGTTGAGCCTTCCCCATTCTATCCCAAAGAAGAGAATAGCCTTGTATGTATTCTTACAGTAGCCAAATGTTCATAATGAGCCAACTATCTTGAAAGATATACCTAATGGTGTGAACAGTGAAATCTACCGTTATTGAGTTCCAGGATGTTAATCTGACAAGTGATGTCTACAATGGAATTTTTTAAACTACTTAGAAGTTTAAACTCAAATGTAAATTGGAACTTGCACAGTGAAGCTAATCATATTAATTGATCTCATTGTATGATTCAGTTGAACTACACACTCTTAAAGCTTCACTTACTTTTCATAAATGTATGCAACCGGTTTCGAAAACATTTAGTTCCCATCTTCAGCCAGGCTAAAGTTCAACTGTCGGATCATTCGTTAAGCTGTGGGAATGTATATTCTGCTCTGGTGGTGGTGTGATAAACTTGTAGTTTATGTTTTCATCCCCAGCAATGTCAAAGTTCATTAGACTGTCTTTGTATTTGTAGATGTAGATTTTCTCCCAGGTTGCTAATTTCGTAGGTCCTTGTACTGATTTTAATAATTTTGCTTTATTTATTATGTCGTGATTTTGTGTCCAAAAATTATATGCTACTGCTGATTTCTCTATTTGCTTGTACTTTATGTTCCTGAAATGTTCCTTTAACCGTGTGCCTAAGTTTCTCTTTGTTTTTCCAATGTAGATTTTTTCACATTCTGCACAGTTTATTTTGTAAATACCTGATTTTTCTTCTTGTGGAATACTGTCATTAGCCTGGCTGAAGATGGGAACTAAATGTTCTCGAAACCGGTTCCATACATTTATGAAAAGTAAGTGAAGCTTTAAGAGTATGTAGTTCAACTGAATCATACAATGATATCAATTAATACTTGGAAGTTGATAAAGAAATGCAGTATTAGGTTTGTAAAGAGCCTGGTTTTCTGGCACTTTAATTTACTCTATATCTTTGTGCAGTATGGAAATTGTCTCAAAACATTGGAGATGTAACATTGATCTACATATGAGTCATAACATAATTTTGATTCTACAGTGACGAGACTCTGTTATAGCTTCTGTTTCAATACTTACCGAGAATCAGATGATACAGAGCTGAGAGCACAGTCCAGAATGCCAACTCGACCTCTGGTACGAGGATCCCATGCTTCAACTCTTCCTTCTTGTGTACCACACATGAGAAGATGGTGCAATGGGTTGATAGCACACTTGTTAATCTCCGACGCATCTGTTTGTAATGAGGTTAGAAATTGTCCTCTTTCTAGATTAAGGCGGTAAATTTCTGAGCTGGAGACAAAAAATATGTCTAAGTGACTAGTTTTTAATATTTAATTATGCTCTGTTTGTTATACCAACAAAGCTTACAAAATGCAATGTCATATTATCTTATTACAATCTTTTCTAATGGTATTTGAAATATTTCTTGCATAATCACTAAAACTTACACAGCTAGCATCATTTTCTATAAAATTCACAATATCTGAGCTTGTAGGCCGTGGTCCAGTTCTGGAGCTTGAAGCAACCAACATTTTGACAATGGCTGCAATTAACATTTTTAAGGTTTGTTCTGACTTCAGAACTCTACTGGAGCTGGACTAAACTGCTACTGACCATACTTCCAAGAGCAATTTTAGAGTTCAAGTCAGAGTCTGGAAAATGCTGAGTGCAATTCTCATTGAAAACATTGGTAGCAGTAATAGTTTATTCATGTTACATGATGTAGGACATGTTCAAAAAACTAAAATTTGTTTAAACATAATAATAGCTTAGAATTAAGTATAAATAGATACTGAATGTAAGTAAACTTGCTATTTACCAAGAGTGTGTAGTTCAACTGAATCATACAATGATATCAATTAATTAACAAGATGAATTTCAATTTTGCAAAATAAACGACTATCTAACATTTCTATAAAACTGATCTATAAAATTGCTTATACACAAAAAGAAGTCAGTATTAGGTGACACTATACTTCACTACATAATTCATTTGTCAGAACATGTTGCAAGGGCTTTTGCTCTCATCTTCAGCTGGGGACCAACTAATGCTGGTAGGTGACTATGCATCCTCTGGTGGTCCCAATATACAGCAAAACAGGAAGTCCATTGGTAGGATGTCAAAATTCATTACATGATTCTTATTCTTTAAACTGAAAATCTTTTCCCATATTGCTAATTCCCTGGGAATGGTGGTAGCTTTCAACAGTTTGGTTTCTTTAGCGATGTCATGATTGTAAGTACAAAATTAATTTCCAAACACATTTATCCACCTTTTTTTATATCTTACACTTTTAGAGCATTCTTTCATCCTTGTCTCCGAATTTCTTATTGTTCTACCTATCTACATCTCATCACAATCCAAACATATCTGATGTACTCCTAACTCTTTGTTGGCCAGGATAACATCCTTATGGTTCTGTTCCAAAGGTTCCCAGTGTTAAATTTAGTTTGTGTAGCCAACAAAATACCAAATTTTAAAAAAAAATGTTCATCAATGCCCATTTAGCACCTCAAAACAGATAGTGTCAAAACCCAATAAATTAAACAAAACTGGTTTCCTCCTGAGTATAAAAAAATTTGCCAGATTAATTGTCAACATTATAAGGGAAGGGGGGGGGGGCATTAGAAAAACCTGAAATACAACCAAATTTAAATATTGGCATTAGCACTGCATTTTTGGAACAAAACCATGAGATAGATGAGACAATCAAGTTATTAAAAATGATCAAAAACCAAGTATCGAACATCTAGAATTTTAACATACAAATATAAGCAATATTTATTAAATTTTGACACCTTGGAAGCAGAAGCTCAAGTTCATCAGAAGGCACCTGAGTCATCTCAGACAGCAACTTAATTCCAACCAACAATCCAGCAGTTGTATGACAGCTGAAGATATAAGTATGTTCTGGTAACCATTGAGTAAGTGAAGCTAGGAAGAGTGTTGTATCACATTAGCTCAACTTATGATGAATTATTAAACATTTCATATTTCTTTAAAACTTCCACCACTCAAATAAGATTTTAGGTCTCTGGATTCTAAGGTGGGTCACTGATATCTTGCCCATTTGACAGCCTACACAAGAGATACAAATTATTCCCTGCATTCTCCAAATAACATTATTTATGTATAAGCAGTTAGGCCTTGACTTAATTATAGAATAAGCATATTTGCTTGTTTTCACATTTTGTTAGTTGAAGTTCGTGGTGCATCATTTCATTTCTCTTATATAAGCAAAATGAATCTTATAATTGAAATCATAGCATGAGTGAGTGGAACTAAACACCCTTATTGCTCCACTTACTTGTCTATAAATGTAGAACCAGTTTCACGAATCTTTGTTTTCACTGTCAGCTATCTTACACCCAAGATCATGGGTTTGAACCCGGCCAGGACCGATGGATTTTTTCGGGTGTAAAAATCCTAAGTACGGCTTCCTTCAGAAGGGAAGTAAAGCTGTGGATCTCGTGTCGTACATTTATGGCACGAAAAAGAACCTCAAGCCTGAAAGAGAGGCCTCTGAGCAAAATTTGTCAGCCATTTCACGCCCAGGGTTGAATGGGATGCTGATGACCTGAGGTGTTAAAGAGCATCCATAAATACATCAATAATAATAAAAAAAAATCTTCAGCTAGAAAGTCAACTGCTGGATACTTTGTTATGCTGTGGGAATGTATATTCTGCTTTGGAGGAGGTGGATGAACTTAAAGTTTATGTTTTCATCCCTGGAAGTGTCAAAGTTCATTAAACTGTTTTTGTATCTATATATGTAGATATTTTCCCAAGTTGTTAATTCTGTATGGCTTTGTATTGATTTCAATAATTTTGCTTTATTCAATACGTGATGGTTTTCTGTCCAGAAATAAAATGCTACTGCTGATTTCTCCATTTGCTTGTATTTATATTCCTGAAATGTTCTTTTTAAAAGTGGCTATGCAAGAGTTAAACAACAAACGAAAAAACAGTAAACAAGGCATATAAGAACACAATAAAATTGTTAAATGATAAAGGTGTAGTTTATACAAAAGCCAACAAAGGGAATAGAATAGTAATATTAGATAAGGAAAATTATAATACAAAAATGCTAAATTTGCTAAAGAAGAAAGTATGTTCAAATCCATTCAGACCCATTGAGGGGATGTATTAACTTAGTCAATGAGGCTATTAAAACTTGCACTTATCCCAAAGGAAACAAAATATAAAATAAAACAGAAAAACCCTACCAGAGCGAAAATATATGGTTTACCAAAAATTCATAGGGCTGGAAATAGTATGCGACTCATCATCAACAGCATCAATACATCGTCATACTATTTAGCAAAATTGGTAGCTGATAAATTCAAGACACTTCCTAAATTTCAAAGCAAGAGTATAAACAATTCCTTTCAATTAATAGAAACAATTATGGACATACATTTATAACCTTCTGACACTATCTTTCGATGTGGAATCGCTGTCTCCAAGCATATCTAAAGAAAAATTCCTAATTTATCTAAATACTTGGTTAAGAACAAGTGGAATTAATGATGCACACATAAAAGAATATATTAAACTCACAAAATTTGCATACACCAATCCTACTTTTCTTTCAAGGGCAAATTTTATAAACAACAATCTGGACTTACTATGGGTAGCCTCTTATCTCCATTTTTACTAAACTCTTCATGAGATAATTTGAAACATAAATCAACTCTGCATTCCCATACATATTTTAAATATAGTACAGATATAGTGATGATATATTTGCCATAGTTAACAAAAAACTCATTGTTGATACCATAAAATTTCTGAATATACAAGATAGAAACATATTTCTTAAACTTAGGTATTCCTTTTTTACACTAAATTCCACTTACGTACATAAAAGAAGATGCGAGTAATGGTGGTTCAGTAAGCAACTGAAGATGGGAGAGATTCTCCCAAAATGCATCTTACTTTTATGTAAGTAAGTGGAGTTTAGTGTAAAAAATTGATACCTAAGTTTAGGATACATTACCACTCCATTGCCAATAGCTTTATAAGTACAATATTTATAAACATATTGTTCACATATGAAACTGAAACAGATAGCATGTTACCATTCTTGGACATCATAATTATGAAGCGTAAAGAAAACCTAGAATTTGGAATATTGAAAGAATACACATCAGACGGTCATATCAAAGCTGACAGTTTTAATCCCACAATGCATAAACAGCAGTTATTAACATTTTAACACACCAGCTAGTTAACCGACAAATTAGCAAAGAAGAATACTTCAAAGAATACAAACAAATAAAGTACAGCTGTTAAAAATGGTTTAAAGAAAGAACTAGTACACAAAAACATACAAAAATTCAAGAGGCAAAAACTTATTAAAGAAACCATAACACTTTCAGCAAGAAATGATAAACTAATTTTTTAAAAATTCATCCATAGCCTACGAAAAAGTTTCAGAATATTCTTAATGATTTAATATCAGGCTAGCCCTGGTAAATGGATTTAATATCTCCTGATAGACAATGTTAATGACAGTATTCCATAGGAGAAAAAAGCAAGTATTTACTAAATAAGTTGTGCGGAATGTGAAAAAATCTACATTGGAAAAACAAAAGAGAAACATAGGCACACGGTTAAAAGAACATTTCAGGAACATAAAATAGAAGCAAATGGAGAAATCAGCTGTAGCATTTTATTTCTGGACAGAAAATTACAACATACAGAACAAAGAAAAATTATTGAAATCAGTACAAGGACCTACAGATTAGCAACTTGGGAAAAGAATCTACATATGCAAATATGAAGACAGTTTAATGAACTTTGACACAACCAGGGATGAAAACATAAACTTTAAGTTCATCACACCTCCTCCAGAACAGAATACACATTCCCACAGCATAATGAAGTATCCAGCAGTCAACTTTCTAGCTCACAATGTGAACGACGATTCGTGAAACAGCTTCTACATTTATAGTGGAGCAATAAGAGTGTTTAGTTGGACTCAATCATACTATGATTTCAGTTATATGATTGGCTTTACTGTACAAGTTCCAATTAGCATCTCTAGTTAAAATGAATCTTATTACCACCAATGGCATGCTTAAAATAAAGATGCTGATATTAACAAGGGATAATTGCAATTAGCATGTAATTTAAATACGGTGGAATAACTGTTAATTTTAGCACTTAAAAGAGATTATTATCAGTTTTTACTTAAGGATGCCTTTTAACAGCTTTGGTCGGTCATTAGCATTCCATTCAATTAGTGATATGAAACAGTTGATAAATTTGCTTCAAGGCTCCTTCTATTAGGTGAGGTTCTTTTAGGCGATGTAAATCTACAACATGGGACCAACACCTTTATTTCCCTCCATAAGGATGTTTAAACCCTAAAAAATCCTTAGACCCTGGCCTGGTTTGAATGCACAATCTTGGATCAATTAGGCAAGTATGGTTACCATTATGTCACTAGGATTGACAGTTACAGAGAGGATGACTTCAGTTTTTGTTATATTGCAAACTGGCTGAATCACAGCCAAAGTTTTCAAGGACAAGAGAATGAATCAAAGATAAGTGCTAGGCTTGCAAGGATAATTTTAAAAATACTTGGAATGATCCACAGATTGCAACAGTAGTTCTAAATTAATTATAGTATCAAAGATTAATTATAAAAAAAAAAGCTGTGGAATATTGTTTTGCTCAATGAAAGAGTGTAGTATGCATTGCCCTCTGTTGCAGTATAGACATGCATGTTGAAAAAATGACAAATATCGAACAGCATGCAATAATTCTTTGTGAGGAAAAGTATGATAGCAACAAACATTTATGAAGACATGACAAACACTCTAAGCTACCATTTTTTAACTTTTTAAGTAAACCACAAATATGGTCATGAAAGCTTGGAAGATGAACCAATAATAGATGGCCAAAACCTGCCACCATAATGAAAAGTGATGAAAAAATGTACAAAATGTTATGCGAGGATTACAGACTAAAGATGTCAGAAATCGTTGAAGCTATAGGCATTTCAGGCAAATGGGTATTTAACACTTTGACAGGAATTTTGCAAGAAAAAATTATCTGCTGACACAAAAGTGTATGGACTTATAGTTATTAGTAGAATTCTATTCCACAAAGATTTCTGCTGCACTTACTTTACAACTCCATAGCTACAAGTGTAAAAGTAAAACAATTCCTTGTTTTGTTCCACAAAAGTATTAGTGTTGCACTTGTAATTTGTAAAAATTTTTCTACAAGTGTAGGCATATTGGTAGTTGAAGAGAAGTGCAAAAAATACAAAAATTTGAGGCTTTTCTATACAAATCTGTGGCCACCCAACATTGCATCAAGTCTGCAAAAATCTTATTTCAAACAGATTGCAGTCTTAACCAAAACTCTACAAATACTACTGCAAGTTTTAATATCTTTTTTAATAATTTTTGGGATCAGCTGACCTAAATATGCAATTACTTTAATTGCAATTAAAGTAAGGCTATGATTGATATTCGTCTTTCCTGTTTAAAATGCTTATTTCAGTCCAGTATCTTAATTTAAAGTTCTTGCAACATCCTCTAAAATATTTTTTTTCACTCCTCAGTAAAATAATCTATTCTGACACAATTTTCCCAATTTTTTGCTCATAATAAAATTGCAATTGCCAAACAATATAAAAAAATTATATAAATATAAATGATCAATGGGCTAATAAAATAAATGACCAAGTGCGATTGGAAAACTCAATTCTTCTGCTATGATTGAAATTGATGCTGCTATGAATCAATTTGTGATCGTCATCTCAAAGCATTTTGATTTATTTTATTTATGGACACTCTTTAACATCTCAGGTCATCAGCATCCCATTCAATTCAGGGCATGAAATGGCCTATAAATTTTGATTAGAGGCCTATTCTTTCAGGCTTGAGGTTCTTTTTTGTGCCATAAATGTACGACAAAGAACCCATGGCTTTACTTCCATTCCGAAGGAAGTCATACTTAAAATTTTTACACTCGAAAAAATCCATTGACCCTGGCCAGGATTGAACTCATGATCTTAGGTTTATGAGGCAAATATGGTTACACTAGACTACCAGAATTGGCCATCTCAAAGTGGACTATAACACTTGAATATTAATAAATGCAAAATAAAGTATTTCAATTATCATTATTTCTTAGAAAATAGTTCCATTTAGGAGGAATGGCAATATTCACTTTCCCCCTGCATATTAAAAAACACAAATTTATTACTAAGGAGTGGAGACAACGTAATTCAAGGTATGGCAGTATGTGGCAAATAGCTGTTACTCTTTCTTGCTTATATGATATCACTTGTAAATTTTTACTAATACTTTACAAGTGTTGTACCTAGATTCTTTTGTGAAACAGAAAATTACAAGTTCATACTTTACAAGGACCTGTACTAATACACTTGTAAAGTATTAGACCATACTTCTGTGGAACAGGGCCCTGATCAATACAAATCTCTGAGCAAAATTTGGCATGTTTTTAGAGAGATCC
This sequence comes from Metallyticus violacea, assembly GCA_030762175.1. Classification (NCBI taxonomy): domain Eukaryota; kingdom Metazoa; phylum Arthropoda; class Insecta; order Mantodea; family Metallyticidae; genus Metallyticus; species Metallyticus violacea. The sequence goes on along the minus strand of CM060830.1, from coordinate 19,826,798 downwards.
AACTGATTTTATACACCAATTCATGACCATTAAGAAACAGGAGTGCACTACTTCACACAAGAGACAAAACAATGGAAAATCATGATTCTACATAGCCAAAGAAGCTAAATGTACCAGGAAGATCTTGATATCAGTTTCTGGAATGCTTAAGGTATTTTACTGTTTGACTGTCTTCCTGATGGAACATCTATTACTGAAGTACATACTATGCTAACCTTTTGGATCACTAAAGATAAAATATGCCAGAAAAGATTGGATTTGGTTTGGTTTAGTTTATTTAGTTCAGTTCCTAGAGCATTCTGAGAGTTTGCAAAATGGTCATAAAGACTTATAAACATATAATTTGTCATTTACAATTATTACATAGTGCACATTATTCCAAGTTTATATATATATATATGTTTACAACAAAAATAAAAAATAAAGCAACTTCTAGAACAACCCAGCCAAAACACCTTTATTATTATTATTATTATTATTATTATTATTATTATTATTATTATTATTATTATTATTATTATTGTTGTTGTTGTTGTTGTTATTGTTATCATATTATTATTATTGTTATTATTATTATATTATTATTATTATTATTATTATGTGTTTAACACTCGGTTTAACTACTGAGGCACCACAGCAGGTAGACACTGATGATACATCAAATGAAATGATAAATTGGGAAAGGACTTTTTTTAAAGGAAGGAATAGTTCCAGGTCTATGTTTAGGGTACCTCCCCGGTCTTTACCATTTATGGGAACCAAGGAAAACCTGGAAAAAAACTCAATCAGGGAGGACGGTCCTTGTGGGATTGGAACCCCAGACCTCCCGCTCATGAGTCTGAGCCTTAATGACCTTAGCCACCCATGACGAGCAAAAACAAGAACCAGAGAAGCAAAAACAGACAAAACACTCAAATAGTCACATAAATCTTTCTATATACATATTTACATGTATGTACACTATATAAATCATTACAGTGATTTTGAATCAGTATAATGTATTGTCACTCATTTATTCCTTACAGAATAATCATTTTTAAGAGCACATTTGAAGGATTTACCAATTGTTTATTAAGGCTTTTAGGCTAGGGGGAAGAGCATTTTGTCTTAAAATGATGAAAAGCAATCTTGCATCAAGACAATGCTCTTCTCATGTGTCGTTGCAATGGTAAAAAGCAATGATCTGGACTATCATTTGCTACTGCATCTGCCTTATTCCCCAGAATTGACTCTATTGAACTAAAATACCTGCCCAAATCTCAGAAAATTCTTTGATTGAAAGAAATTTTTATCCAATGTAGAACTTGAAGCATCAACTGAGGAGTATTTTGCAAGTCTGGAGGAATTTAATTTCTGTGATGAGATAAAGACTAGAACACCAATGGACAAAGTGCATTAACAATGGTGACAAATAAAAACAATTTGAAAAGAATTAGTTTTTATTTTGTGCTTCATGCTGAGAATGTTTCAAATTACTATCATATGTATAAACAGTTAGGCTTTGATTTAGTTAAAATTACGCATATTTGCTTGTTTTCCTATTTTATGTTAGTTGAGGTATGTGGTGGATTATTCTATTCTTTTGTGGAAGCACAATGAAACTTATTATCACAGATGGATGCTTAAAGTAAGAATGTTGATGATGTTAACAAGAGATAATGCAATTAACATGCAATTAAAACATGAGCAATAACTGTTCATTTTAGCAGTTATAGAGAGGAAGGTGTCAGTTGTTATATCAGAAATTTGCTGAGCCACAGCCAAAGTTTCAAAGACCTGAGAATAAGTCCAGTACACTAATGATATGCTATTTACTATTCTCTTTGGTATAATTTGATTAAACCAATTTATAGTCATTGTTCAATTTTAAATAGAACTTCCTTTTTAAAAGGATTACAAAGCAAGTTTAACCCTTGAGACATAGATAAATAATGTATGCCATGCTTTATCTGATATTGGATACTGCTCTTTTGTTTTATCTTCACCTTTGCTAGAAATAAATGTTGTCCACGTTTTTATTGTAACAAAACTTCATTAAATATTAAAAAATATTTGCCAGTTATTAATAATGTTCTGGATTACTATTTGCATATTCGTCTCAATAATTGGATTAAAGCAATTTTAGCAGCAAATAGGTAAATAGTGCAATGATTACAGTTTGATGGTAGATCAGACAAGACTGAAATTGTAGTATTCAAGAAAGGAGCAAAATTGAGTAAATATGAGAAGTGCAGGAAAGAATATAAGGAATATAATTAGAGGCTGTCTTTATTTAGGAATTTAAGTCGATAGGGGTGGTAAATGGGAGAAGCAGAAGTTAGCTTTGGTAATGGGAAAGGAGCAATGGCAGCAATTAGAGGTTGTAAAGGTAAAAGACCCGATATAAATGTCAACTGGCTAGAAAAATTATGTAACTCTTGTTGAGGCTAAAATGCTGTATGATATTGAAATATGGGGACTGGATGCTTTGTACAGAAGTTTTAAGCCTACAATTGCAACAGCAAAGAAATTGTCAGAAATTGAAATAGGAAGAATGGCAAGGAAAGGTACAAATATGGAGAGAGCACTTAAATATTGTTTTAGAATTTTAAATTTAAATAAAAGAAACTTGTTCAAGAAAATGCTTAGATTTTCAAGAAAAGAGTTTAAGGAGCAATGGGTGGAGTAATAGTCTTAGGAATATTTTGGAGAATAAGGGATTGAGGGATATCTGGAGGAAAGAAAAACAATGTAAATGTTTTTTTGGAAAGGAGCAAGAGGGAGATTTGAAGAGAGAGAAATACAAAAACTGTTTAATAAAATAGAAAAACATATTTAGTATTTTATATCAATAAAATATAAATATATACAAATATCTTAAACTTAGGTATTCATTTTTTACGCTAAACCCCACTTACTTACATAAAAATAAGACAAGCTTCGGGAGAATCTTCCCCATCTTCCAGTTGCTAACTGAACCACCGTTGCTTGAAACAATGGCTAGACACCTGAATGTTCCTGTGTTGGCATCTGTTGGCTGAAGTAGGAAATTGCTGAGTTCATCCATAGGAGGAAACTCGAAGTTCATTAGGTTTTCTTTATTCTTTAATATGAAAATGTTTTCCCAAGTGGATAACTCCATTGGGTTGTGAAGATGTTTCACCAGTTTAATTTCCGGTTTTATTTCATGATTTTTGGTCCAAAAGTGAGCTGTTACTGCTGATTTATCCACCTGCTTAAATTATTTTTTCTGCCGAATTCCCAAATTTCACTTTGCTTATGTAGCTCTGCTCACAATCTGCGCATTTTATTACATAAATTTCTGATTTCTATTCTGTTGGTATGGAGTCTTTTACTGTGAAACCTAATAAATTCTTGATATTATATCTGTTCTTTGGGGCTAATATTATCCCATGTTTTTGAAAAATTTTCTTGAACTTGTTGTGGTAAATTGGATGGTAGGTGAAACTTTTGAATTTGTATCCTTCTTTTGTGTTTTTCAGCGTGGAAACTGCCCTAATCACTTTTTGTCTTTTAGATTTATTGATAATTTTTATTACTGTGTCTTTGTTGAAACCATTGGTTATAGCTGTCTTTATTATCTTTTGGTATTCTCTTTTGTACTTGCTCCTGTGAGTGGAATATTCATCAATCTGTGTTCCAAACTGTTAAACACTGAGTATTTATGTGAAATAAGGTTATAACTCTCATGTGATTTTCTGAGTGTGTTTCTTTTCTGTAAATTCCAAAATTCAAACAATCCCCATTTCTTATCATTTTTAAATCCAGAAATGGTAGCCACCCATTTCTCTCTTCTTATGGTAACAGCTTTGTAAGTATAATATTTATATACATATATATCTCAATAAAAATAAATGGGAATGAGAAAAATATATTGATAAATCGAGCAAAGAACAAAGAGGGAGTATCGCATAGATAACAGTAGGCATATGGAGATTAAGAGGAATAAAGAAAGGTTTTTCTCAGAACCAGTGTCCAATATGTGGAGGAAAGGAAGATATGGAACACATAATGTTTGAGTGCAAAGGGACGGGTCTATCTGGAGAAAAGAGTTTATAAGCGAAAAATGATTGAAATTAGATAGAAAGATAGCTTTAATGATTATTTTTAGTAAAGGCAGCAAGAAAGTTGGAGAGTTCTTAACTAAAATGAAAAATAAATGGAATTGGATACCAAGAAAGGAAGTAAATCAAATAACTTAAAGGGTAGTTAAAGCTGTTTGTTTAGATAATAGGGAAATTTTGGGGTAGGAATATGCCAAGTTAAGAGCCTGGGTTGAATGTTTAGCTATATTACTGTGTATTGATTAATTAAACAATTTAATACATAAGTTTAAAAAGGGAAATGTTATTGGGAAAATGCCTATGGCCTGGAATGGCCAGGAGTGGAATTAAATAATTGAGCTTATGATGTTGAAAATTGTTTAGTTTGTGAATAAATTTATTATAATAGGTATTTGAGAAATTAAAGGAATGTGTAGAGATTGTAGCTAGCTGATATAAAATAATGGCATATGTAGAATTATTGAAATATTTTTTTTTTGGTGCCTTTTGTTGGGTCGGAGCCTTGTCCCTTTGATATTCCATTAGGTTGCTGCTGATGAACCAGGGACTGGGGGCTGGTGCATTCGAAGTGGAAATGTATTTTTAAAGGTGGTAGTATATAATTGATAAAATTATTGTAATTATTGTAACAATAAATTTTGTAATTGTGTGGGGTCACATCTAACCTGAACCAGATGGAGGGAGGCTCTCCTTCTATCTTGTATTCTTTCTTATCATTTCAATAATTCAATCATCATGTGAAGCATATATAACCAAATGCAGTTTTATACAGTAGACTGTATAAGCAAGCTGCTACAAGTGAAGCTCTGAAAATGCAAATGTAATAATAACAGAACAAAATTCTTAACTATGACCATGTTCTACTTCTTAACGGGACAATACTTTAAAATTTGTCAAAAAAAAAAAAAAAATGTTGCAGATGTGCACATACACATACAAGATAAGTTTGGCTAGATATTATTAAACTTTCATTATTTTCAACTTGGACAAATGACAAAGAGATAAAGTTTGAAATGCTAATTAGAACAAGTATAATGAAGCTAATCATATAATTAAGATCATTCTATGTCAAATTACACACTACGCACACTTATTGGCTCCACTTACTTGTTATATATGTAGCACATGTTTCACAGACAATTGTCCACAGCATCAGCTAACCATTGAGTGCTAGATAATTCGTTATGCTTTGGGGATGCATATTCTCCTCTGATGGAGGTGTGATGAACTTAAAGTTTATGTTTTCTTCCCTGGAAGTGTCAAAGTTCATTAAACTGTCTTCATATTTGCATATATATAGATTTTTTTCCCAAGTTGCTAATCTGTAGGTCCTTGTACTGACTTTAATAATTGTGTTTTATTCACTATTTCTGAACAGAAAAGCACAACATATAAATAAAGCAAAATTATTACCTAATAACCTACAGAGTTAGCACCAAGGGAGAGAATTTACATTTATAAATACAAAGACAGATTATGAACTTCAACACTTCTGGGGATGAATAAACTTTAAGTTCATCACACCTCCATCACAATAGAATATACATCCCCAAAGAATAATGAATTATCCAGCAGTTGACAGCTGATGACGCAGACAATTGTCTGCGGAACATGTACTAAAGTTAAACAAATAAGTGTAGCCAATAACAGTGTGTAGTTCTACTCAATCATACAATGATTCTTAATTAAGGTTTGTTATTCTAGTCTTTTTTTTAAACATTTAATGTTCTGCCAATTACCAAGTTTTTGATAAATGCAATGATTCAAATGAGTCTTGAGTCCTTAGTGTCTAATTGTTAGCTAGTATTCACCCTTTTAGGTAAAGGGAAAACTGGAAAAAACCTTACTGGGATCAAACCTGGGCCTGCCAGTTGACATATAGATGTGCTACCATGTGTGGGGGTAGATATTTTCTAGTCTTTGAATAGCACAAATATGATGGGAACATGCCCATGGAATGTATAATTACCTTAATTACCCTTCTGTTAGAAGTTTTCAATGTTGAAACCATTCATTCAAAAGTTTATGTAAAAAATGAATATTTGATATTGTGTGCATGTGAACTGGTCTGTGATCTAAAAGCAAATGTAACAAATAAACACATGTACGACAGCGTTACTCACCTAGCACCTACTACAAACAAATCACATGATGGAAAATTATACTGCATATCGCGTCCAAACTTTGGTATTCGCAACCTGTAATACCGTCCATGGGCAGCATGAAATTCTATGTAACGATCACAATGTAGAAACACCAACTGCACAAAAGAAAGAAAAAAAATTAATAGCCGATTCTTCTTATAACATATTCAAAAACTTAGGCAGTTTCTTGATCAGGGCCAGTGGGACTGCTGCTTTACCTAGTATCTTAGAAAAATAAACAAGCTAACAAATACAAAATACTATTAAATTAAATGGAAAAAAAGTCTATCATGTTTTGTGTTAATATTGCATTATTGATACTAATTTGTGTTTTAAGAACCACTAATTTGACTGCACCAAATAATAAAATCTGCAACTGCTTATGTTGAAAAAAAATATGCAGATATTTCTATCCCTACTACATTTTGTATTTGTTTCACTTTACAATACCCTGTAATTCAATACAGGTAGCACTTAATATTCATATAATTTAGTTGCAAGGTGATGAATATTTAAACTTGATAATTCACTTGCCAAACTGGGTACTAAAGTCCTGCACACAAACTGCATAGAATAACATGCCAAGATGTTAAGGCATGGAATTTATTAAATATATTTAAACTTGATAATTCACTTGCCAAACAGGGTACTAAAGTCCTGCACACAAACTGCATAGAATAACATGCCAAGATGTTAAGGCATGGAATTGTAGCAGGAGGTCTGAGGTTTGATTCTTACCAGGACTATGTTCTGAGGTTTCTCCCAGGTTTTCCTCAGTCCTCATAATGAAAATGCTGGGGAGACACCCTAAATGTTGCTTAATGAGAATCAAATCTTATTTTATAAGAATGATTCAAATCTTTGAGAAATTAAAATGTCAGCTGCATTAAAAATCTGCAAGAAGCCACAAAGTAGTTTTCATTTTAAAGAATCTATAATGTAAAGTTACCAATTTTATATTATGTTCAAATGTTATGAATATATTGTACATTTACCTTACTATAATCTTCTGACAGAATTTCAAATGTAACTGCTTCAGAATCAAAGCAACGCTCAAACTTCATGGACAAGTTATTCACATCATAGCACCTTACACGTGGTTTGTAGATTCCAGTAGCCAGAATATAATCCCCATCTCCTGAAACTTTTACTTTTGTGCTCATGCCTGGCATCTCAAAATCTTGAATGAGCTCTATCCGCCTTCGTATGTCTATAAAGCAATAAAATTAACAAATTATGTTAATAGCTACACAAGGGTATTTAAAAAATAACAGAAAATTAGCAGTATTTCGTGAAACAAAAATCCTTAGTACTTCAAATTCCCACACAGGGAAGGTACATTTCTCAAGAAAGTGATAATGCTGCTGAACAGGTGGTATGGGTGTCTAATTGGAAGTACAGCATATAAAATGGCAATACCATTAGCTGTTTGCATAGAAGAACAAGCAGTCATAAGATTACTGTAGTTAAAAAAGATCTAGACTTTATTGTTATTTCATACAATCACAAAACATTTTTTGATTGCTTGACTTCTACTAGGATAGTGCATTACAAAAATGCTCCGTGTATAAATTTCATTAGACTACTTACCTCTTTCTCAATTGACATGTGTTATTATTTAGGTAAACAAGTTCATAGGATATAAGTGAAGGAAAAATATATTCTTAACTTGTTGAAATGTTGAAAGAACTGTAGGGGCTGTGCAGAGAAAATTGAAGTGCTATATAGTAAAAGAAACCAGTACAAGTCCAACAACACAGATTTGTCCTCCCTAATAAGTATAAAAAATCAAATGTTATACCTAAGACTAATCACAAAGATAAATATCATTCATAAATACATGAATCATTACAAGTTCAGTAAAGAAATCGATGAAGCCAAGAAGAGATATTTCTCGCAGTGTTAGATAAGTCTAATGATAGATGTAATGTATGTGGAATATAATTAAATGTGAAACAGAATAAACATGAATAGTAAAATTCCTTCCATAATTGTTGATTATTTAAGTTTCTTAATGTTAATGAATTTCCTAATATATTCAATAATTATGTTTTAAATGTTACCAAGGAAAATATGACGAATCTTACTGTACATAAAAATGTAAATTAAGATGCTTTAAAATTTTTTGAAACATTTATTTGGATGCGACGAAATAAGCAACCAATTGTTGAAATGATGCTTATCTGAAATAAGTGGACATACTAGCTATATAATAACCATTCCCTCACAGCAAATATTTTCCCTGAACAATTAAAGCAAGCTATAGCTAAGTTGCTATATAAGAAAAGTATAACAGCATGATTTCAAATTATTGGTTTATTTCACTTTTCACCTCAATCTGAAAAGATCTTCAAAAAAGCAACATATAACAATATTATAAATTATCTTAACTCAAATAATACCCAATACCATCTTACCTTGACCTTAGAGTAGGAATGTCAGTTGTCAATACTACATCTAACTCACCTCCGAAATATGGTTGTTTGGTTGCTAATGGCCATTGGGGATGCGATATTTATCAATTTTTCCTTAGCTTTCCAATAAAGAGCTAACTTATTTTCATTTGTTTGTTGCTATCAAGTTGGCTGTATTTCAATAAATATTCTTTGTTTAAGACAGTATTCATGCCCTTAAATAATGTGCAGTGGCTGTCCTTGACTGATTTCATCCTGATGAGATGTTTTGACAGGCAAGCATGCCTTACAATTAAGCAGAATTGGGCAACTCCAATTTTTCTTGGTTTCATTAAAAGATACTGAAAGTATTTACATTTTCATATGGTTTTCCTTTAAGTTTTTGTTGGATGTTTTGTTTTTCTTGTTCAGTTATTAATAGCTTTGAAACATTAATTGCTCTAAATAATAAGGAACAAGCATTAGGGATTTTTTGTCCAAAGCATTTAATGGTACAAACTATTAAATATACTGCAAAAATTAAACTTCTTCTATGGTCTAGATAAACTTTCATTAAATTGATTTGCCTCCCATATAACAAATAGAACCCAAAAGAGTGTAATTAACTGAAATGAATTAAAACTAGGTGTGAGAAAACACTTGCTCTTCCTAATTTTCTTTAATGACTTACCATTTAGCCTTAACAAGGACTCTTTTCAAATTTATATCCGGTAAAATATCAGAGCAGTTGTCAAGTATTGGCATTAGTGCAGTTGAAGAACTAAATGCAGTTGAAGTTAAGAAATTAAGATAAAATTATGATATAAAAACAATTCAATGCAGAAATAAGGAAAATAAAAAGTGTTCCAGACTTAAGCATTAATTATTTAAAAAGTTCAATAGAGGAGGTCTCATATATAAAATCTTCAGAACCAGTGATTGACGATGAAATCAATTGGAAGAAACATACAGGGCTGAATTCAGTATGTTTTGTTTTTAAAAGTTTAAAGACTCTTATGCAGCTAAAAACATTGAAAACAGTATAATTTGTTTATTTTAACTCCAAGATATGGGTTAGTTTTCTGGGGAAATTCAGTTGCAGTATTTTACAGCAGTAAAATACTCATTCTGCAGAAAAGAGCCCTAAGAATTTTAAGGGTTGCTGGAACCCAGGATTCTTGTAGACCCTTATTTAAGAACCTTAATATTCTCACCCTCACAGGCAAATATATATATATTTACTTTTATGTCACCTGACTGGTAACTATGATAGCTTCAAGACCAATTGTATAGTGTTTGATCATTATACTAGACAAAAAATTGATTTATATAGACTATAAAACTCATTAAAAATTTCCAAAAGGGGCATTATTATATTATTCAATGCAGTGATATAGAGAGATAAGCTTCTAGCTTATCTCAAATTGCTACATGACTTACGGAGCCAGGCTGTCTTTAAAAACCATATAAGGAAATTCCTGTCACTTGTTCATTTTATGATATGAAAAATTATTCTAATATCATTGCAAAGTGAACTTCAATGCAGTCCTATTACATAGTCACTAATATATAATTCTCTTATTGTATGACATGTTCTATAGTTCAGTTCCTAGAGTATTCAGTGAGTTTGCAAAACAGTAACAAAAACTCAATAGATAGAATGTCATTTACAATTACCATGGTAGCACACATTCTCCTACATTTACAAAAAAAATACAATATACATCTGTATAAATGCTACAATAAAAATGAAAAATAATAACAACTCCTAGAACGTTTAATAAAAATGTATTAAATATGTTCACTTAGCTCCACTTGTATACAACATAGAGCATGTTTTAACAGCTGATTATGGGAGTGACTGCATTTATACAACATTAGGGCATGTTTCAACAGCTGATGATGGGAGGGACTGCTCAAAACATGCAGTTGCCCCCATCTTCGGCTGTAAGTGGAGTAAGTATGAATATATTTAATGCATTTTAATTGGATATATTACCACTCCATTGTCTACAGCTTCATAAGTACTCCTAGAACAACTCAGCCAAAACAACAAAAAGTAGAAATAAACAAATCACTCAGTCACACAAATTTCACTATTTGTGAAATTGTGTATTTACATATATATTGATATAAACTCATTTTTTTGAATCAGTATAATGTATTATCACTCATATATTCCTTTACAGAATAAAAGGCTTTTTACACAGATATTTTTAAGAGTAAATTTGAAGTAATACTACTGTTTTAGGCTAGATAGAAAAGCATTTTGTACTAAAATGCATTAATAATAAATTCCTTTTTAATGACATAAAAGGCTTGAAACTGGTATATGTAGATTTGCTTTTTGGTCTAGTATTCTTCTCATGTATATTTGATTTTGTACATATTTTTCTTTATTTCTTATTCACATGGAAGAGTTAAAATTTCAAATTGCCTAAAGAGATTTCTGCACAATAATTTGTATGGCTTTTTTCTGTAATAGGAAGATATGCTCACTTTTAACAGAGTTTTCTGAATATATAAGATCATATTTCATTATTAAATGAAATAGGCATAATAATAATAATTTTAAAGCCTTAATTGATTCCAAAGTTAATAATGCATGTATTGCATTGCTAAGTTTAGGTATAAGTTCCACACGTGATCTTCCCAATTGAGATGGTTATCAATTCTTATACCAAGGAATTTAATATCTTTGGTTTTTTGAAGTACATAGTTATAATATCTTATCCGCAATAGGGGATTTGGAAATCTGTGAGTGATGATTTTCATAACATTTGTTTTTATCTAGATTTAGAGACAATTTGTTTGCTTTGAACCATACAGACAAGGAGTCAAAACCAGATATAATCATCTTAGGAGAATAAATCAAATCTTGGGTAGCATGGCAAGTAAGACACTAAAATGCCTAATTACTTAGCATATTTCAATTTAAAAATAACCTTACGTAGCTTAACGTAATTACTTTTCCTATCTTATTATGTTATTAAACTGTACCTTTTAAAGTATGTTAAATAATGATATACCTACCCACATCTTTCTTCTGAAGAGCTCTTCTCTTCCGTTCTGATAACCACTATATAAAGAATGATATGAATTAGTAATAATTCACCACAACTACTCAATTATGCACATTTTATCTATTACATAAAATCGTGTACATTTCAACGTTATACCAAAAAAAAAAAAAAAAAAAACCAACTTTCCAGTGGTTGGATTAAATTGCATTTGAATGTAAAGAATAGAAGCAAATGAAACCAGTATAATTAGATGTAAACTGTGTAGGAGAAACGACAGTACATATCTCCCAATTAATGTAATGAATGTTCAGTCATATACATGTAAAAAGACACCCAGTGTTAAGAACTAAATGCAAGCTAAACCATTCACCTCAGGCAACGACTTCCCAGCACTCAAATTGTATATTTTCACATTGTTAGGATCTAAGACACGCATATTTGAGTTTTAAGTTTAAAATTTTTTCACTTCATTTGTTGGAACACAAATTTATTTCACAGGTTTATTATTTACTCGCACGTGTTGACAAATATCAGACAAAATCTAAACGATATGCAATGCCTGCTACTGTTAGTACCAACCACAGATTACCTACACAACACCTCCAAAGGTGTTTAATAAATGCGTGTTATTCTTTCATTGCTAAATAGAGACTTATGTTCAAAATTAGCTTCATTTTAATCAATAAATCTACCATTAACATTTAAAATAATCTCCCGTGAAGTTATGTTTGTGGACTTTTTGTGAAATTATATATTTTAAGTAAATGAGCTTATATTATGTTGGTATCGCAGAATTAAAAACAAAACACCATAGGCATAAGCGAGGTGGAGGTGCGGTGTTCAATTCAAAAGTTGTGAAATGGGTGTTTGTGGCAGTTATTTTAAATTCGTTTGTGTTTACAGTTCTTGTTTTAAGGTGTGATTGAAATTTTTTTAACTTCATCATCAGATTGATAAAGCGGCAATGGCTTCAGAAAGTCCCGAAGTGACCACATATTCTGTGGATATCGGTGAAATGTGAGTAACCGTTTATATACAACATTGTAGCAATGGCAGAGCAGTAAGTGCTATAAATTAATGAGATAATAATACGATGATTCATTCATTAATAATGGTTAATTAATTTACACAAAAGTGTATGTTTATTTTATACTATTGTAATTTTATATATATTTAAAATAGTCTAAGGAAACGTCTGGCTTTTGCCCCACACGGTTTTGTAATATCTAGGAACTTCAAAGTAAGATTACCAAATGGTTACAGTATTAGGTGTTATTTACCATTTGTTAAAGTAAATAATAAAAACAGTAACAGCACTTATAAGAGTTTGAACAGACAAATTCTTCCTGCAACCATATCAGCTTTATGCAGAAAAATCTTTCAGCCACTTTGCGATCACTAGATATTCTTTTGGAATTTAAACAGAGAATTCGTTACATTTCTTATGGCTAGGAATTGACGTTAACTAAACTGAAGGAAACAGAGGCTAAAGTCTTGGAACACAGCTCGGCTTGCTTTGCTTTGAGAGGTTTGAATAATCTTATGAACCATAATGGTATTTTATTTTTATATAAAGCTTAATATGATACATTTTTAAAACTGATAACAATAAGCTCTAACCTGTACTATAGGAGGTATTAAAAATACTGCTCCTCAGCAGTAATACATTGCTGGCATCTGCATGGGCAAGTCCTGTATTTCATCTAATTTTTCTTCCTGAATAACATAGTAATGTGTTTATTGTCATTGAGAGATTCTATCTTTTGTAACTTTTTAACAATTTGGTAAACTATTTCTCTATTTGAAACATGGTTGCCAGGATGTTTTCTTGCAAGCTGCCTTACCACTTTAGAATAATTTTTCACCTTCTTATCATATGTAAACACCTATTCTTCAAGACTATATTTATGTAGTTCCAGAACTAATGAAGAACAATTAGCACAATTTACACAAATTAAAAGCACCGAGTAACATGAGCACACAGCCACTTACTGAAAAATCCTCCCTCGAGCCAACTATAAACTGCTACCTGTATGTGCACAACTTTGCCTTGACAACAGGTCATATGCAGCCAGCCTGTAACTCAAATAATTTCACTGTATAAATTAGCTACATTTAGAGGGTTACAAGTTGTGAAAGATATGCTAATTCTATTCTTCTACAGCAGCATCCAAGCCTCTTTTCCCATGTTGATTGCAGATGTGTTGACTATTCAGTTCTCAGAAAAATGTGAAATTAGAAATTCAATAAAAGGGCATTTAATTGCATTTAGAAACAGTATTTTAACCAAGATTTATTTTAGTTTTTCGTGGTATTTGTTTCATTCCATTAATCTAACTGTGACATGAAAGTATTTTTTGGAAAATGATACAAGCACATGATCTATAGTTCTGATAAATGCTATAGCTGTACAGTAGGTAAATGGTGTGTCATATTGCAGCAACCTCCTGTTTATTATAAGTGTAAATTATATTAAAATATAAAAAGAATTACAGAAGTCACCTGGATAAGTCCATGTCAATTCAACCAATTAAAAAATTAATGGCAGCATGGATTTTGTTAATTTTTTGTATATTTTTATTTTACCATAAGATATGGGGAAATTATTACTTTGTTTTAATTTCAATCATCAATTTTTATTATATACATTTTTTAAAATGATAAAAAAAATGCATAATTTGTCAAGTGCCACATATGTAAATGTTGGTTATTTGAAATCTATAAGAGGTACTCACTTGAGACAGGTGTCATTTTAAAACTTATCAATAGGGCTTTCATTTAATATATAGCATGACATCATTATGGGTTTTTTAAAAATTCATTGCTTCTCAAAATTTTGAATTTTTAAATTCTCTTAAAAAATACACATGAAGGTAAATTGTCTTCTAGCTAATTAGTCCACATTTCTCATTGGTATTATACAAATCTAAATTTTTCTTCTTTGCAATTACAAGGAATTAAATGCTTCAAGTTCATTTTTGTACCATTTCTGTAAATAATGATTATATGGTGAACTTTAAATGAATCTAATAAAGTTATAATTTGGTGTAACATATTGAATTTGGAGGGAAATAAAAGAGTGGTGTGGGATGGAAGTATCTTGTCCTTTGACTGTAAATAAGCTCAGACATTTATTAAAATCATTGTATGAGTGAGTGAAACTAACACGAAAAAGTACAGAATGAGTTCAACTCACTCATACAACGATTTTAATATATGATTAGCTTCACTGTGCTATGTTCCAAGTAACAATTTTAGTTAAGCTCAGACATGTTTCTGCCGTTGCTGCTTGATCATGTGCTCTTCCTCCCGTCTTTCCTCACAGCTCAGTTGCGAGCTGTATCTCTTTATATGCACTTCAATTTGTTTGAATAGGGTGTATTTAGTGGAGCTGTGTGTTTATTCTTCAGGTTTTCTGTGATATTGTGCAGCCAGTATAAAAAAAAGTATTTCTTTTGTTAAATGAATTTAATTAATCAGGTATATCATAAGCTTTGTTTCGTTTTAAATATGGAGGAAAATACATATAAAACAATTGCAGTCCTTTTAAAAAAAAAGGGGCATTGGATAAGTAAAGACTTGAGAAAAGTAACCATTCGGATGGTTTCAGGTTCTTTCCATGTTAAGTGACCCATGAGTACAGAAACAGTGGAATTGTGTTATATGTCATTTCAAAGCTAAATTAATAAATTAATATTCTTATTTCAATAATGCTCTTTTCCTATAGCCATGAAATGTTCTATAACATGACTTACCTCAGAAGAAAAATTCATTTCAAAATACCACACTGTTGTAGCTCTACATTTTTCTATGTTGCATACCAATTTTAGGTTCAGGCTGTTATCAAAGGAAAGCAGGTGCAATATCTTTGTAAAATACCATTTTCCAGTTAAAAGTGAGTATAGGTTTTCAGTAAATGTCTTAAATACATGCCTTCCTTTAATGTCACACCAGCAACAGAAAATGACATACTACGTTAAAATATTATTGCTATAATTACATTATTTCCTTCTCACTTCTGGAAAGTGAAGTTAACTATGTGCTCTACAACTTTTAATAACTTTTTTATGTAAAATATCTTCTTCTCATTTGGCATTACAGCCCAGAGTGAAACTTGGCCTACCCCAGCAACCTCTGCTCCCTCTATCTCCATCTTACAACTTCATTGATAGAGGGCAGTATTGCAGGGGGTCATGTGAGCAGCATGCCGGCATCCCACAGGTTGCCTATAACACAGCTTTCATGATCGAAGAATGCCACCTCTCCATCAGGCAGCTTCCCAATTGTCCTAAAAGGCTGGGCGGACCCCATCCTAGACCTCCCTAAATTAGAAAAATTCCTAAGCAGGTACCGGGAATCGAATCTGGGCCTCCAGCCAGCAGTTTAGCAATGCTAATTACTGGACCGATGAGTTGGTCATGTAAAATATTATTCAGATGTATTACAATGTGTTATGGGTATGACACTGCATTTTGGAATTAGTATTCCTGAAGAATTAAATAGTTGTTTATTGTGTATATTTTGTATTTCATATTCCAATCCTTAATTCATTTGGATTCATGAACTTATGTAGTCTAGGCATATAACTCATGACAACCCTAACATGATTTAAGCCTCTTAATAGCTATTCCTTCATTACAGAGCTGAGAATGTCTTCAGCAAAGGGAGTGAGAAAGTGTAGAGAGAAACTAAAATAGAATAAGGACAAATATGAAAACATTTAAAGCAGGAAAGAGATAAGCAATATCTAAGAAAAATAGCAGCTATAATAGAAATTGATAAGAAAGCAAAGAAGCTGAAATGTCTCAGAGATGCAGAGTATTAGAGAGTATACAGAAATAAGCTGAAACAAAATAAGTTACAAAGTTCATCTGAATTATCTCTTCATTTAGGTTCCTATAGTTCAAAAAGGACTTTGGGAGTACACAAGCATTTGCTAGCAAAGCCAAGGAAAAAAGGTGCAGTCATTAGAAAATTACTACTTGTGATTTCCGAATATGAGTGAAAAGCACTGTTTCACATTGAAGAGGGAAAGTAAAGGTTTGAGCAAAGAGGTGAAAGAAATTATAAATTTCTATACCACAGATGACATAAATCATCAAGATCCAGGACGCAGAGATGTGGTATGTCCCTTTGAGCAGTTCAAACGCTGTATTCTTAATGAGATTCAGAGCCTTAATTCTTATAAGGAGATCATCCATATTTTAGTATGGTTGTGGTTAGAAGAATTAGTACTTCCTTCTCTTCAGAACCTCACACTTAAGGAGTATGTACTTTGTAGTTTTGTGAAATTGATTGCAAAGTCTACAGATGGTCTCTCTGTGAAAGAGACCATTTTCTGTGTTTCCAGAAATGACCATGTCCAGTAATTAATCCCACCACTCTTCTTAATCTTTTCCTTCCTAGCTTCAGGAGTTTCTCTTGGCTAATTAATTGTATAAACTGCAGTTTTGTTGTGTACAGTAATGGTTTAAATCATAGCAAATGACTAAATGGAGATTTAGGCATTTGCAATACTTTCCCAGAGATTTTGGTTACACGTGTACTTGGAGTTTCTTTGTGACATCACATGAGAAGGAGCTGTGCATGGTATAGGGAATGAGCTGTTTGGAGAGCAGTAACAGCAAGTCAAGTCACAATTTCAAGTGCCTATGATTTTTATGTTTGTGCACAGAAAGTTATGAGTGGCATTCAAGTCTTCTTTTGCTCAACAGATGTGAGTTTTCTTAGAAAATGTTAGATGTAAGATGGGAAAATGTTAAACAAATCCCTGAACTACATAGGTACTGTGCTTTTATTTCTGTCACAGAGGATATAATTAAAATAATGATCACTAGCAATGAAAAGAATTCAGAAACTCTTATCGTTGAATCAAATAAGTACATTGTTGAAATCATTTTATGATATAGTCGAACTACACACTCTTATGCTTCACTTACTTGTCACTATTGTAGACCGGTTTCGAGAACAGTTGTTCTCATCATCAGTTCAAATCTCCGACTGCTGGATAATTCGTTGTATTGTGGGTATTCTGCTCTGGAGGAGGTGTGATGAACTTAAAGTTTATATTTTCTTCGCCGGAAGTGTCAAAGTTCATTAAACTGTCTCTGTATTTGTAAATGTATATTTTCTCCCATGTTGCTAATTCTGTAGGTCCTTGCACTGATTTTAATAATTTTGCTTTATTCACTATATCGTGGTTTTCTGTCCAAAAATGAAATGCCACTGCTGATTTCTCAATTTGCTTGTATTTTATGTTCCTGAAATGTTCTTTTAACCTTGTGCCTATGTTTCTCTTTGTTTTTCCTATGTATATTTTTCCACATTCTTCACAACTTATTTTGTAAATGCCTGGTTTTTTCTCCTGTGGAATACTGTCATTAACATTGTCTGTGAGAAGATGTTTAACATTAAACTTGTTAATCGGTGCCAACCTGATATTAAAATCTTTAAGAATTTTCTGAAATTTTTTTGTAGCCCATGGATGATATGTAAATTTTTTAAAAATTTGTTTATCTTTCTTTGTTGAAAGTGTTGTGGTTTCTTTTATGAGCTTTTGCCTCTTGAATTTCTGTACCTTTTTGTATACTAGTTCTTTCTTAAAACCATTTTTAATTGCTGTTTTTTCTATATGTTTGTATTCTTTAAAGAATTCATCCTTGCTAATTTGTAGGTTAACTAGCCTGTGTGTTAAACTATTGATAACTGCATGTTTGTGAGAAGTGGGGTTAAAACTGTCAGCTTTTATGTGATTGTCTGCATGTGTATCTTTTCTGTAAATTCCAAATTCTAGACTTCCTTGATTTTTCATTATTTTTATGTCCAAGAATGGTAATATGTTATCAATTTCTGTTTCGTATGTGAACGATATATTTTTGTCTTGTAAATTCAAAAGTTTTATGGCATCCTCAATGAGCTTATTGCTAACAATGGCAAATATGTCGTCGACATATCTGTACCATGTCTTAAATATGTATGGGAAAGCTGTAGTGATGTGTGTTTCAAATCTGCTCATGAAAAGGTTGGCTAAAAATGGAGATAAGGGGCTGCCCATAGTGAGTCCTGTTTCTTGTTTATAAAATTTGTCCTTGAAAGAAAAATATGATTGGTTTATGCAAATTTTGGTCAGTTTCATGTATTCTTTTATGTGAGCATCATTAATTCCACTTGTTTTTAGCCAATCATGTAAATAAATCAGGAGTTTTTCTTTTGGTATGCTTGGAAACAACGATACTACGTCAAAAGATATTAATGTGTCTGAAGGTTGCAATTGTATGTCTTTGATTTTTTCTATTAATTGAAATGAACTGCTTACGCTTCTGCTATGAAATTTTGGTAGTATCTTGAATCTGTCAACTAGCCATTTTGCCAGATAGTATGTAGGAGTATTTATATTGTTAATAATTGGTCGCATACCATTTCCAGGTTTGTGAATTTTTGGTAGACCATATATTTTTGCTAATGTAGGGTTGTTTGGTTTAATTTTGTATTTTGTTACTTTTGGGATAACTGTGCAAGTTTTTAGAGCCTCGGTGACTGAAGTAATGCAATGTTTTAGTGGGTTTGATTGGACCTGAACAAATTCATTTTTATTTAACAATTCTTGCATAAGATGTACAATGTAGCTCATTCTCACTATATCTATAGACAGTTCAGGATGCTCAATTTTTTCTAGCAAGTTTAAAAGGGAAGTCTCATGTGAAGAAGAAATACTATGCAAAAGTATTGGAAGTAGATGAGAAAATTAAGTTTATATTAATCTAGATCATTGTATGATTGAGTCTAAGTCTAACTGCACACTCTTAGTGGCTCCACTTACTTGTTTGAAAGTAGTACATGTTTCACAGACTGTTGTCTGCCTCATGTAACCGTTGAAATTTAAAAATATAGAAATACATTTATCAACAACAGATCTATGAATTTCATCTACAAATGCTATTAATGAATCAGTTATCATCTATTGAGCTATGCATTATATCTTGAAGCTATGAATGTTGATTTGTTGCACTGTCTATTTTGAAAATGCAAGTTCTTTAGATTCCTTAGAAAGTTAATTGATATGTTTATAGTTGACAGTTCAATAGTAATAGTTAATTCATCTTCACACAAAAGGTGCTGAAAAGGCACACCATTACAGCAATCATTTCTTGGCTATTATAATAATGGTGCACAAAAATACAGATATGTCGCGTTCTGTATTGACTTTCTAAACAAGCCCAGTATACCAATATGATTCATACATAGGCAACACACTTGTTGTCATACCAGTTGTAATCACAAGGCACACAGGACTTATTTTCATAATTAAAGCCTGGAAGTTCAGAAATTACTTTGATTAAAATAGGCGGGCAAAAGGCTCTTACTGAAAATAGGCAGTAATATAATTAAAATATGCATTTATTATAAGTGAAAACAAAGAGTAATATTACTCATTATTAATGAAAATAGGCATTTCAGATACTTAATAATTCCTTTATCACACAATTAAAGTACTTGAGCTAACTTTTCTTGGTTACAAGCAACAACAAGATATCTATTCAAGGTATCAACTGTCCTAGTCAGCCACTTGTAAGAAAAAAAAATTTCTTCATGGAAAAAGAATGTTTTACTTCCACTGAAGTGATTGGAGTTTATTTAAAACAAGCTATTTTGTAAGAATCATACCATTTACAAAAGAACAATCACCTTTCAGAACATCATGGAAATGCTGATCAAGATAAAATAAAGTAGTTTTGAATAGTCCTAGTGAATGAGCAAAAGATGCGAAGTGATTTCTGGTTGAGTTCATTTTCTGTTTATATGTTTATAGGGGAATCAGAATAGTATCATTCTTACTTCCATACTGAACAATTGTAGGGATGGTTTATTGCACAGCTCTACCGCACTCTTCTTTCTCGCTAGCAATTGTTTATTACATTTATGCAGCTTAGAAGTTACCCCCGCCACACATTTCATAGAATTTTCTCGCGCAAATCGATACAAAGTCATTCGCCAGGACTATTGAAAACTACAGTACATCTCTCATCCTCTCAATTTCCTAGTATTAGTATGCCCGAGATAACCCCGCGTTCCTGTGACTAATGAAGGTTCTGCTTTTTAAAGGGCTAAGTGGATGGGTTGAGGAGAAAGTTTTGACTGCTTGAAAAGAAATGTATAACAAGATTCTCAGTAGATATTGCAAAAGATTGGACGCCGGCATTTCGAAGCGCCGCAGATGGCGCTGATATGGCGAAGGATTTGTTTTGTGCAACTGTCGATTAGCTGGCTAAAATGCACATAGTTCCATAGTAACGAGCGTAATATCTGAAAGTACTGAAATATGCATAAATATTTTTTGCCACATTTAGCATGTAGACATAAGTAGTATAAAGTCCTCATGTAACAGTATGATAGACACTAACTCCCTCCATGCACATCTTATTAATTAACAAATCTGTGGTACGATTACATATATACTGCACACCCCTTCGGCTGTATGGCTGTAGATTTTGGACTGAACACCATAGGTGTAAGTCTGTAGGGATGAATGAAATTAAAATAAGTTAATGATGACGCAAATGAGCTCGTAGTCCTTGTCATCTTAAAGCTTTCTGACATTCATAAAAACTCCGGGGGGGGGGGGGAGAACATAACCCAAACAGCTTGACCTGATATCCGGATTGCAAGTTTCAAACCTACCACTAGGCCACAGAGGCGGTATTTGCTTTTCTGTCACTTAAAACATTGTTGTAATTAGAAAATGCCCTTTCCTCATAACAGGAACATGCAGATGAATATCTCGTAGAAGAGAATTCCATACCCAAAATCAGAAATCAGGTCGCACTTGCCAAGTAATACCCAGCTTAATTGCTTATTTGTTTGTACTTGCGTTTTCATATTTTCAGTAGAGATAATTCTTTCTCATTTGTTGAACAATCAGGAATCTTAATTATTATACATTTAATTAAATATTCTTGAAATAACCCCTTATTCACTTATTATTGTATATTGGAAACAATCATTACATAGTGAATTTCCTGCTGCAACTTGTCAATGCTTTAGAATGAGATTCCGCATTGAAAAATGCTGAATTGATGTTCTTGTGGTGTTCTTTATATGCATTGTAGTATTCTAGTGTTTTTTTTTAACTGGAAAATTTTCCTCATATTTTATTTTATCTGAAAGTAAAATCTTGAAAATCTTATTCTTAAAATTTATTTCTATTGATAATAAAGCAATTTTTGTTTGTTACTAGAGAGTAAATTAGAATTTTATCTCCCTAGGTGTCAGTGTAACTTTCCACGTGTGAATTAATTCTGTTTACTCCAGTTTTAGCTTTTAATAGATACATGTTACGCAAATGTGTACTTATCCTCATCCTCATCCAGTTCTCTTTAATTCAAGATGGATATCGAGGAGTGTATTAAAATATCAACGTGAATTAAAAAAAATTAGTTCACTCTTGTGAATAATGTACCATTGTTTAGGTTGCCAAGACGGCGAAATCGGTTTAGATACTAGTTTTGAAAAAAAAACAAAACAAATTAAAGTAAACATAAAAGTATTTTTAATAGAAAAAACAAACAGCGTGTTTAACAGATGACCGTATCTGGAAAAATTGGCGACCTTTAATTATTTGCATAAAGTGATTTACTGTTGTTTTTATTTTTTAAGTATGTTCAAGACGAAATCAATAGCAAACTGAACTGTATTCTATTGTTAAAGTAGTTAAAACTTCAGAATTTGTCGAGTAATTGCATTGCAGCAGTGAGAATATCATAGTTGACAGTGGGTAAATATTTTAAGGAGCAATAACCAAAAAATCTGTGTTTCTTCCTCACCTAATTTTTAACCATATATTAATATATGTAATAAAAACAAGCCACAAATTTTACAGAATCCCGTCAAATAGCTCTATTTTATGGTTTTTGTGTGCCCTCTGATAAAATGTCCATTGTGGTGCAGTTTTCAAAATTTTATTAAAGTTTCTTATGGGTGTTATTTATTAATGTCTCAAGAGCCTGCGTGGTGAAAATTTCCAGTTGCCTGGAGATTTAGCACGCAAGGAGAAATGTAACTTTCCGTAAGTACAAGAAAAACTACCAGCGCGCAGGGCCATATACATTCACGTGACAGGCCTGAACGTGAACATAGAACAAGATAGCTTTGCTATATGCATTTGAAGCAAACTTAATATGCGCGCGCGCGCACACACACACACACACACACACACACACACACACACACACAAAACAATTAATCATAGGCAATTTTTGGAATTTTTCATAGATCGGTCCTTTTAAACTCGTTATCGCAATCTAACACCAGACTGCATATCGAGCATTTGTTGATAATGTGCATTCTGTGAAAGCTATAATATATTTTAAAAAATACCAAAAAAGTATATCTTTAAAATGAAAATATAAATCCATTTATAGGCTGTATTTCAAGAAAACACTCGTTACCGGTAGGCGATTATAGGCACTATAAAATTGATATATTTTTTCCTTTAATCCCGAAACAAAATTTTCTAGAAAAAAAATTTGAACAATACAACAAAAATAGCAAAATCCTCCCTCTAGTAATGAGAAATGCAGAAATATCTATAGGTCGAAGAGTCAAAGTAGTGTAAACTAATGATATTATAGGTACATAGGGATCATCTCTTGAGAGAAGTCAGATGAATTGGAACTGTGGATTGCTAAACATTTTATGAAAATATCCTGAGCAGAGAAAAGAATATATAATTGCCTCCTGAGCCCTGTTCCACAAAAGTATGGTCTAAAACATTCCAAGTGTATGGACTTGTAACTTGTAAAGTCGTTCCACAAGGGTTTCTGCTACGCTTGTAGTTTATAACTGCATACTTACAAATGTGCAAGTGATTTTTCTTTGTTCTGTTCCACAGAAGTATTAGTCGGACACTGGTTATTTGTATACATTTCTCTACAAATGTAGGAATATTGGTAACTTCAAATACTAGCACAAAATTTATTATCTTTTTTTTTTTAACTATTTTGGGAATCAATTGATCTAAATGTGCGAAGTATTAGCAACAGTGATGATTAATGAGGAGTAGGAACATGTATAAAGAAAGAGTAAATAATGAGCGAGAGCAATCAGGAAACCTAGATTTTTCTGCCATCTTTCGACAACTGAAATTGATGCTCCCAAATGGGGGACTGTCGACTCAAAGTAAATTATTACGTTTGAATATCGATAATGCATAATAAAGTATTTTAATTATCATTGTATCTGAGAAAGAATGCAGGACACATTTAGCAGTAATGACAACAATCCACTCTGTAAATAAAAATCATTAAGGAGTGAACATAACCTAATTCAAGGTATTGCGACTTACGGCAAACAGCTGTTCCTCCACTTGCTCTTATATGACATCACTTGTAACTTTTACTAATACTTTACTAGAGTTGCAGTTCTTTCGAGCAATGGAAAGACCATACTTATAAGGACTTGCATGTGGAATAGAGCCCTAGAGAAAGAAAAATCTGATTTTTACTAGAAGATATTATCACAGATCTGAAGCTTAATGAAAAGAATGGAGTTTATAGAAAAAGAGATTCCTCTAATCCAAATTGAGGGTATAAGGAGTAAGCTATTTAAATCTAAGAGTTTAATGTGCACAGGGCAGGAAGTACAGGAGACAGCTAACATAAGCTAGAAGTTGGAACAAAGAATAAAATTAGGCTGCCGCCTAATCTGTTTAGAAAATCCTTATGGACCACCCGACGAGACAATCTTAGTATCCATCTGGTCCTATAATAGCTCTAGACTGCAGCTGTATTACTGGCAGTCCTATCTGGAAAATCAGATACGGTGTAAATGCTATTAACACGATACAGAACGTGAACACCTTCAAATATGATCTTTGGCCATTACATCGTTGGACTAAAGATCGATAGGTCGATTTTCCTCTGCATCATCTCGAAAGGATTCTAAAATGTTCTGCCGAAATTTCACAAAACAAAATCTGTATTAAAGGGACATGGTGGTCCCCCTTTGTTGTAACTTTCTCCTTTGCAAGAGTTCGCTTCTCACACACACGCGCACACGCACACATATGCATACACATAGGGTTAATTACATTTCCCACACCACCTAAATACTTTTTGAAACACGTGGTTCAGTGGCACAAAACTCGGTATATGGGGGATAGCCATACACTTAGAACGCAAACATGATATTACCGATTTGCTTCTACTTCTGGTTTAACAGGAAGTGCTCATAACTCTGCTCTTTTATTTTAAATAGAATTCCCAATATATTTTTACATTTTCGAATAATGCTCATTAAGAACTTTCAAATAAGTACACTAGATACTTCTGTACATATTGTTTGGGAATATTAACATATAAGATTAAAACTCTTTTTAATTTGTATTGTTCTCCCTTATAATGTTGCCCTTTCTACTTTGTTATTGTTTTTTTCCCTTCATTATCAATATATTTTTCTTATTTTTTCTCCTCCGTCCCCTTCACCATGTTTGTTTAATGCATGACGTTACCTTCGCGATTCAATATTTATTTTTACCACCTTCACTTGTCTTCTGTCTTTGAAGAATAAAAACTTTTCGAAATATTGGGATATTTATGTTACTGTTTTATCTATTTCTGATTCTCTAATTCTTGTATATTACTTATATTATTCTAAGAGTTACTGTAGTTTTCATTTTTATTATATATACTATTCTTCTCTTTGTATAGTCACAAAGCAAAAGGTTTGATTGCTTCTGTTAGTTAAGTTTAACGATTGGCACGATTGGGCACATTCATAATTTGTATTTGTCTTTGTTGAGATTATAAACTGTATCAAATTAAGACAAAACACATAAAAGAGTTTCAAAAATTAAAATATATGCAGTTATAAATATTGATCACTTATACGGTGTTACAAGGGTATCACAGCGGCGTCGCCTGCACTTCACCCCCCTTATGTCCATGAAGGTGGTTTTTTGAACCATTTCTGTGCTGTCCTCATGTTATGGTATGTCTATCATAAGTTTATTGTAGATGTCAATAAAAACACGTGGCGGAAATCATTTTGATTGGCTGACAAGCTTCTTTATTCCCAAATTATTTCAGTTCCAAACACGGGATTTTCATGTCTATTTTGATGAAACTAATCTGCATTACAGTCGATGTTTTAATTAATGCATTTATAGCTTGCACATTTAACACCTGTTCATTAAATGCATAATATGTTAGCTGCGACGATAGCAGTGACATCGGATTAATTCATTGAAAAGTAAACCTAGCCCGGAGCGGATTAAAGGTGCCGTTCGTTCCTAATGTACATTTTTATATTTTGGATTGATGAAAATTTAAAAGTTCTTGAGATCCTTCGAACAATTTGGGCTAAAATGGAAAGTTAAATTTGTTCCTTATTTATGTTACTGTAATATTTACGTCATAAAATCATTAGTTTCGTACTAAATGAAGTTCCTGCATTTTCGGTGCATAAATCGAATTGATTTCTATAGACAAAGGCATTTTAAATATTCGCTTTAGGCCCTAGCAACAATTGGGCGAATTGTAAACACGTTTTATAATATGTTTGATGTATCCCAGAGTTTTTTCACATTTCCTTTCGAAGTTATGGGCATGATAAATGTAAGAGAAGCGCGCCCAAGCTATGCGCATTGCCCACTTGTTCCGTTGCTGTCAGAGAGAGGGTAAATGACGTGTTTGACGAATCACATCCTCTCTTTCCTCGTAGCTGGGACGCGTCTCCGTCGCACAATCGATCCTAAAGGAGCAGGGCAGCTTCTCTCTCTCCCCACGTCGTAACGCGCAGTTGCGGACGGCGACCAGGACCAGCAGAGCTATTGGGGAAGATGCGTAGTTCTGAGATGATCGGTCGCTAGGCAACACGGACAGCTCTCGCATCTGTATGGAAACTGGGTTAAGACTGCAGATGTGTTCGTAGTTCAGAAATGGCAGCCTCGGAGGAAGGCTTCAGCGACGTCCTGAGCCTCCACGCCTATCCTCCAGGTAGCGACATCGGGCAGGGATGAGTCTTACGGACGGGTCTCAGCGCTTCAGGAAGTTCCGCAATGTTACAGCTAGCAAGAAACCGCGCAGAAAGAGGTTCTACGTCGTGTACCCAACGTTATCGTCATCGTTCCCATGTTCCCCACTGTTTTTCCTTCCCCGACGCACATTCTCAAGATCTAGGAGGCCCTCGGTTCTTCTCAAGTGTCCCTCGAGTTTCAAAATGCAGAAGAGGAAGAAAAAATACCGAGGACTGTCGGGAAAAACTCCGATGAACGCGATGAGACTGTAGTCAAAAGATTTGTTGGCATAGAACTTGACAAGATGGCTTAACATCAGATTAGTTTTGGTTTTAAGCTTCTCTAGGTGTGTTAATTGCTTCTTATAGATCGTGAGTTAAAAAAACTACCATTTTTCTTAACAGTTTGGTTTCGTTGAGAACTTTTAACTTACTCATGTGTTTGTGCTTTCTTCTGTAGTGCCATATGACTATTGAACCGTTTTTCTGGCCTCTGTGACACTTATAATTTTGTGTCCCCTGTGTTCTTAGAACTTAGTTCTTTTCGTGTGTGCTTACTGCCGCAACGATTCGAAACGAAGTCTTGAAGTATTAAGCGACTCTAGTCATTTGCATCAGTATGTCAGTGTTCAAATTTGGAACTTTGAAAAGCCCTCCTCGAAGGCCAACGGTCCAGGGTTCAGAACAAAGCCCATTTTGGTAAGTAGTCTCTAGGGAGTTTTCCATTCTGTGAATGAGTATGCCCGAATATCTGCTTTTTCTTCAGTTATCCCAATTTACAAATGAGGAGCACTGATAGCTACAAATGATATGGAAGATAAAACATTGTTGTTCACCGCATGGCTTTATAGAATGTGTGTTTGCAAAGTTTAACTTCCTGCCCTCATGCCTGGAGGGGGATAGCGAGATAGGATTACTGCATACACATTGGCCTTGCTCGCACAATTATTTCATTTTCCATCTTGAAAATGTAATTATCGCCATGTTAGAAGCTTAATTTTTTTTAATTAATCGAAACATGTATTTGTTTTTTCCATTTCCTTTCTCCGTTCCTGTAAAGCAATCAAAACTAAATTTAATGTGCTTAATGTTTTAAACCAGTTACTTATTATAAAATAAAAACTATTTCCATATGTTAAGATCATTAATTCTCAAAATATCCATTGTTAGTTTTGCATATAAAAAGACATTTACAAAACTATTCCTAAGATTTTGAACTTTTCTGATCATTCTTTCTTTATTGTAATGGTAACATATAAATCTACAAACAAAAACTCAAAAATTAAAAGTTTTTTTTTTTCTGTTTAACATAGAAGACGACAAATTCAGATTGTTGACCCCAATAAGAAGAAGATCTATGCAAATTTCCATGCAATTATCTTAAATTGTTGTGATGTAAATTAAAAATATTTTTGAGATAACCAGTGACAAAGTTACAGATTGATGTAATGTGAGTTACAGTCCCAGTATGTGTTTTAAGTTTTCTTTTCAGTGGCATTTTTGTTGTATTGAATATCTTTAAATTCAATCAACAAAATAAACAGTGAACAGCTACTTTTAATTTGTAACAATACTGCTAACAGATTCGCCACTCTACTAGAAAGAAACAAATTCCTTGACTGCACGAAATTTAAACTATTAAATTGTGAATTGCTTTAAAAAAGCATAATATTTAAAAAGGTGCGTGACTGGGGTTGATTAAAATGTTTTAATGCGTAAGTTGGCCAGTTTTATAGATGTTGAAAAAAGTCTTTAACACGGGCTTAAATCTTCGTTTCAAATTAGCATGCAAAAAATAAAATCGTGTATTTTTTTACCCTTAAAAGTGTATGTATCCCCATGAATCATTTACTGTACTTCGCATTTCTATTTTTCAGCTAGAATGAAAGTTATACTAAATTTTTTTATTAAACTAACGGAAATTACTTGTTTTGTAAGATATACAGCCTCCTCCAACTTATTGTTCATGAATCTGCACCCTCAAAGAATAGATTTTAGTTTTGAAAACAAGCAATAGTCTGCTTACTGGATAAATGATCTAGCTCCTGGAAGCTCCATGTGTTCACAACAGCCGTGTGTATTGGTGCGTTGTCGTGCAGGCAGCTGACGAATTCCTCCACTTAACAACATTCCTTGCCTCTTTTCCTTGATAGCACTGCGCAGTGATGTAGCTCAGCCTAGTACTTCTCAGTTACCGTAATATTCCTAGCTTTGAAGTCTATCATCAGAATTGCTCTGCAGATCCAAATTGTGGTGGACTATGTAACTCTGGTTTATCTGTTTCACCATTCTTCTGTCACTTCTTAGGCCCTTTTTTTTTGTTTTTTGTTTTGTAAATAACCATAATTTTGTTCCCTGTGACAATGGATGCTCTCTCGTTAACACGGCAACGCTTCAACAATTTCTGAAAACATTCCACGCGCACTTGCATTTGAACCGCTAAAAGAATTCGGAGCAGCCATGTTGCACATGAAAATATTCATGAAATATTGTTTTATAAGCCTCAACCTTATCTTTTGTCTTCAGGCACCTATCAGAACTACTTCCTTGATAAGGGAGACGTTTTCTTGTGTCAACACATCCACAGTGGGCCATCTTCAAGGATCATTGCCCAAACGAAATAGTTTTGACCACTCCTTCATGGTGGTATGTAAAGTGGAGGTTTCCCCATACACACCGTCAAAGTGTTGTTTAATATCATTGGATTAAATCCCTTCTTAGTTAAAAGTTTATCAGTGCTCTGTATTGCATTTTTAATATTATGGTGTACCATACAGCACTTCGAACGGAAATGTGTTTACATGAACATCGCACTTCTACGTCAGACCGGAAATTTATGGATTGCACCTCTCAGTGAACTTCCTAACCTTAATCTCAAAATATTTCATAAATGTTACACCATTTTGATAACATGACAGCCTGCACAGTCTTGCTAAAAAAATAACTCCCTTATTTCAGAAAGTAATTTTTATTTCGTTAGTAATGAATACCTGAGATATTATTCATCATCCTTTAATGGGCGATTAAGGAAGCAACTCTATAATAAGAAAAACATCTCCAGCACAATTTAATAAGCTATTTGACTCTGATAAATGTGTTTGGGGCACTTAACTTGCCCGATCTCCACACACATTCAACTCCGACAATCTGGACGAAAAACTGGGTTTTGTCGCTTCAATCCTCGGTAGTTCATTTTCTTTTTTCCTGTCCCATTTTAATCGCATTTTGTTCTGAAAGCCTACATCCCGTTATTGTCGATGTCACATCACTTGAAGCTAAAGCTGTTTTTACCGAGATCTACCGTCTTTAGCGCTTTGTCTCTTTTTCTTCCACAGCTCCCTGTCCTCTTGAAACTAATTGACCCAGTTTTAATCTTAGTGCTAATTACTGCAGCATCAAGACTACTTTTTGCCCCCTTTGCTCGGTGTATAATGTAAAATTCCCTGTGAAGTTATAGCCAAATGCTTCGTGTCAAAGCCATCAAATATTGTGCACTTTATTACAAATAAGCCGATAAACTCAACAAAATTAGTATTTGATAAAGTGCGGGACTAACTTTCATAACCTCTTAGCATCCCACCGAGTTCTAAATGTCTAGTGTATCGCTCTGTTTAAAGAATATACTACCACGAAATTTCTAATACTTTTCTAGCGTTGTCACTGTTACGTTCCTCAAAGATTAAGCAAAAATCATAAATATTTCCTATTTCTCGTGTTTTTAAGAACATCTGAGGGCGCCTTAAGTAATAAATTAATAACGAATAAACAAATGAACTTCCGTGTCCGATTTCTGTCAGCATTAAACATGTACTGGAAGAGATTGCAGAGATGTGACAACGTTGTTTTCCCGAGCGATATTTGGTATATACATTTCTCATGCGTATCATTTCAACGTAACCTAAATAAACAGCTGGATGACTGTATTCTTAGGTTCAGGAAAAAAGGTCATCGAGGCATGTCTCGTGCTTTAACAATAGGAGAAATAACATAGTTCAAATAAGTGGCCCTTGGTATCATCTTTATATTCACTAAAATAGAGAGAAATAACAGAAAGAAACCTTATGTATTTAAAAAGTTTATAGTTTAAAAACACAATGTATTATCGTAAGCAGATATACACAATCAAGAAAAAAACAATCGAAAGTTCCATCGATTTTCAGTAGCTTTGAAATTTAATTTAAAATTTGTTGTAGTAAAACAGTAATGCAAACGTTTCTGAATGTTATTACAGAGCGCTCTTGCACAAATATAGTTCTCACATACATTTAAATGATATTTCAAAGTGATATCTTCATGTTAATGCTTAAAAATATAAGTTTATATGCTGACTTAATGTGTCCTTTTATTTTGAAAAAATTGAGAGCAAATTAAACGATAGAGCGGTTTTTAAATTACATTTTTTCATATATACCCCTACTCCTAATGGTCCGATTTCCCTAATTTTCAAAACCTATTTTTCTTGTTTTATTTAAATGGTATATAGCCAATTTCTTACGAAAATATCTGATGCTGATAGATAGCTTTTTTAAATTTTGGATTTTAGGTAAACCCCTCACTCCTAATTGTTCGATTTCGCAGATTTTCGAAAAATGTTTTTATTAATATTTTAATGGCACATACGGAGTTTCGTTGACAAAAAACAAAAATTCCGGCCGGTAGAGGAATTTTTAAATTTTCGCTTTAGATTAACTCCCACCCCCAATGGTCCACTTTTGCTGATTAACGAACTCGGCAAATCGTTTGTTAATTGAATGTTATATGCGGAGTTTCGTTGAGAAAAAAACAAAAATTGCTGCCGCTAGAACATTCACACACACACAAAACTGTTTTTCATCGTCGATTTCGGTGCTTAGTTAGTAGGATCGATGAAGATTTGAAGAAACTTTTCAAAAATCTTGTTATGGGTATAACTGCAATAACCACATTCCTTGGAATTCGCTAAAAACAAGCGCATGTTAACCACATTAGCTGATATACTGCTGGGGATCATTGCGATTTTCTACCTGTCGATACTTAATGTTAAGTTTGAAGTTAAATAGTTTTTTACATACCACGAATAAGATGCTTGTTATGCTTTTATTACGGTGTGTGAATTTATTATGTTTTCTCATTATCTGAGCCGAGG
Source organism: Metallyticus violacea (assembly GCA_030762175.1). Taxonomy (NCBI): domain Eukaryota; kingdom Metazoa; phylum Arthropoda; class Insecta; order Mantodea; family Metallyticidae; genus Metallyticus; species Metallyticus violacea. The sequence continues at coordinate 19,795,040 of CM060830.1, read as the reverse complement.
ATGCTAGTCATTGTGTATAAATCAACGTTTTTGAAGCCGGCCTTTTTTTAAGAGAGAAGTCAATATGTCAATATAGATGCAAATTTTATTGGGATTTATCTTTATAACTGCATAATGTTTAATTCAGTCATATAAGACACCGCTTAACTACTTCTTGATAAGTGCACTGTAGTTTTTAACGCAGTGAGTCTATTTCTTAGGCCCAGTCTGAGCTGATGCTGCTATGAGTTCTCAGGAAACGAAAGCATACCCAAACAAAATAACCCATTTGCAGCAGTATTTGGGGCAGAGATCTCAAACGTGTTACAAATGTTATCGCGAAAATACTACCTTCCAATCACTTCTGTTTTTCGATCGGGTTATTTCTTCTCTTACATCTTTTTACATAACTTTTAACAAAACCAACTTTCATGGATTTGTGATGCAAAAGAACATGATGCTGTGCCATAGCAAAGATGATGATGATATACTGATAAAAACAAATTTTAAGCATGGTTCAAGCTACAGCACTCTTGTGATAGCAATTACAGACGAGATAGGGAATGGCATCATTGCACTTGACCTTTTTCGCGATTGTTTTGACTGTGGATTTCAGAAACCAAAGTACACAATGCGTTGTTTTGAACCAAAATTGTTACATTTGGAAATTGACAATGTAAGCATTTTCGGAAAATCACTCCATTGAGTGAAATGCATATTCCTGGGTTTCATAAAGCAGGGGAATTTTAACGGTGGTGCGTTATTGGACTAATTGGAGAATTGCTGGAAAAGGGGAAATGTGCGATTGGCTCTGTGAGGATAGCATGACACTGTAAGGTTTCCTTGTCTCTTTCCACATTTTAGATCCTGGAGTTCACAGCTAAGAACTCCTGTCGCGCCGCGGCATGAAACACTTGCGCTTATAATATTCTTTGCAGCTTTCATTGGAATTCTTGTGTTCCAGGACTCCTTAAACAAAATGTAGGACAAAATATCTAGGAACCAAGAAAATATCCTAAACTGTAACATTTTGTCTCTAAGGAGAAAATGTATATGATAAAATAAATGTGACTATTATAAATTGAACGATTTAATCGATTGAAAATGACAAGGCGAGATTTGGAAATGCACGCCTCAGTTACATGCACATATAGCATGTATTATTAGCGTTTTTATCATCATCGAGTTTGGGTGTGGATTTGCAAACATCCTGTGAGGGTATTCCTGCAGTGGTGGCACAAAAGTCGACGCTCCCATTTACAACTCTAAGATAAGACTTCAACAAACAGAATGGAATTGCGTTTTGCATTATTTGCTGAACTGAACAAGGTTTATTATCACGCAACTATAAGCCATATTGAGTAGGTTGGGGGGGGGGGGGGGGCAGCAGAAACTGCATGACTTTCTTTCAGGAAACCTGTTAGGTTTTTTTAATCTTTTTTCTTTTCGTTTTGCTTCATTTTCACTTGCTCTTTTCTCATTTTTATTTTTCTCTTTTTCTTCCTCTTGTCTCCTTTACGTTTTGTTTCTTTCATCCTTGCTTTTTCATCACGGTTTCCTTTTAATTTCTCTTTCCTATTTCATTTCTTCTATATTTTGTTTCTTAATCGTTTTTTCTTGTTTCCTCACCATTTTTCTTTCTTCATTAATTTTCTCTTTTTTTATTAACTATTTCATTCTTTCTTTTTCCTTCCCTTTCGTTCGCTTTTTCATTTTTTAAAGAAAAATTGTGTTTTTTCTTTTTGTTTTTCTTTTACTGGTATTTTTTAAAACGTTTCACACAAACATTTAAAACCTACTATGTGTATGTTCATTTTTTATTTTTTGCTTTCATTTTTCTTCCTTTTACATTGCTTTTTCTCGTTCTTCGGTATATTTCCTTTCACATTATTTTTTCTTTGTCTTCTCTCTTTTTCATCATGTAGATTTATGCTTTTTATATGACTTGTTTCTTGCTGTTTGTTTTATTGATTTCTCTCACTTTTTTTTTTCTTTCAACATTAATTTTCTTTTTTCATCCGCGTTACATTTATATATATACATAGCTTATTACCGGACGCCCTTTAACATCTCAGGTCATCAGCGTCCTTTCGAGCCAGGGCATGAAATGGCTGATAAATTTTGCTCAAAAGCCTCTTCTTTCAGACGTGAAGTTCTTTTATGTGCCGTAAATCTAGGGCTTTACTTCCCTTCCAAAGAAAGCCATGCTTAGGATTTTTACGCCCGAAAAAAGCCATCGACCCTGACCGGGATTGAATCCCTGATTTTGGGTCTACGAGGCAAGTATGGTTACCACTACAACATTGCCCAAATACATAAAAACCTTAGGTTTGTATTTTAATTTTTTTTTATCTTTTTTGTTTCCATTTTTGTTTCTTTTTTCCTCTTTTTGTTTCTTTCTTCCATCTTTACTTTTTTCACCACTGTTTCATTTTAATTTCTGTTTCCTATCTTTTTTGCTTCTTACCGACTTTTTCTCTTTTTTCTCTCCTTTAGTTCCCTTTTTTCTTTTTCTTTCTTTTTTTTCTTATTCTTTACTTTTTGTTTTTCTATTGCTGGTATTTTTAAAACGGTTCGTTCATACAATGGACGTTTACAGATCACAGTTTGTATAAACTGGGAACAAACATAGTTTGGTAGTTTCGTGCTCTTGAAAAGTGTATCCACTTTTAACATCGTTTTATACAGCTATTAATATTTATAAATATTATTAGTAACTAAACATTTGATTTATTCCAGTAATTCCGAGACGTTTCTTCTTTTAAAGAAACAGTTCACCTTTTAGGCACGAGGTCGTGGGTTCACCCGGCCACGCTCTATTGAATTTTTAGAGTATAAAAATCCTTAAATCATCTTATTCTTCGTGTATCCTTCCTTCGGAAGGGAAGCAAAGCCGCTGTACCGTCTGGTAGATTTACTGCACGTAAAGAATATCAGCAAAATTGGTTGAATTCAATAAAACGCTCTTGACCAAAGATGTTAACAGCGTCCTTAAATAAGCAAATTAATAATAATAATAATAATAATAATAATAATTATTATTATTATTATTATTATTATTATTATTATTATTATTATTATTTTATTTCACAATAGGAGGAATATGGAAGAAATGTTATACCCAATCTCTGGAAATGCAACTAATATCGCAGTGGTGATAATTAGTCATTTTAAATGTATTTAGGTATGTAGTAAATTACAAATTATAATTTTATTTATAATTTATATTTAAATTTAAGTTTAAAATGTAATTTTCTTGCGCTGAAGGAAGCTATAGTATGTTGGGATTAGCTGTTATTGATTTTCTTCCCGCTGACATCTTTTCAGGTTTGCAATATGCAAGAAAGTAAATCTTAAAAACAAATTTATGCAATTTCATTCATTACACTATAGACTAATTTAAAATCGCTGTTAAGAATGTAAAAATTAAAAAAGTAATAATTTATAAAATATGTACGCAGTTTCAGTATTTAAGTAATCTGGTGATGCCATTGGTAAAACCCGCATTAAGAATGTTAATTTTGCCTTGTACAGCAATATCCTGCATGATATTTTTCATGAACCACACTTAAAATATTCGCAAGTAACATGAAAGCTGTTCATAATATTTCATGATTATGAAATATGGAAGGTAACAGCGGGGATTGTAACCAAATGCAATTTAAAACAGAGTTGTGTGGAAGGATACAAGAACAAATTAATTAACAGATAAAGCGAAGTAAATGGAGATATGTTGGTCGCCTTCTTCGAAAAGAAAACTTAAGAAAGAAGCTCAAAGATGGAACCCTCCAAAGCAGCAGAAACAGAGGAAAGAGATGTAAAAGGGGAACATCACAGTGTGAAGTAGCGAATGTTGCTCGGAACAGAAGACGGTGGCGAGTATTGGACGAGACCCTTTGCTCCAGTGGGATTTAAATTTGGTAAATATGGGACATTTGGGATACATGCAAAGTAAATTTAGTAACACTGAAGTGTTATAAACATTTTGGGTATAAAGCGTTATTAAATGTATTTTCTATTTTTGAGTACTTTGTTTTAAAGAACTACTTTCAGTAAGAGCTGTCTAAAGAGTTTATTTTTTTCATTGCAGAGTCTGAATTTTTTAACTATCAAGACATTATTAATTTTTAAAATTAACTATAACCTGATCTAGCTCTCTCGGATCCATCTGTTCTGAAACTCAAAAATGTTCTGACTAGACAACTGAAGAGGTAAGTGAATATTCTGATTGCCTGGAAAAACACTTCCACGAGGGAATCACGGAAGCGTTGGAGCAGGTGCGTTGCATGTCGAAATATAAAGTACGTTGCAAGACTGCACTCATTCTCTTTAATATCGAACCATCCTCGTATGGTATGTAACCCTGACATTCAATGGAGCATCTGCTTGAACATGCACGTGTCACTTCTAACACACGATTACATATTCGCTTACTTAACATGATAGAGGCTCATTAATATTCTGTGTGTATAATTACACCGACCTCCAGAATCCTTACAAGAATTTCCATTCAGCTTGCGTTTGCTTGCTGTTCAGTAGCATGCGTCGTTCTAGTTGCATTATGAAAATCGGCGACATTTAAAGAAATAATAATGTGGTGATAAATAGACAGTTCTCTGTCAAAAAGAGGTTTGCAGGCGTTTCTCATGAGCCGTTATTTAAGTAATTCAAAATAAAGGCTCAGTATTGGCATCGTTGGTAGGATCACAAGGTTCTCCTGTATTTTCAGGAAGTTTTGTAATTCGTCTTTTTTTTGCGGGAGTGGGGGTGGGGGGTTTCTCTCGGTATTGATTTATCAACTTAATTTTTAAACGTGTTTATTCCTGTCATGTATGTTTAAAATATTTATATAATTTTATTCATCTTAATGTTGTATAACTTGAGGATGAACTATGCTAGGCGCAAAAAAATCAAGAAAATTAAACGTGGTAATTATGAATATATAATTGTAAAGACCAATTTCGGCTTCAAGCTCGGTGGAAGTCTCTCTCTCTCTCTCTCTCTCTCTCTCTCTCTCTCTCTCTCTTAACGTAAAAATCTTGAGTGCTGGAGGGACTTATGACGTACGTCCCCTGTACATTTACAGCACCTTAAAGAACTCCATACGTGAAAAAATAGGTCTGAAAAAATGCAGACCATTTCACGTACACGCCGTACCTTAGCAGCACACACACACACATGGCACTTAAAGCAATGCCTTCTGACATCTGTAGGTATTACTGAATTTAAATAACTCTTACAATCAGCCAAGACCCGGAACAAGCCTTAGACTAATTCTTGTAAGTTGATTGATAACTGCGAAGATCTGTTGAAATTTGCACAAAATATTAAAAACTGCAATTTTTATGCATCATTTGATATTAATGTAAAATATTGAACATGCGCATTTATACATTAATTGTTACATATATTAATCTGTATAATATATTACAAAAATAAAGTTCTGTTATATATTTTTAAATATATATTAAGCCCATATTTCGTGCGGATCTGCCCCCCCCCAAAAAAACGTTAAATTTTGTCGTGACTAGCATTTAATTCTTTTCAGGAATGAGTGTAGCTGCTACCTGGATATTGTTGGATGGAAAATACTGAAGTAACTATGAGTGTGACCGAGATGATAGTTTTAATTCGTTTTAATGCTGGTACTTTGAATTTTGATTAACATTTATTAAAATTACAATCGACATGCGTAATAACGCAGGTTGTAAGGAAAGTCTCCTATACAGAGATTTTCCTCCTCCTCCCCCCCAAAAAAAAAAACACTTGAAAAAATTGCATATGCACCTAAGCCTATTTTCGATTCTCGTATTTTTTCGCTTATAGACAGATTTTGTGTTGTACTATATTCCGCTAATTTTGTAAGTTATTAATTTGTTATTCATATAGAGTGTAGGAATGTTTCTTGCAGTTTGCATCTTAGCAGAAAAATCAACTATATAGTACTTCCTACCGAATCGACGCTTTACTCAAGGAATTGGCAAAATTACTGAAGCGTAACTTCAAAATAACGTTATAAACATTCTCTATATTTAGATGATTAAAGAAAATAGAAAAATGCACAAAAGCAATTTGGTTGTTGCATAAAGTTGTAAAGGGTTATAATTTAAATGTGTTAAAAGAGAACTAAATTAAGCATTTTAAACATATTACACTATTTCAAACATTTTAACAGGTTACATTTTATCTGTGCACCATTTCACAGTTAAATAATCGGGATATAGACATTCCTCACAATGTAGAGGAATAGGAAAACTTTCCCGTTTCTGACCGAGATATTGAGTGTAATTTACTGGACAAAAGTAATAAATATAGGTATAAACATGTTTAATAGATTTCAGTTTAGAATAACTATAATTTATAATTAAATGGAAAATTGGCTAAACACGCAAAATGTGGAAACATATCTCAGCAATACATCATTTTAAATAGTTAACAAACGATTGCAAATATTAAACTTGGAAGATGGAAACTTTAAATGTTTTGTCACATTTACCATGTAATTACAATTAATTCCATTTTTGGCAAATAATGGTTTAGCACAATTATATTATAAAATCTCCTGCTTTAACAAAAAGCAAAATACTTTAAATGATGTTACAATAACTTCATATCTTCTCTTACAAATACCCTTTCCTTCCTAATCAGAAAGTATAACTAAAGAAACCTTAAGCGCATATAATACAAACATTCTACTTGGATCACTGGGTGTACTTAATGAAGAAGGTCCGGGTCTAACAATTTAGAATGAAGAGTCGAAAAGTGTCTAGAACCCATCTCATCAGGATTTCCTTTCTGTGTGACATGGAGAAGATTAGCACATCACCCAGCATGACTACAATACCAATATAGAACATTCGATGAGCTTGAACCATTGGCAAGCCTACCTAGAGTACCATGATAACGTCGTCTGATGAGGAAGAAAAGAGAATGGGCACGTGTATCGATTAGGAGCGCAAGAACGACACACCTTTCAAAAGAGGGGTGCCTGTAGTAATTTCTGCAACAATAGATAATATAGGAACTCTGGCAAATAAAGTTGTATGAAGGAAAAAGTGAAACAGTAGTTCCCCGAGCTCAAAATCTGCAAAACACTGTCAGTTAAGACCAAAACCAACAATATCGAAGCACCTTTCTGAAGGTTTATTAATGAATCCCGGCCTCAAACTACAAATAATGATAATAGTAATAATAATAATAATAATAATAATAATAATAACAACAATAATCCAGTTTAGGAAACTGATAAGAATATAGCTAATAAATAACAAAGGACAATGTAAATGAAATAATTTGAGTAAAACTCAATGATAAAATATATCTTTCGCAGAGTTTAATGTATTTTTCAAAAAAGTGTAAAAAACTGCATTTATGATAATGGATTGATCACTATTTGGAGCAACTGACAATTTCATAGTTTGTCCGATTTTATTTAACAAAGTGAAGAAGCAATTTGAAAGATTGTTTTTAGCTATTTCAAAATTATATGGTTACAAAGGCCAGTTTTAGTGCAAATGTTGAAATTCGTCCTGCATTGCTGTTTTTTTGTATGCGCCTGTATGACATTACCTGCACTCGAGCAGGAATGCATCTGCATAGGCTTTATTTTAAGATAGCAGGCTTTCGATAGGTCCCAAATTTATAGCAGTATATAATATAAATGACGTTATTTTAGTACTATACATTTATGGAACAAATTGTACAAGGGTTGCCTTTTAAGTTGTCACAAACAACAATTGAGCTATGTCGTTACTATTTTCGAAATAATTGTCATTTGTTATTGCGAAAATAGTTGCAGCTTAGAAACTGACCGATTAATTTGTTCACAGTGAGTGTTTAAACAAAGCAATTTTGCTTAAAAATATGGAAATTACACGTACATGTGACTTCAGTGAGATAGAGATATCCTTAAGCATATCGACGACTGCAGTACATACGATTTTGCATGGGCATTCAGCTGTGAAAAAGATCCGCTCCCGATGAATTCCGCATAATTTTACCGAAGCTTTAAAACAAAACTAAACAAAACAAAAAATCCAAAATGAACCGAATTCCATAAAAGTTGTTCTTTCACGAAGCACTTCCAAAAATGATCGTTTGTTTCTTTAGTTGTACTGGACATGCCGCAACCATTCCTTTATAGGGTCAAGGAACAGTTAATGCTGAATGATATACAACAATGTTTGCCAGAAGTCATCGGCGAAATCAAGAAAACAACCGAAAACATCGCATCATTCTTCATCATAACAATGCCAGCTCTCACACAGACTGTCAAGCAATTGATTATTTGAAGGAGTCATTACCCATATTCACCTGGTTTATTTGTTCCCGAATGTCAAAAATTAATATATATAACTGCGTGCACAGCGATTTTCATCACCTCAAGAAGCTGTTGAAGCTATTAAAAACAATGCTTTTGAGATACCAACTTCAGAGTGAAAAAAAAAAATGTTCGGAGTATTGGTTAAAACAGCTTGTTTCTTTCTTTCCGATTTAAAATGTAGCCATCGTATGTAATAAAGGAAAAAGAAAGAAAACTTTCATTAGTATATTTTTCGTAATGCTTTAAATAATTGGAACCCACTGCAAATGAGTGGTATGACAAGCATACCTTATTATTTCACAACGTGTTTGATATTGGACTGTCCCAAAGGTAATGGGTCACTTTATATATAGCGATGTGTGTTGGTATTAACACTGCACCTTTTATCGGCATTTTGTTTTCGGGGATACAAAATGGATCACGGTCATATGTCTCGCTCTGAAAGAGGGAGGTAAATCGGATCCTGACCTTAATTCGTGCTTCTTGGGTCGCGCTTTCCTTGACCTAATTTTTACCTTAGGAGACGGATGCAGCTCTAATTTATTTAATTTGCTCCAAATGGACAATGTAACGTCTTGAGCATCTGATTGCCACAACCAATGAAAGAGCGAAGGGAAAAAGTGCGAGAACGCTATTCTTATTATTCAGGGATCCATTTCTGATACTGATACGAAACCGAAGATTGCTCATTTTAAAGCATTGCTTTTAATAGTTGTGCTCTTCCTTGATTTTGTACTGTTTTATTCAAATGCATTTGTTTTTACATATAGCGGGTGTTTCCTGACGATACAAACTTTCAGGAGTGATGAAGGAGGGCAAACATATGTTTCGATCTCAGTCGCAAGTTAGAAGCAAAAGCCGCTTTGCTTTAATAGGCTCATATCTTATGCATATACAACTGAGAAACATGCTATGTGGATTCAACATAATGGGACCCCAACTCACTTTTTCACGTGGTACTCGTGAACGCCTTGAAAAATGTTTCCTGAAAAGTGGATAGGAAAGGCCGATTGTGTTTCGTGGCCAGCTGGTCCACCTGATCTCACCCAACTTGATTTTTTGTCTTACTTACGAGACATCTGTACAGACTGTAAAGTTATCTGTTTACAAGAATCCTAGCTGCATATGGCATAGAATGGCTCCTGGATTGTTGGACCGGATGCGAAAGAACTTAATGCAACATTGTCATTGCCTGCATCTAAACAGGGTGACGTCATTTATACCTGCTGTAAAGTTTTTGCATTTGTGAAAGTAATAAAACAGTAACATCTACAAAGATTCGTATGTTTTCTGTTTCCACTTTCATAGATCTCGCAACATAGTTTTGGCTCTTATAACCTGCAACTGAGGCGTTTTCGGACCGGTTGTCCTACTTCAAATTGATGCAATTGTCCTGAAAATTTGTATCTCATCTCTGTCCAACGAAAGGGGATTTGCGATGTGTTTGTTGCCCACAGTACAAATTTCCTGTTTCTGCTCCTCTGTAAATAGTTCACAAAATATCTATCTGTTCAATTTAGCTTGCTATTTCGGTTATTAATAAATAAAACGATGAACGAATAGCTGTAACAGAGGTTTTCCAGCAATGGTCATAATTGAGTATGATACTGATGTACTGATAAAAGGACAATAGAGAGGGTTATGCTTCAATGTACAAGTCTTACTCCCTCCACCTCCGTTCAGTCCAGTCATAATCCTTATTACCTTTGATCTGCTCCAGCATACGTGCGGAAGGATATGTTTGCTGAAAGCGCACATCAGCTTTCGGTAGACCGGGTATAGAGTTGTTCATCGACTTGGGAACAAATATGAAATGATTTTTCTTTCAAAACATTCCCCCCCCTAGCTTTAAAAACGAATATCACTGTACAGTACAACCTCGATTTCCCCTCTGGATTAACCGATCATTGTCTTCCTGTTCATTATTATTATTATTATTATTATTATTATTATTATTATTATTCGTAATTAATTGTAAATCTCCCTAAGTTCGATATGTGAGCTTTAATATTATGGGTCTAATGAGGGATCTTGCTCGAGGCTACTACCCCTTCTCTTAATACTTTGAAGCTTGTAAACCAGTTTCACTTTGTTGTGGAATTTCGTCTGACGGTATCTTTACTGTCAGTTAAGAGACAACACAAAGTTGTGGATATAGAAAAGAAAGTAAAAATTACAATAGAGTAGTAATTCGGAAAGTAAGTTCCGTTAATTTCTTTATTTTTAAAACGTGTATTACACACAAGTGAAAAGTACAACGTTCATTTATTTTTCAACCTGGATTGCATTTACATTCAGGCATTTGTCGTATCGCTTCACAGGTTTTGAAATCCCCTCTGGGTAGAACTTCGTGGCCTGTGATTCTGTGCTTCAGCTCCCCCCTTTTATTCTTCTCTGACATTACAAATATTTGTTTATTGTTGTGTTTCACTCCACCAACAATACATCTTACTTGTCCCAAAAAACTGCTACCATGAGCTTCTTGGTTGAAACATCATAGATGTTAGTGCGTTCATCTTGGAATTGGCGACACCAATGGGGAACAATATTCTCACTCATAATGTTCCAGTACACTCCAGTAATCTCACGGTGAACTACAGCTGCCCTTTGTTTGCCCAACAGAAGTCGTATCACTGCATGTCCTCACACATGGTGGGACTTTATTGCTGCACATATTTTACAAGGCTGACTTTGTGAAAGAAACAGTCGAATGCAACCTCACGCCGACACTGCCAGGAGTTCCTCTTTCTTTTTCATTTTACTTCCATAAACTTCTCGTAATTACCTGCATTCATTCATGTTTTGCTTAGAAATTGTACGTGTTATTTGAAAACTTCTCGAAATGATCCACGGATTACAGCAGCAGTTCCGATGCAGTTTTGTTATCAAAACCCGTCATCTTCCATTGAAACATTTGCCAAGTGGATTGCTCAAGAATCGAGTAGCTATAGCTGTTTGTTGCAGTTCAGATGTTTGTATAAGGGAGAATGGCAAATATCGAACATAATGTGATAAAGAAGAGCATGAATGCATAAGAATGGGATACATATACGACTATAGAGAACACTGCACGATCATTTTCAACCGTTTCCAAGTGACCCAGGAGTTTAAACGCATCTTTAAAGCTTGAAAGATGACACATCAGAGAGATCCTCCCACTTATGCGTCGATTTGTGACTAAGGCCTGTTTCACAAAAGTATGCTCTAATACACTCAAGTGTATTGGTGCAGGTCCTTGTAAAGTGTGATCTTGTAACTTTCTGTTTCAGGAAGGAAATGCTACACTGGTAAAGTATTAGTAAAAAGTTACAAGTGACGTCATATAAGAGCAAGACGGAGGGAAAAAAATGTTGCTATACGTCACATACCTTGAATTAGATTATGTCCACTCCTTAAGGATTATTAATGCACGGAGCGGATCATTGTCATTTCTACAAAATGGGTTTTGCTTTTTTTCTCAGACATAATGATACCTTCATTACTTTATTACGTATTTATCAATATTCAAGCGCAACAATTGCGGCTGTTTCTGTTAGTTGCAAACAGCCACAAGTTGGGAAACCCTTTTGGAGCGGATCAACAATGGGTGTAGGGGAACGGAATTAGCGATGGTGTGTTGGATTAACCAAGAATTAGGTTAATCTTAATGGATGACGTGTAGACTTTCTTCTCCGCCCATTCACGGCTCCTTTGATGGTGTCTTAACGTAGCTCGCAGCTAATGTTATGCTGGTATTTTGGAAACAAATATCTTGTCTCGAGGGAAAAGCAGATGCAAAGGTGGCTGTGGATAGAAAACACTTGTTGTGACGATAACAGCCTTGATTTATTCAGTTGCTCTGGGTGTCTCAGGGTTCACATTCTGGAAATGTTTTATTGAGGAAGTGTTAAGAAGTTCTTCGAAGCGCCGGCACTAAGCTCACACCAACTTTTGTCAACAGTTTTTATAAGGAAACTCCGCACCAGATTTTCGTCCTTTCTACTAATAAATGATCACCGATGGACATTACCTAATAACTGTCCACAGATGGACAATACTTAACTATTCCCGAAAATTCTTCCCGTGGGTCACTTTTTCTGCTAGCTCGCTATCAATCTGGCGCTCAAAATGTTTCTGTAATGTCCTCGGCTGCCCTGTTCTCGCCTTCTCTTAGCTCGACTCTCGTATACTGTACCTCTAACAAGCAATGCTACTTTCCAGTGCAATCTCATAACTTAGGATGTGATGACTGGTTCGCTCCTCTAAAACAATTGTAAGACTTCTCGCCGCAACAAAAGTAGCGGTCTTATGATTACAAAGGGAGCGGCAGGTCCTGTTTATTGCTTCCCTGGCAGAGCAAACACTTATGTATTTCTATTGAATGGAACCGTCGTACAGTTCAAATATACACTGAGATATGTGTGTTGAGGAAAATGTATGAAATAAATATGTGAATTTATAATCTAGGCAACAATACATACCTACGTTTAATTCAGACGGCAACTATAATTGCCTAGAGAGTTCGAGTCCGGGGAGTCCCCGTTTCATAGTCCACTTTGATATGACGGTCCCATAAGGCTACATAGAGGAGTGGCGGCAGCAGATCCGCTCTTTTATTTTATTAGTCCATTTGATCATTTGTATTTATTTGTTTGTTTATATTGCTTGACATTCACATTCTCATAAGGAAAAAAACTGTCAAAAGAGATTATTTTAAAGGAGAATGAAGAATAAAAACAAAGTATTTTTGCGGCATGTAGCAAGACGTTAAAAATACATGAACTAAGATCCTGGTCTGAAAAATGTATTTGAAACAGAAAAGTCAATATCAGTGATAAGCTGTTCTTTATTTGCACTTAACCTAACTTTATCATTATACATATACATTGCTACTTATTATCATCGCCTTCGCTAATACTATTAGATCAACTGGCTCCCAAAACCATTAAAAAGATAATAAATGTTGTGCTAGTATTTGAAGTTAGCGATGTTCTTACACTAGCCAGAGCCCGACTAATACTAACACTTTCGTGGAACAGAACTACGAAAAATTACTTGTTTACTTATAAGTATGGGCTTGTAAAGTGCAAGTGCTGCAGAAACCTTAGTGCAACAGAATTTTACTAATAATCACAAGTTACAAGTCCATACACTTGTAATGTATTGTACCATACTTTTGTGGAACAAGGCCCAGTTGTGAAACATGGGCGCACTACTGCCAAAGTGTGTGAAATTGGCCGGGAAGGTCACGGCGTCAGTTTTGTGCGATGCCAAAGGTGTACTGCTATTTGCTTATCTTCCGACTGGAGCATATGGGCTAACCTTTTGGACCTACTGGCGGGGGTAGGGAAAAAAATACGAGAAAATGTCGGGTGTATCAAGAAAGAAAGTCATACTCGTTCTCATACATGTGCCAACACCTCCGCCTTATTCCCCTAACTTGACTTACCTCATTTTCGTAATCCCAGGAAATTCCTTAGTGGAAACGCTGGATAAAGCATAATTCCAAAAAGCAATGCTGATTTTGTGCTTCGTTCCCAAAAATTTTTAAATTGTCATATTTACATTTGTTAAGAATAAGCTACAAAGCTAAATAGCTATATAAATGAAGAAGCCAATGGCAACGAATATCTTCTAGCATGCCAAGCTATTAGATGAAGATATCACTTGAACTTTAAACTTGATGATTTCTCTCGGAAGAAAATCAATGAGGAACACAAACGAGTGAGTGTGTGTTGACACGGCACAAGAGCTAGCGCCGATAAAGCTAAAAATAATACGAGGCGGAAGCGGGAAAAGAAAAACAAAACGCACTTGAATGCGTGCCGCAGAAAATGTCTTTATGAGCTCAAATAACGCTGGTTACACTGAGAGGCCTCTCATAAGGGGCAAACTCCCTCGGGATTTTCATTGGCATTTCACGGGGGAACTATTAAGAGCTCTAGTATATTATAAACTTACCTCTTGTATAAGGGGGTTTGAAAAGTTCTCGGCAGAACAACGAAGGCATCATTTTTTAGCCTGGGCATTCCTTTTGTTGTCAACTTCTTGAGGGTACGCGCAACTGAAAATGAAAAGGCCAAACTTACATTATTTCAGATATTGGTGATTTACAACCCTGCACTTTTTCCGTGTCATGTTGAAGGCAGTCAGATATCTGTGTTCTACCCAATCTTTGAAACAAATTGGTTAAAGCTACTCTCTGGTACACAGTTCTTTGTTGTCAATTATTTTTAGCATTTTCAGGTACTGAAATTCACTTTTACCCAAACCGCCCAACATAGTTGAATGAAATTTTGTACACTACTTCAGAGCATTTACAACGATGCAAATGGTGCATTGTTTTTATTCTGTTTAAGAAAATACAATTTTTAAAATTGGACTGCAGATTTGAATTAAAAACATTAAAAAATTAAGTTGAAATTTAATTTAATCTAATTTTATATACATCTTAACCATCAAAGCTTCGAAAACAACTGACAGTTGCATATAATGTAATTCTGGCTACATACTAAGCTTGAAAAATGTTCCTTTACTTTTATTGTGAGCAAGTAGTATATTTTAATTGTTTGTTTACGAGATATTTTATTCTGGTTCAATGAGAATTGGCTTACATATTACAACACATACTATATGTGGTGAAAAATTATTCATATCTAATTATAAATTTAAAGGTTAAAATTTCGGAGGCAGAAAAAATGGCGAGGTGGGTGCCGCAACAATTCATACTTAATATCTCCTAATTTTTGCATTGCTAAAACACTTTTGTGAGCAGATGCATTGTTTTGTTCTACGGATTGTTTCATTTAGCTCATTTAAAACATTGAAATAGTACTCTCCGGTTATGGTGTTATCTTCTGAAGATAAAGATTTGGTAATCATCAAGACTGATGTCATAACCTTTCCTGCAGATGGAAGCGACTTTGTCCTCTTCCACACCCAACAACCGGCTTCTGTGCACTGTTTGATATGCTGTTTCGATTCTGATGTAATCTGCTGGATCCAAGATCATCCGCAATAATAAGCCGGCGCACAAAATAAGCTCTGTTGTTGCTCCATTGTTGCGATATTTTCATAGAAATACGATTTTAACAAATACCGGCCCTATAAGCTGCGCGTTGCTTTGAAATGATTGCAGTTTCAGCAATCCTCGCGGTTAATTGTCATACTACAGCGTTTCTCAACCTTTGAGTCGCGTCGCAAAGTCTCGCAATGGTACAAGGGGACCACAAGAAAATTCTGTGGTGTATTGCAATACAAATGCCTTACAGATAAATCAATCTCTCTTTTGGTACTTTATCATTTTCTTCCACTATTAATTTATTTTTAATAGTCGTCTTAATTAAAATGAGTTCAGTAGCTTATTCGCCAATTATTGGTTTCTTACACCCGAGCGTCGCATGGGCATTGTGGTTCTCATTTGACTCTGTCAACTTAGTCTGCGGAAAAACATGTTGTCTGCAACGTAAATATGTGCAGCTAATTAAGTTGCTAATCGTTCCATAATTATTTTATAATTTATAACTGCGAATCAATGAATTCAAATTGAGAACTAAATTCTATGCCTCACTCAACTAATTAAGAATTGCACACAAAATTATTTACGCAAATAAACAAAACTTGCACGAGCTTCTTGTGTTATGGTGGAAATGTTTGCGACTACTAATCCAGAGGCCCAGGGTTCCAATCCCGGTCTGGCCAAGCTATATTTTTTTCCTTCCCCCCTTTTCTTTTTTCCTTCGTAGTATGTCCCTTACTCTGAGAAGATGTAATAATAAGTGTATTTATTTCAGTGATGACTACTGGTTGCAAGCCCTCTCTCAATGGTGTTAATATTTGTGGGCTTGAAAACGAGAGAAAAATTTTATCAGTAAATGTAAACGTTTAAACAATATTTAAAATCGGGACTAGTTGAGTTTCGTAAAACCTCGCTGTATTCAGGCCCCTTATTACAAGGGCAAATGTTTAGTCTGTCTTTTTTTTTTCTTCCTCCCTTTCATGTGAGGCCCGCGCTGAAGAGTAAGAAGAAAATCATTTCCAAAAATTTTACTGAATTTTGTTAGGCCCTCATTTTATGCGAAAAATTTCAATACAAATGTATGTCTAGACGCGAATTTGCTATTACCCGTAAACTAAACAGCATTTTCAAGTCTTAAAAATGAAGAATTAAAAAAGAACTGAAAGAAAAGGATGGTATTCTTTTTATATGGCAACCTTTCCACATGAAAAGCAACTTACCGTCATTGCGGCTGTCTTTCAGAGGTTCACACAGTGGAAGGAGCAGTACTAAAGATCAAAGACTAGAAAGCTCATCATTTGGATTCACGCTACTGTAAGATCATTTTAAGCAAAGAAAAATACCAGATCCATATTTAGCCCTTCAGTAACTCTTGCATTATCTGTTCCGTTCTTGAGCGAATTCCATCGATACGCTAACCTTGCCCTCGACTGTTACCTGGCCACGTCAGCATGCTGAACCGAGTAAACCTTGCTTGCCATTGGTGATCAAATTTCACGGATTGAGTTGCGTTCTCACAACTCTTTTCCCATAAACCTCTGTGGGGTGGGATGTATACACATTTCGGCTCTTCATTCTAAATTGCTGGGCTTGGGACCTTCTTCATCACGTACACCCATTAACCCAATTAGAATGTAGTTTTTAAACATTTTATGTTCAAGTTCTTGATTGTATTATATTGACGTAAATTTTCTTTTGTTGTACATTTTGGTCAGATAGGAGCGCAAACCAAGATATAAAAATTATTGCAATTAAGGGACCTTTAAAGTCTTTTATTCATTGTTAAAGCAGATGTGTTGCAGAGATGCATGTTTGAAGTTTTCTTCATTTCAACAATTTGTTGTTATAAATCGAAGTCTATTTTACTTGTGTATTATTATTATTATTATTATTATTATTATTATTATTCAGTAAATTCTGATTTTTCCGCTGTTATAAACTGTAAATTCGCATTCTTTTTCTTCCTCCTCTCCCGTATTGCAAAGTTATCTTTCCACGTATCCTGGGGGTTTACTTCCAGCATACTCCCAAAGTTAAACCTCGTCTTAGTAGATGGGAGGATGTTGAATTCAGACTATTACATTATTTTGCCCGTGACAGGTTCAAAGCATAAGAAAAACTTGATGGGTGCTGATTTTCTTCTAGCAGTAATGTTGCTGTAGCACATTTGAAGACTAGGTTCTTTTACATGCAGTAAATCAACTTTACTTCCCCTCCGAAAGCCATCGGTTTCTAGACACACAGTGGGCCTTCTTGAAAGGGGTCTAAGATCAAGAATAGCAACGGAAACCTCTACTAACAACAGCTAATGGACGCTCAAGGCATGGATAGTGAAACAGAGGCTGAATTGGTCATAGAGAAAAAGAACAGTACTGTTTTCTGACGAGTCAACACTCCAGCTCTACTCTAATCTAATATGGAAGAAAGAATGTGATATAAAACATTTCCATTTGGTTCATAAGCATGCACTGATCAATGATTTTTATTTCAACATGTTTTTTGGAAACATAAAAACTGTATATTACCTCTCATATTAACCATTCTCAAGAAGTAAACTATGCAAGATAGCAAAATGTAGGTTGATTCATAAATGTGGAAGTAACGGCTTATGAGAAAAGTTATGAAGCAAGTGAAATTCTTAGAACCAAATTGTTCGGAAGTCGTGGGCTGTACTTTGTGATAACAGGATGCGGTTGCTCTGTTGTAAAACTACTACAATCTTATCGCAGTAGCTAAGCACACTTAGTTTTCTGGCTCATAATTTGAACGGAAGAATTGGCGAATGTTTTCGATTCGCATTCGCCAAAAGTCCGGTCATAAGTTGAAGACAAAGTTTCTTTCTTATAATTAAGAAGATTTGAAAGACTATCTTGCCAATTTTGCATCGACTGAATTGGAACTGTTCGCGATATGGATTGGAAATATATATGCTGGAAGGAGACTTAGTACCATAATTTTGAAGCGATTTCGTACTATAAATGGAACAAAATTTTATACTATTTTGTTAGCTGACATGTTGTTTGATGGAAAAAAAGAAATGTCAGCATTATCTTTAATATGTCAATGCGTCGGAGTTGATACCATAATACGAGAGCAATTCGATAAGAGCATGTAAACTCAAAAGTTGATAGCACTAGATTCTTTTGACATTTCACCCGCACTGGCACTTGAGACTGCTGAAAGAACTCGGCGCACTCCTCTGCACTGACCTTGTGTGAATGAAAATGCTGATGAAGAATGCGAAGCACTGTTGAATTAAAGCAGTTAAAATCTTCCGGGCTGTTTTGCCATGGTCCTTGTTTTAAATTGCTACCATAGCTTTCACCAACTACTTCGGTTGGCATCATCAGTGCATGATGAATAACACCTGGCAGTAAAAGACGGCAGTATAGATCCGACTCTGGTTTTTGAAGGTCGTTCACGTGTATGGCGGAAGTGGAGAGGAGGGGTTAAGAACCGGTTTCCCTTAGGGGATACCGCCGTCTCTGTTAAAGTTGTTAGCATGTTGTATTTCCAATGCCTCCCTGCTGACTAGATTGGGGGGAAAAAAAAAAAAACCCACCTTGTGTTTTTGCTACCACTTCTGTTTTATTAAAACGTAGGCCATGACATTCATTTATGGCATACTCTGCTACCACAGATCATTCCTGTTTATTAAGGCGAAGGTGTCGCTGATGTTCCTCCACTCGTTTTTAATCGATCTTCCGATCATGCCTATGTAAACTTTGCCACATTCACCTGGTATTTTTATAAATTCTCGTAGTGTCTGTTGTTCTAGAAAGCTGCAACTTTGCACTTATTTCTTATGTCCTCAAACGCATGTCACAAGTTCTTCCTGGACAAGGGAAATGCTTTCTTGGGTCAACACATCCACCGTACTACCTTCACGTGAAACTTTTTGACCAATACCTGCACAGTGGAATATGAAGGGAAAGCTTCCACAAACACAGCTTCAAGACGAGTGGATAAAAGTCCTTTAGTTAGCAATTTAATAATTCCTCTGTATTCAATTTTGAACACCACACTGCATTATGCTACACTTCTGAGTTATATTAGCTTCTCCAGGTAAACGAATGACGGCCCGGAATGAAAATACAGTGTTTACATTCCTGTTGATTCCTTTTATTTACGTACGCTCTTTAACATCTCAAGTCTTAGCATCCCATTCATTTTGTCCAGAGGTCTCTTCTTTCTTCTTTTACGTACCGTAAATCTACGACAGGGGATCCATATTGATATTTATGAAAAGTTACGCTACAGTCAATTAGGGCTCCAGATATCGAGCTTTTGAATTAAAATAGAACGTTCAGAGCTGGTTTATGTTCTCACAGCATTAATGAACATCTTACCGCTTCATTTGTCATCGTTAATAAATGCGTTGCAATATTTATTTTGAATTGAATTTAGCATTAACGCCGCAAGTAGCCAACATATAACTCTTTGCAAATAGGTAGGTAGTTTAACACAATTCATTTTTTAAATGAGCACTTTTACAGTAGCGTTTACTATTAAAGAGGGTTGCCTCTGTTAAGTTCGGACGACTTAATTATTCGTTTGGTTATCTTGCGCGGGACAAGTAGGCGTAAATCTGAAGTCATTTTTGGTACTATCCCTATTTGTCATCGAGTTCACCAAATTGCTGCAATAGCCCCTTTCCCCAAATTCTGCCATGCCTCTGTAATCTCCGCTTTTAAGCCATCCAACGTTGACAATTTTTTTTACATCAATCATCTTCTCCAATTTGCCTCACAAATTTTCTATGACACTCAAATCAGGAGATCTGGAAGATCATGGCATGAGACAAACATTGCGATCTGCAAACCACTGAAGACCCTGGTGTCATTTGTGGCAAGGTGCATTAGCTTATTGGTACAACTAAATCTTGCATCTTCCAAACAGCTTTTTCTTGGATCACAACTTGAAATTCTCCATAACATTAACACATGTTCTACTGGTCATACTATTATTAAGAAAACACAGTTCCTCTGATATTCATACACCTCTAAACTATGACTGAATTTTCATCCTTTTGTACTTTGTATTCTTGGCAGCTACACACTCTGGCTTGTACTTTTCACTGCACTGTCGACAAACAGTTGAGGCTGATTGAAGAACTGAAAAGTTTAACTCATCAGAAAACAGCGCGGCTCTATTTCTCTACTGACCAATTCAGCTTTTCCTTACACCATTCATATCTTGAGCGTTGATTAGCTGCTGTTAGTAGAGGTTTCTGACTGCTATTCTTGATCTTAAATTTCTCTCAAGAAGATGACTGCCCACTGTGTATCTGGAAGCCCCACCGACTCTAGGAATGGCTTTCGGAGGTAAATATTTACGCCACGAAAAGAACCTCGCGCCTAGAAGAATGAGACGTTAATGACTAGAAATGTTAAAATGCGTTTTTAAATACACGTAATAAATAACATCCCAGATCATCCCTCACCTACAGTCCGGAAAGCTCTGAGACTGTTGTTCATGTGATACTCTTTAAACAAATCCCAGTGAAGTCATCTAAAGTTTCACCCATGGGTTTTATTGCTTGATTTGTTGAAGCAAGACCTTGTTTATAGAGTCCCATCACCATTGGAGGCCTTTGGAAAGACTGCCAGGAGATTTAGACTAATATTCGTCTTCTTTCGCTTGAACGCAACCTTCTACAGTGGAAATTGCAGTGCACCTATAGTCCAGATCCATGAACAACACATCGAGCACAACCATTGTACGAGGATTGGTCCATAAGTTTCCGATCTCGCCAATAAGAATTATCGCCTTCGCAAAATCCTTATTTGGTGTCATTCCTTATCTGTTTAAATAATTGCAGCTGTAGCTTCCGCTTCGATGTGTTCAGTTGTTTAGATATAGTTACATAAAGAAGGCTTTGTAGAAGATTGTGACATGTTCAAAATGGAGTATCCAGCTGTTTTTAAGTTCTTCACAAAAGAAGGACTTTCTCCAAATGAAATTAAACAGCGATTGGACGGTGTATATGGGGAAGCATCCCACTCATATTCTACCGTAAAAGAATGGGCCAAACTTTTTCGAATGGGTTGAGAAAGCATTGAGGGCGAAGAGCGTGCAGGTCGGCCCTTGGAGGTGCTCACTCCTGAAAACATCGATAGCTCTTGTGGAAGGAGAAATTATGCAAGATCGACTGCTCAAAGGTACAGAAATAGCAGCAAGGCTGGGCCTTTCTAAAACAACAGTCCTTGGAATTATTCATGAACATTTAAACATGAATAACGTTAATGCAAGATGGATGCTTAGATTTGTTTCCTCAGTCCAAAAGTAGCAACAAGTCATCTGTTGTCAGGCATTTTTGGAGCTCTGCCGTGTCAACGAGAGAGAAGTTCTGCAAACCATTGTTATAAGAGGTGTACTATGGTCCTCTACAATGATCCCTGTCCAAAAGAGAATCATTGGAGTGGCGTAAATCTGGCAAAGCTCCGCCTCTAAAGGCCAAGGTCACTCATCAACCAAGAAGATCCTGGCCACAATCTTTTGGGACTGTGAAGGAATAGGCATCATTGACTTCAAGGAGAGGAACACCACAGTAAATGGGGAGCACTACTCTGGCCTATCGCACAGACTACGTGCTTCCATCAAGTTCTTGTTTAAAGGAAGCTGTGAAGAAACGTGGCTTCAAGGAGATCGACCAGATCTAGCTCCTAGTTACTATTTCCTCTTCTCAAAACTCAAGAACCTTCGAGGAAGAAAATTTAAGTGTGACGAAGAAGTGATGTATGCTGTTTGTGCCCATTTTGCAAACAAGACTTCTGACTATTTGGGGGGGGGGGGTCGAAACGTTAATTCGTATTTGTCGAAAGCGTATTGCAATAAAGGGCAATTACATTGAAAAGAGAAATATAGTTTTTGTCTTTATCATACCTAGAAAATGGTTAGACCGGAAACTTATGGATTTACCCTCGTAAGTTGCACATATGTAGTAGAAGTCCAGTTGGGTGATATGAAGAATTTGCTTGCCATCCATTACATGGTCACTCATACCCTTGCTCATAGCATCATTTATTTTAGTTCTGCAGAGCAAATCACTCCATATAGTTACATGGGCTCTTGTGTGACGTTTGCTTTTACTGTGAATCAACATTATGTCTATTCCAAGGATTGTCCTCTTCGCATTAATTGACCAAAAATAACTTAGTTTCAATTTATTGCCGTTGCTACTACAGAAATATTTGCTCAATTCTTTGTAATATTTCTGCAATGTTTTCTTCTCCAGCCATGGTACTCTCAGTATTGGTATTCAGGTTGAGTTCAAATGCATCTACTTTCTTTTTATAGTATGTATTAAAAATGGGAAACATTATCTCATTACTATCTTTAACTTTGCGTTCTTTGAGATTCCCGTGTCTTTCAATACTTTTCAGTTTTGCCGCACATGTCGGGCCTGGTGGTGCAGTGGTAATCATACTTGCCTTCTAAACCCAAGGTCGCGGGTTCAACTCCGGCCGGGACCGATGGATTTTTTCGGGCGTAAAAATCCTAAGTATTGCTTCCTTCGGAAAGGAAGTAAAGCCGTGGGTCCCGTGTCGTACATTTACGGCATGAAAAAGAACCTCAAGCCTGAAAGAAGAGCCCTCTGAGCAAAATTTGTCGGCCGTTTCACTCCCTGAATTGAATGGGACGCTGATGACCTGATATGTTAAATAGCGTCCTTAAAAATTAAGCGAATCAAAAAAAAAAAAAAAAAAAAAAGTTTTGCCAGTGCTTCTTGTACGTGTTTCCTGTTTGAATATTCATCGAGTGTGATAAGTGTACTCAACAACTTCTATTTCTCTATCATGTTGAGCTCTTTTACGTTGATGTGTAAGCATGCTCATTATTTGTTTACTTAATATTAAGTTTCAGTCCGGCTTTTTCACTTTCATGTGTAATGTTCTTTGCAGTTTGGCTATGTCTCAGCCGCATGCCTGAGTAAGTGACACTGTTTGTCTCGGCTACTCCAGCTTCCCTCATAATATAGGAGCATTTTTATGTACAAAAATAAAACAATTGAAGGGGCTATATCTAAACACATAATTACGTCCTTCAGATGTTACATTTCTGATGATTCTTTTACAGAGCGGTCATTTTCATTTACAGAACATGGCCGTAATTATTGGCATGGTTTCACTTATTGCTTCCTGCACAAAATTAGCTCGGTGCCAGCAGCGAGACTGATTGAACAATGCAGCTTTTGTCTGGGTATTTACATTCACCACGTTCTTGCAAAGGCTAACAGTTTGCGGCTTGTAAACGCACGCACAGAATCACACGTGGAGCAGTGCATTCAATTAACGTCTGTTGACGTAAGATTTCGCAGTAATTTTCAGACTAAAGTTGGGCCATTTTCTTTCTCCAAATTCCAAGGAATAGAAGCTTTTAGCGTATTTTTATTTAACCTAAATTGATTCACCCGAGTCGAGTATTATGAACGCACGTTCCTTACCAAAGACAGTTACTTTGCTCAAATCTATTTTTCGTACCTTCGAAATTTTCCAGCGTGTTTTTTCCATACGTTAGGAATTTTTGAAATTATAATTATAAATACATGTAATATGATACTCAAGGCTGAACAAATGAAACTGGGTTTTACTATTTAAATTTTCTTAAAAATACCAAATTCTATCATGAGGTATGGCATTCAGAGGTATAAGTGTAAACTTAAAAAAATGTATTATATTAGTGTTCGGCGTCCCGGAATCCCCTCAAATTATACATTACTGCTAAGATAAGAAAAGATAAGATTTCCCAACCACTTCGGGGGTGAATTCAGGTACAGTACAGGTAAAATATTCGCGTAGTTCCGAAGACTAAGTCTGCAATTTGGTGCAGATTGAATGAGCATTCGAATGAGAACTTTTTTATTATTATTATTATTATTATTATTATTATTATTATTATTATTATTTTAGTGTCAGAGGAAAGGGTGGTTTATAAACTTTTCAAGGTAGTCTATATTTTTCCATATGTCAGAGGAGAGCGGGGATTATCCAAATTTCAACGTAGCAATATTTTTCCATATGTCACCGAAGAGGGGGGTTTATCCACATTTCAACGTAACAACATTTTTCCATGTCATAGAGGGGGGGGTATCCAAATTTCAACGTAGCAACATTTTTCATATGTCAGAGAAGAGGAGATTTCTGCACATTTCAACGTAGCAATATTTTTCCATATGTCACAGAAGAGGGGGGTATTCAAATTTCAACGTAGCAACATTTTTCTATATGTCACAGAAGAGGAGGGTTTATCCACATTTCAACGTAGCAACATTTTTCATATGTCAGAGAAGAGGGGATTTATCCAAATTTCAATGTGGTTTATCAATTTTTAACTCATTCTATATAATCTCATGTATCAAAGGAGAGTGGTTTGTTCAAATTTCAACATAGTCTATATTTTTTCACATGTCGGGGGAGAGCATTGTTTATATTTTCAATATGTCAAAGGAGTGGGTGTTTTATGTTTTCCATGTGTTGTTGATTATGATTATTTAACATCTCAAGTCATCAGATTCCCTTTCAATTTAGGGCGTAAAACGGCCGATTCATAAATTAGTCTAATATCCATACACTGTAGTTTTTGCTATTATTTACCAGTCAGGGCATGTTCTTTCCATTGCTGCCAACATGAAACGCGTACCAGTTGTGACCCTGTATGATAGGGCCTCATGCTCTTAAATGATCTGTACATAGAGCCTGTAGTAACTGGTGCTGCAGATTTATTAACCTGTAGTTTGTATTTCTTGCAATATTTTTGGTGCTCAGAAATATACCTCATTTAATATTGCGCCAAACAGTATCCTGTTTTATTTCGACGCCCAGAAATAACCCGAATGACTCTGAAAGACTTCCCCCTTGCTTATGTCATACAAGTGTGTGCATCTGTTGTTTCTGGGGTTCTTCCCCTTCCCAAAACACATGCTCTTGATTAGTGGGAGACGTTTTTCACTTGTTTTAGCAGCGCGCCTGACACAAATGCAAGTAACATATAGTATGTTTTACACAGTTGTTTGTATTATGACAGATAATTAAATCTGTTAGTTTTACATGTTTGTTTTTGTTGACGGCAGTTGATTATAAGAGAACCAAGTATACCTGGGCCCTGTTCCTCAAAAGTTTGGTATATTAGTAACTTGTAAATTATGGGGCTGTAACTTTCTGTTCCACAAAATAATGCACAACACTTATAAAAAGAGTTACAAGTGTCGTCATAAAATTGCAGACGGGTAACAGCTGTTTACTGAGAAATGCCACCTTTTGAATTAGGGTATGTCGGTCAATGTTGAAGCTTAATCTACCACTTTAATACATTGTTCGTGTCCGTACACGATCTACAGTAACAGCATCAATTTCAGTCTAGAAAAAACACAATAATCGACCTTCCCGTTTACGCTTGATCATTTATTCATTGGTCTATTTTATGGTTTGCTTTTATTTTAATATTTTGCAACCACACTTGCATTATGAAAATGGTATCAAAAGAGATTAAATTATTTATTTTTAAAAGGAATGGGGCGAGGAAAGATTATTTTAGTGGCATTTATGGAGAACCTTAAAAGGTAATATAAACTAAGATGCTGGAATGAAATATATGTCTGAAATAGGAAAGACCAATGTAAGTCACAAGTCCTTCTACTTTAATTGCACGTAAAATATGCATTGCAATACTCAAAATACTAATTAAACTGCACATTTATTATTTCTTTATACGCGCGCCCATTTTCATTATCATTTTCGTTACTACTGTATTACCTGTCCACTGATTCTTTAACTTATATTGTGGCATATGACGGGCTTAATACGGAAATTGTCCGTTAATAACGAGGCTTAATAATTAAAATCTAACAGTGAGACCCGCCATTATTGTAACAGTAAAGAATTCTTGAAGTCGACAATCGCGAGCTAATTGCACGCTCGTCTGGCGTGTGTGAAGCATATAAAAAGTCAGGCTCTGCGGATGCGAATAGCTGCAATGTATGGAGGTTTTGTAAGTCTCTCAAGAGACATGAGCGAATCAAGTGCACAAGTCACCGTAACAGCGTACAGGTAACACACTCTCATTGTAATACCGTGAGGTAAGACTATTAAAATAGCAGCAGTAGCAACTCAACTATCAGTTTATTGAACCATTTGTGTTCCTCGTCCCTTAACGTATGGTGTAAGAGAGTTATAGGGAATAGGACTGCAGTACGTCCCTAATGTCCAGTCATTTGCTTAGTTAGCTATTGAAATAAGCGAGAGCTCTTTCGGGGCTGTGACAATATATGGTGATTGTGTTGTGTATATGAAGTAGCCAATTTTCCTACACTTGTAGACAAAATATACAAATTACAAGATCATGACTTGTGTACTTGTTAGTATGGAGATGTAAAATACAACTGTAGAAGAAACCTTTGTGAAACATCTTCTACTATTAGTTACATTCCCATGTAGTTGTAAAGTTTTAGACCGTACTTTCGTGAAACAGGGTCTTAGTGTTACTAGGAGTTAATACAATTCGTCTGGTCACAGTCGCCATCACATTTCCTGATGAGTGCTTTTTTTTTTTTTTTGATTGATTTATTTATGGACGCTCTTTAACATCTCAGGTCATCAGCGTCCCATTCAACTCAGGGCGTGAAACGGCCGACAAATTTTGCTCAGAGGCCTCTCTTTCAGGCTTGTTCTTTATCGTGCCGTAAATGTACGACACGGGACCCACGGCTTTACTTCCCTTCCGAAGGAAGCCATACTTAGGATTTTTACGCCCGAAAAAATCCATCGGTCCTAGCCGGGTTCGAACCCGCGTTTTGGGCTGATGAGTGCCTCTTTCGGAGTGCTTTCTCCGGTTGCAGCTCACTGTTTTTCTGGTGTGTAGTGGTTGGTTTACGTTTCACCCACTGTCACACAGCGTCTCCGAAATTCACTTTGATCCCGTTTAAACAGGTCCAAAGTCTGTGCTGAAGTGACAACTCGTTCTCTTTTCTAGTTAATCGTTAGCAGCGCGGCACCCACCTCGCCGATAGTTTTTTCATTTGCAAGTGGCTGTGCAAAATTGTATGCACCAGATAAAGCATATATATGCTCACACTTTCAGCAATCTTTCGTCTCTGATGTTGTTCAATCGTTTCGACAGAAAGTCCAAACGCGCATCGCTTGTGCTCATTCGGCCACTATTAAATTTACCAAACCATTTATACACCATAGTAAGCGAAGATGCAGGTTGTCCAGCTTCGCCTTAGCTTCTGGGGACATTGCCTTTATTGAAAGTTCATCAATCCTGGCCGGGATTGAACCCACGCTCTTGGGTCTGAGAGGCAGGTATGGGTACTACTAGATCACCAGGACCACGTCTGCGCATGAAGATCTTCGAAGGCCCTCGACGGTGGGTAACAAGTTCATCTACTATTTTCATATTAGGATCCTATTTACAGACACCTTTTCGCTAGCCCGATGCTCATCATTCCTCTCTTGTTTGAATACAACGCTCCTCTGGTCTCACAAACTGCACAAATAGTACTCCGGTGTAAGTCAACAAGCCTTCAGCTACTGCGTAAAAAAGAAAGTTTCTTTAAACTGCAGTTGAAAGTTAAGCCAAAACTGGAAACAAATTTAAACTCCTCAAGTGATTTTACAGTATTGTTCATTGTTGGTTAATATGCCAAATAATTATTTTTCTATTGTTGACGAATAAATTCAAATAGACTTTTTTTTTCAGGGAGTGACTGCATAAGCATGGGGAATAATATCCCCAGGCACCCCTGAAAGAGAGTGTGATATACAGGTGATGATTATTACAAAAGAAAACTTACAATACGCCATTTTTTAAAAAATTGACATACTTTTGGGCTAATCTGCTTCCTCTTGTATCAATTTTTACACGATGGCAAATGGCATCACGGAAAATCGGTAACATGTGAATCCGTGTGGCTTGGATTTATTTGAGGGCGCGTCTCGGAAGTTGAATTGATGAGCTCAGCACCATGAGCACTTCCCCTTGGATATAATTGCGCGAGACCGAAATCTTGTCTCCACCCTTTTCTTCTCTCGGCCAGGAAACGCCTGCCGATTGTATAGCCTCTCCCGTTGATCAATGGGTGTATCGGGTCCTTCTAAACTGGGACAAGTATGCGATGCACTGCATGGCCGCTACCCTACACCTCTTGACCGAGGTCGTAGTTTTGAGCCAGAGCACGTAAATATTGTACATTTTGAATCGCCGATGCATTAAATATGTATAAAATACAGTTATTACTAATTCTATAATAAATGTAGCAATATCTCACGTTGCACCATATTTAATAATGGACACATAAGAAAGTAGCGCAATAAAACACAATAATATGGCTATCAAAAGCCTTTGTTGTCATATTCCTAAAAGTGTATTTGTAATGTCCTGGGTCATTTTCCATTATGCCAGAACTGTTCAACAAAGAAGGGTCACAATGTTTTATGCAATCCTAGCATTAAAAAATTATTCTTATGACGCTATCGTAAACAAATAGCCTAATTCTGACACCTAGCAACTATTATTCCATGAAGCCATCACCGCCTTCACAACACAATTTCAAACAACGTACCTGTAAGACAAAGATGAAATTGTCACCCTAACGAGCATACCAAACATGAGGATCATTTTATTAAGCAATGCAAAATACCTACAAAAATAGATTTTTGGCAATGGCAACATTAATTTTTGAAATTTAATCTTAGTTATAATAATAATTCTAAAAATTACTTTCTCTTTTGTGATACTTAAGATTGCAAGAAGTATAATTTTGTTCCTCTAACACAATACCGTAATGTCATAAATCATTTCATTAATTAATAAGATTATAATTTGAATTTTATATTATTTGTAGTTGCTCTTCTGTGTGTTCTGCATGACGGATATTTCTTAGTATATTTATCATAAAGTTGTGACATTCCATTTCTCAACCCTATCCTCTATATACATAAAAACACGCTTCACCACTGGTATGCGGTAGGTGCTGATGCAGAAAATTGCATTTGTTTTGTAATTAGACAATGCCACAATTTTTAAGATTGTGCAGAAAATGAAGTAACTATAAGCTATAAAAGTTACGTATTTGTAAAAATCCTGTACAACGCATATTTGCAGATATATAGCACGTGTTTGTGGCGGACAGTAATTTCGAAACAAGAAATGCAAGCTTGTTTTTAACATGAGATCAGCCTGTATAGAAATGACAAAGAGAGTACTCGACTTTGTTTGTTACGCAAGTTCGACTTGACTGCTTTGGGGTACTTTGAATGAGATATATTGAGACTGAGGGGCCGCTTTCCCTCAGCAGACGTAGGCTTTAGAAGCTGTTAAGGTTGTGCGCTATGCCAAGGCGGAGGGAGATTAATGCTTTATGCATTAAGCATGAAGCTTTTGAAGTCGTAACGCCAACAGCTGTTTTAGTATGCAGCCAGTTTGTGTAGTTGTTATCAGCTGCCCTCTAGTCCTTCACAGAGCAGTAGCGGTCACTGTCAGGTCAAACCAATAACGCTATTTCCGTCCGGAATATGCGCATTGCAATAACAATGATTTAGTATGCCATTGTGCTTCTTTGGGATGTAAGGCGAATGTGGCAACTGAACTCTGATGAAGAAACATACATTTTGAATTTGTCTATGTATATTACTTACAGGCTACCATCTGTTTCAATTGTCTTTCTTTACCTAAACGGAGATCGGATTCGTTCGGGACGAAGGCGGATATTTCAGTACTTCAGCTTGCTCAAGGGCAGGCAGTTTGTGCCTACGCCCCCAGTGGCTCCCGGAGAAAGGTGTAAGGTCAGGCCTTAGTATATGCGAGGACACAGAATTGGTCACTAACTTTGTTTCCAGATAAATGTAATGGGAGAGCGAAAAATTCGTGGAAAACAAAGATCCATCCCAGCAATCTCTTAAGCGGTCAGGTGAAACCCAAGGAATTTGAACCAAGGACCTCCCGAATGCGAGTCCCAAGCTTTACCGCCTAAGCCACTCGCTCGGTTGGTTTGACGGGAATGAAGGGGGATATTCGGTGCCTCAGCCATACACCAAGGGCCGTTTGTGCTAACGCTCCTCAAAGGGATAGCCTCCGGTAGGAAGGGATGAGAAAAGGGAAACTCCGGTAGGCCGTGCGGGGGTGCCTAACATCTTTTCCAGAAACATCCCTACGCCTGCGGAGCCACCATCAGAAGAGGTGCTTCCACACCAGAGCAGAAAGCACCCAGACGCGCAAAGTTATCGCCTCGCCTCGCCGCACACAGCACCAGCCTCCTATCCTGGCACGTTCGATCTTACATCTAGAGCGAACGGAATGAAATGGGATGAAATATGCACCCCAGAATTCCCCTAAGCGACCAGGGGAAACCATGATATAGCCCAAGGCAGGATGGACGGCTCCAAGGAATTTGAATCAGGAACCGCTGGAATGCAAGTCCGAAGCGCTACCTCCCGAGCTCCTGAGCCAATCTGCTCGGTTATCACAGTTTCATTTAGGATATAATCTTGCGGCAATTTCTTTCTTCTTAAATAAAGAAGGTCAACTACACGGGCACGAGCAGTCTCATTTCTTCAATAATATACTTCTTCAACAACACTGTTAATATATATCTGCACATTTCATTAACAAGAAATGGAATAGGCAAGATTTTCTCAATGGGGAGTTTTCGTTTTGTATTTGGACTAACTAGAGAATAAAAAACGTCAATGGAAATTTTTACAATATACAGGGTGTCAATAAATTCACTCTGTATTTTAAGATAGAGACGGAATGGAAAACATTTTCCAACATCCTGGAGTGATTTGTGTAACTGCTTTCCGAATGCAGTCTTTTAATACTACCAAATCATTGATTTTGTTTCGGTAGAGTTCGATTTTACAAATCCCCCTGCAAAAAAATAATAATAATAAATAAATAAATAAAAAAATCCAACAAGTATTAAATCCGGTAACCTGGGAGCCCAGGGTCTATTACCACCGCATCCAATCCAGCTATTTGAAAACCGATCGTTGAGGTAGTTCTGCACGATGTTTGCATAGTGACATGGTGCTCCAACCTGCTGGAACACATCTTCAATGATATTAGCTGTGACTCAAGAAATTGTTCTAACATATCCAAAAGGACCATACGTTTGTGACTTTGTCATTCCAAGCCACACATTAACCTTTGATGAATTCCTCTCCCATGTCACAAATTTCTGCGGTTTTTCGATGAACCAGATGTAACAGTTGTGTCGGTGACCGTTCCGCCCGTGTGGGAGGTAGCTTCATCACTAAAGAAAACATGCTACAGCAAATGTTCGTCTTCTATCTGATTAATTAATTGTGCACACATAGCTGCTCGTATTGGATAAACTTCTTCGTGGTGGTCATGGAGGATCTATATGTGGTGAGTTTTCTTCCCTAATCTTGTCTTAAAGATCTTATGGATGGTTGCTCTAGGAATCTGGAGCACATACACCATCTTTGCTTACTGCTAAGTCTGATTTTTATAAGAAGATACATGGCAGTTATTATATTCTGCACGTGGAGCGCTGCGATCTAGCCAAGAAGTTTATTCTTTTTCTTGGGTCAGCATTAACATTGTAGATTGGCCTGCTTTAGTAAGAATAAAAACAATATTTTTTATGTTACCTATTCACTGAATATCTTTATGTCTTTACAATGCATATCTATAGTATGATTGTGCATGTTTTAACTAATCTTTGCTGTAAATAATTGCGTTAAATTGCTGAGTATCGCATCCTCTATAAGCTTACTCTTAAATTAATAATATATAAATATAATATTTGGTGAGATGTATCACTAAATGGACTATTACGTATAGAGGATCTAATTCTTCCATATCAAGTCATCACCACCATTGTGATTGTCCTCCTCCACGTCACTAAAATCGTTACTGGAGCTGTTACCAAGGTGAATAATTATCTCATCCACACAATCGTTGAGAGTGCCATCCGTTCGTCAATTTTCTTTCCACGTTTTTTACAGTTCCACCAATTTTCTTGTGTCACTTCATTTACGGCTTTTCTTGACAGATTTTCTATTTCAGTAAATGTAAATATCTAATTTCTTTTAGCAACATACCGCTTTAATTGGCCCAAATTAATTCTGTGGCAATGAAGTGACAATGATATGATGATCATAAATTTTCCCCCCTAGCTCATGCACAACATACTTTTGATACGCCTTGTTTTCATTTATAAGTAGTTCTTGTTTTGTCATAGTAATGTCACATGCCACATTATGACGATTTAGCCGCGTAATATTTGCATTCTTATTAGCCTGTGTCTTGTCTACTTGAACCGTATGCTATGGTGCATTATCTGTTACGACAACTGTAGATTATTTGGGAGTAACTAAACCATTTGTAGAAATGGTCGTGGTCAATGTCTTGGTGATAATCCCATTTTCTTTGACCTGAAGAGCAGAAGGGTACCATCAATAAAACCATGAGATGTTCCAGCAAGGGCGATAATATATCATACCCCTTTTCCTACGGGACTCCTAGTGCTCTCGACTGTACTTTCATCAGTCCACTTCTCTGATATACGGGACTTTCAGAATATATCCTACCGCTCGCAAGGGGCTTTGCATCTCGGCAGCTAGACTTGCCACAGCCGGCCGCGCCTGTACTCCGACTCGACCATTTTGGTGGAACCACGCCTCGTCTGAAAAGAACATAACCAGTGTGTCACTGACGAAAGAAACCATTCACAGTAACGCACACGTGCTACGGGATTAGCTCATCGTAGTCATTTGATTGGATTGGTTTGATTTTTAACAATTTTGTTGATGTATGTGCAGAAGATACTGAAATCTTATCTTGTACTAATTTCGATAGTGGTTTGTTGGCGAACGTTCGAGATTTGTGCCAATTTGTCTTCTGTTAAAAGAGCAAGTTTTCGCATATGTTTTTGTTTTGCACTGAACCAATAATATAAACTTAATTCACTAGATCTGAATTGCCGTTCTGCAAGTAGGCAATTGCACAAGGAATTTCCGAATAAATTCCTCTGGAACGCGACAGGCTTAATCGTGTTTATATTAACATTTACACACAAAAATACGTTGCTATAATGTCTTCGTGAAATGCCGTCTAGTGACTGCTCGAACGTTCAAGAACAGGCAGGCAGGTGGCGTTGTGCGGGGAGGGAAGCCGGCCTTAGCCGAGAAACACGGGGTGTGCAAGCGATGAGGACATATTCTGGAAGCCCGGTAGTATGACCATTTTCATCCAACCACACTATCTGCATTAAATTATATTTTTTACATCTCTTAAAAGTGTAAGCTTTCTCTTGTTTATTATCTTATACTAAAATCTGAGATTATGGACACTTTTGTTTAAAGAGTTAATGCTGCAAGTGAAGAAAGCAGTTCGCTCGTGGTAGAGGGCTTCTTTTAGGTGTAGTATCCAGATGTGCCTTTTTATGGCATCTGATTAAATTGTCAATTTGTGTGATGGCGAGTTCTTGATCTCTTTTTCCATGGAGTTAAAAACCGTGAAGGGCTTGGCTACAGCTCATTTGCTTTGGAGATTCTAGAAACAGTCACTTCGCTGATATTAAGAGCACAATTCAGCTTCGCTTTTATTTCACTTTGCCATAACTGAATATACGAGGGTGGTTCCATAAGTTTCCGGCCCAACCCTATTGTATATGATAAAGATAAAAACTATATTTCACTTTTCAATATTGCTATTCTTTATTGCAATACACTTCTCACATCTTTGAATCAATATTTCAATCACCTCCAAAAATAGTCAGAAATTTTGTCTGCAAAATGGGCTTAAACAGCATCCACCACTTCTTCGTCACATTTAAATTTCCTTCATCGAAGGTCCTTCTTCAGTTTTGAGAAGAGGAAATAGTCGCTATAAATCTCTCCTCGCCTTTTCTCTTTAATGGAAGCACGTAGTCTGTACAGTTGGCCAGCATAGTGCTGTCCATTATACTGTTCCTCTCCTTGAAGTCAATGGAGAATATTCCTTCACAGTCCCAAAAGATTCTGGCCATGATCTTGGTTGACTGAGTGACCTTGGCCTTTAGAGGTGGTGCTTCGCCAGGATTACGCCACTCTTTTGAACATGGGATCATAGTAGAGGATCGTTGTTTCATCTCCCGTAACAATAGCTTGCAGAACTTCTCTCTTGTTGACACGGCAGAGCTCCAAAAATGCCTGACAACAGATGATTCGTTGCTGCTTTTGGACTGAGTCTAGGCACTAACCTTATTCATGTTTAAATGTTCATGAATAATTCGAAGAACTGTTGTTTTAAAAAGGCCCAACCTTGCTGCTATTTGTGTAACTGAGCCATAATTTCTTCTCCCACAAGAGCTATCGATGTTTTCAGGAGTGAGCAACTCCCAGGGCCGACCTACACGCTCTTCGTCTTCAACGCTTTCTCGACCAAACTCATTCGAAAAAGTTTGGCCCATTAACAGATAAAGTAGAACACCTGATAAAGGTTTTGTGAAAGCGATAATCCTTATCGGCGAGGCCGGAACTTACGGAGCTATCCTCTTACATAGATGTTGAAAAACCGAGGCCAAATAGATTATCGTAATAAGACTACGTGCTAATGGAACCTCTTTCATTACATTTTCTAAATAGCAGCACATCAGTTATTAACTCAGACGAGTAAACAACACACGCTTGTTTTTTATAATAATGTTCTGTTTCTCTTTACTTAGCTCCTTTTATCTTTAAGCATTCTCCCACATGAGAACCACTTTCTAATCTATCTATCCAGCATAGATTTTTTTTCGGATGCTCTTTAACATCTCAGGTCATCAGCGTCGCATTCAATTCAGGGTGTGAAACGGCCAATAACTTTTGCTCAGATGCCTCTTCTTTCAGGCTTGGGGTTCTTTTTCGTGCCGTAAATCTAATTATTGCTTAGCAAGCACATTTACACCATAAGGAAAAATTAGGAAAATTGTTTCAAAATAGATTATTTTAAAAAGTAATGAGGAATGAAAAGTAATTATTTTAGTAGCGTGCAGCAAGAAGCTTTAAAAAAAAAAAAAAAAAAAAAAAACCTGAAATGCGCATTTAATACATGAAAGGCTAAGGGTCATAAGCTGCACTTTAATTGCGCCTAACCTAACATTTTTGTTATGCTTATATACTGAATAATTCTTTCTTTATACACATTCCTACTCTTATCATTACTGCCGGGAGTGGTCGAGGTCGTTAAGGCGCGAACTCGTGAGCGGGAAGTCTGCGGTTCGCTTCCCGCCAGGACAGTCCTCCCCAACTGAGGTTTTTTCCAGGTTTTCCTCAGTTCTCATAAATGACATATGCCGGGTAAGTACCCTAAACCTAGGCCTGAAAATCTTCCTTATTAAAAAAAAGCCTCCTTTCCCAATATATAATTTCATCTCATGTATCATCAGTATCCACCGCCTGTGATGTTTCAGTAGTGAAATCGGACATTAAAAAAAAAAGAATCACTTTTGCTAACACTTCGCATATTTAGGTCAACTGATTCTCAAAATTATTAAAAATTGCACTAATATATGTAATTGTCAACATTCATGCATTAGTAGAGTAATCTATGCAAGTTAACAGAGCCCGACTAATACTAAAACTACTACTGTGAAACAAAACAACGAAAATCACTTATACGCTTGTAAGTATGGTGTGTAGCACAGATCTTTGTGCAGCAGAATTCTATCAATAACTACATGTATAATATAAGACCATATTTTTGTGGAACAGGACTCAGGAAGATTATTTTATTACTGCACTTGCAGTAACACTGGAAAAGTTATTCCAACACAGACAGCTAGTGCGAGAGTAGGTTACCAGGAAGACTTCGTCGTATGCTGCAACCGAGATTTAGAGGCTGTAAAGACATAGTAGCACTTTAGGCTTTGTTTTGGTTGTGAACAGTAGACCGGCCGAAACTTGGAACGCTGACAAGGCACTTCCTCATCAACACAGCTTGATCACATTGTGGGGCACTGCCTTGGGTTTGGCTGTAACACTGTTTGTTCCATGCCATGTTAGCATGAGGCGTTCAGAATATAACAAAGATGCGTTTTATTTCTGACACCCCCCCCCCCCCTTCCCATTGATGCATTTTACGTAAACATGCTTTTAATTATACACAGTAAATGTATTTAAGTTGAAGAAATTCTGTGGCCATTCTTAAAACATATTACATTGATGTATAAATTGGTAGGGTTTTTGTTCGTCATCGCAACATTGCGTTGCTAGGACGCTGTTTAACATTTATTGCCTAGCATTTGTTATTTGGAGCGATGTGCTTGTAAATGCGCCTTGCATTTTGCAGATTTATAAGCTACGAGAGGCGTTCTAATTCCGATGCTGGATGTTGCCGAGGAGGAAAACAAAAATTCATTGCCCTCCCAAAGAACGAGAATGGTTACAGCCATTTGCAATTTTCCAAATGTGGCGTAGCAGTAATTTTTATCGAATGATGTGGCAAGTGCACAGGGGCGAAGTGTCCATGTATCCTGTAATGCTGAATGTATAATAAAATTTGTGTGTGGTTTCTGATGGTAGCTTTTATTGAGGAACTGAAATATTTCCTTATTGGAACTAGTGCGCTGTGTATGACGTAGCCCATCACCAATAATACGGTCGAAGACTCAGCTTGCCTTGCACAAAACACTGTCAAGAAAAGTGGAAGGAGATCTTGCGTAGAGTTTTG
Source organism: Metallyticus violacea (assembly GCA_030762175.1). NCBI lineage: Eukaryota > Metazoa > Arthropoda > Insecta > Mantodea > Metallyticidae > Metallyticus > Metallyticus violacea. The sequence goes on along the minus strand of CM060830.1, from coordinate 19,758,081 downwards.
TTACTGTGTAGGCTAGCCTTGGATTCAGCGCAATTGTCTACACTCTTCTGGGCTTTTGTAGAACTGAAGCCCAACAGAAGGACCGGGATGCAGACGATATCAGTAGTATAATATAGTATTTTGCTATTTTTGGTCGTATTTAATAATATGCAGTGATATAATTATTTTCTTTTACCAGTTAATACCAAAGACTTTTTTTGTTTACAACTCATTCTTAAATTTGCTTAATTACATTATAGTTTGAGAGGGAAGACGGAACGATTGATAGATTCGTTACCCTTCTGTTTTCCCGCTATTTTTACGTAATTTTCAACTACCTTACGAGGATTGTGATGCATTAAAGTACATTAAAGAATTCACTCAACAGTAATTGACGTATTTGCACAGTCGGGCCTGGTGGTGTAGTGGTAATGAATGATACTTGCCTCCTAAACCCAAGATCGTGGGTTCAATCCACTTGGCGTTACAAGCAGGGCTGAAAGCACTGGTGCTAGTGGGATCATGGAACCTCTTGCGGCTTGTAACGCCCGAGCGAGTGGCCAGTGTAATGAGAATATTGTTAGGTGGGTGAAATATTGTAACGATAGGAAATGTGCTCTTATTCCAGTTCGCAACTAAGTCATATATACACTAACGTAAATGTCGGCTAACCTCGGTAAAATCCTAGAAACCTGTGGACCCAGTAGTTTAGCGAGTAAATCGTTGCAATTGTGATAAATCTTCTTTAACTCCGCCAGGATAAAATAAAACAAAAAAATAATTTAAAAAAAAGTATTGAGATGGGAGGATTCGAACCCGCTATTCTTTGCAACTATAGCATGACGCTATAACCACCTGAGCTATCGTACCACTGCTTTTGAAGTCTTATTATCTAGCTATAACTGTGCAAGTCACTACCTTCGACTTTCTCGGCTCTCTCCGCTGTCGCTCGGGACGATTCCATGATTTCACTAGCAGCCTAGTGCTTTCAGCCCTGCTTGTAACGACAAATGTTCAATCCCGACCAGGATCGATGGATTTTTTCGGGTGTAAAAATCCCAAGTATGACTTCCTTTGTAAGGAAGTAAGCCATGGGTCCCATGTCGTATATTTACGGTACGTGAAAGAAGCCTCTTAGTAAAATTTAAAGACCGTTCCACGCCCTGGATTGAATGGAACGCTGATCTGAGATAGTGAAGCGCGTTCATAAGTAAACCAAATCAATAAGTATTTGCGCAGAAAAGGACCAGCAAATTTAAGAGATGAGTCATGGAACATGAACATTTTGCATGAAATTTTATTTTAATTATCTCTTACATTATTCCAGTCACAGTACTATACATTTTAACATGAGAAGTGTTTATAATATTACAGAGCTATTTTCGTAAATTAGGCTTTCCGTTGATTTCCATATCCCATGTCTCAACCTTCCCTATATATAAATAGCCACCCTTCGTTGCTGCATTTGATTCCATTCGCAGAACAAATACTTACAAAATTAGTGACGCAGCTATGAACTTGAATTCAGCAAGATTTCTCTTGCGGATTTCCCTTAGAATACACAGCAACTAGAGTTCAAATGACGTCACTGAATAGCGCCATCCGTCGAGTATTGTTGAAAGTAATGGTGCTTTGAATAGGAATTTTATCTAAATTTTCAACCATCATGAATTTTTCTGTTAAATTGTAAAATCCGCCATTCTTGTTGAAATCTGAGAGCATGCATTCAAGGAGAAAACGCCCCTTTTCACAGGTGTCACCTTTGCAGAGAAATGTGTTGCCACGTGTGTACAAGCTCAATTGTTAAAACTCGGAATTATTGCATATGACATGATATAATGCCGGAGATCTGTTGAACCTTTGAACTTGTAAGAAGTGGTCATTGCACTGTGACACTTAAGAAGTTTGCAATACATGGCATTAATGCCAGCACTGAAGCTTCGAGCCAAAGAGAAAGTAAAAGTCCAGATCTTAGATTAACGAGTAGGAGCCATGTTCTACAAGGATTTTGTTTTCTTTATTTGTTGTGTTGTCTTATGTCCCCCCTTGGCGGGCAGGAAGTTGCCTTGAACTGCAAGAGCCGCATTTAAAATTGGTAAAAATAGCAGCGGTCGAGCCAAGCGAAGCCAAGACGCGCCGACCCAGAGCTGGCCAAAACCCAGTCAGACTGCCATGTTTCGGGCTGGGCACCATGTGTTTCTCATTACTTCACAGTTTACCCTTCTGTTGCAGGCTGTCTGCACTGCACACTCCTTGCAGACGGAATAGAACCTTTTATGAGCCTCCAGCTTTAAACGCAAGCGTCGAGTACTTATTAAGGTTTGAAAAGTTCTTGTCCTGGCAGAGAGTGCCACGGAATTTGTACTCGGAGGTTTTTGTTGCCTTTACAACCTTAACCCTAGAACACAAACCTAAATGATTTTTACGTTATTTACCTATTTGATAAATTTATTGAAGTATCGATGTCAAGTTATATATTTTGCGTGTCACTGTGTTTAGCGGCTATACATTGAAGTCAACAATAATGATTTATACTAAAAACAAGCTTTCTTTCCTCAGTCACAACATTGCGCCCGGTGTTCTTTGCAAAATGCCTTTCGACAAACGTTGCAAAAAGTGGTGAAGCCTTTTCTTCATCCATGACAGCATAAGCTATTCACTGCGCGTAATGAAGAACATTTTCCTTTACAGAGGCTCAGCATTGTTGCGAACATGAATTGCCCAAGCATTTAGGCAAGCAATATTGACAGTGCTTGCAGTCTTCTTTTTGGGATTTAGTGAAGACCAACGATATCCATTTTTACCTTAAAGAGTCTTCCTCTCTGGCTAAATAATATTTCGTTCATCAGCATTTCGATCGTGAACACAGGTGGTGGTGGTGGTGGCTTGAGCCTTAGTCGTTTTCTGCGTACTAATGAAATATCGTCCACCGTCGTCTAATTAAACATTTTCGTGAAGAGATGCAATTTCTTCATTTTCACTTTCAAGTTGGTACAGCATCGTCAATTTCAAAATGGTCTGCCCCATCCTCAAATTTATAATTAGAAATACTTTCTTGCTCCAATTCATGAAAAATAGTTAGTGTCTTTTCTTCAAACGTTGGATCAATTACATTCAGCTTGAGAGACATCTGGAAAAAATTATGATAATGATGATAAAAATAATAATCCTTACAACACTATTTTCAAAATATAAAGAACGTTTTCAGGAAATATAATAAAATTGTTGGACATTTTAAACCCACCTCTTAACAGCCACGTAACAAGTCGCGTTGTTACAAGCGTTCGTAAAAATTACGATGATTATGCACTCAAACAAATGAATACCTATAATTTTATAATTTGTATTTTTTCTCCGCGCTAAACACAACACAATGCTTACCAGTAATGACCGAAAAGGTACTGACCAGCTGAAAGCTGATCTGACATTGTTTCGTGAAATTTACAAGCGTTCGTGTTGCAGGATTAAGTCTCGTAATTTACATGCATAACCATTGTTAATGTTGTAGTATCAGTTTATATGTAAAAATCCTTTAACAATTGGAAGCACTGAGAGAGAAGCGCTTCTCCAAGAATGCTGTTGCTGTAGCTCAAATGCAACCGACTATCGCATTTGGACAAACTGTTCTATTCTCAATACTAAACATAAGTGGGAGTGTATTAAATAAGAAATAAGATTTTAAGGCGTCCTAAGATGGCTATCAACAGCGTACAAATCATTGTGATGTGGAACGAGAGACAATCAGAAAGTTTCCGAACCTGAATAAACTGTTTGCAATAACAGGTATAGTTAGTGTTTTTAAATTTATTTCCCAGCAACACATCTTCAAGGGAAAAAATCCACATAGTTGTTCATTTGACAGAGAGAACAATGGCATTAGTTACATTCTGTTTAGTGAAGAGATTCAAGGTCAAATCAAGTTTTAAAATGGAACGAACGTGAAGCTTGGTCCCTCGATTTAACAGCCTGCGACTATTATCTCTGATGTACATCAACAGCAATTGTCTCTGAGCGAAATTAAAAAATGCATGTGAAAGACGAGCCCGCCCACCATACAAAAACTCAAACATAACATTCGTCAGGAAATTGTCCGGATTTCTCAAAATGAACTACAATGAGTGATGAATAATTTCCTAAAGAGATGCAAAATATGTATGGAGAATGAAGGCGGGCAGTTTCAACACCCCATTTGATAAGTAATGAGCTTCTTAAATCGGTTTGTGAATCACCGAGACCGACTGACCTGCTAATCGATTAAAGAGTGCTGGTCCATAGGCAGAACACTCCGGCGGGATACAAAACTGGTCGCAAGGCAGTTTTACCACCAACAATATAGGAGTTTTAAGTAATATATAGTCGTTCTTTCGCACTAGCATGTGTACAACATAATTTGAAAATGAAGAATTAGACTTAAAAAATTCAGGTTAAGGCCAGGAGTGTATGATGGAGCTTGTCACCTTACACTCCTGATCTGGCACCATCTCTTTTGCCTTATTAAAAAACTTCGTTCTGAAGGAATGCTGCTTTTATTGACAATATCTTTTACCATGATGTTGTAATTATGTTGAAAACATAGCTTAATATACCATATAACTGTGCTCACATAATAGGAAAGATATACCAAATCAACAAATTTAAGATACCTACCTCGTCTGTATAATCAGTAAATTATTGTTGACTTCTAATGCCAAGTTGAAGTTTCTAGTGTCATTTCACTAGCTGAAACATCCTATTTCTTACAAAAGGAATTGTTAGAAGAATTCATAAGAATAACCGAGCGGTAACGCTTACTCTCGGGTTCAATTACCGATGGATCGGCCATTCTGATCTTGGGGTTTTTCGTGCTCAGGTCATTTGGGCGAGTGCTAGGATGGGTATTTACATTCCACAAAATTTCTGCTCTCCCATTTCATATCTGGTGCGGTGTGAGGGTGGCTTGCGCTTTGTAAAGGTTTCTGTCCAGCCTCTAGTATTAAATTAAAACTTCTTAGGAGGGGGGCCTCCAAACGTCGGGGTATTCTATCTGAAAACACGTTAGGAACCCCGTCTACGTGCACGCAGTTACCGCCCGGGGTCTCCCGCATTTGCCCTTCCGGAGATGGCACAAAGAACCAACCGTGAGCAAGGCTTAAGTATAATACCGAAAGTAACCTCCTCCACCCTAAACAATCCGATCCAATTCCATAATAAGCCCCTCTCCCTCCAGATCCCTCAGGAATAAAACCAAGGAAAAGCTGAGGGCTGCGATGTATATTAAAATATCGCTAAAGAATCATTCTACAATATGTCCAGTTGTGTGAACACTCAAAGCAGACCGCTGATTTTATCAAAGATAATCAGATAACGAGATGATTGTCAAATTTTAATTATCATCTGATTTTATAGAAGATGTCTTTCAAACCGGTTAAAGAGATCACTTTTTTTTCTAGAAGTTCGAGTGACTGCAGCAGATATGCATCAGACTGGCATAAAGCACGTACTTGGTTTTAAACACGTACACCCATATAAAGAAAATATGCCCTCTGGACACAAACTTTAGCTGCAGGCTCAACTGAGTAAGAGACGATGAATCACGCATACAAGTCGATAACATTTGACGCTCCCCCTACATTGGATTACAGAATCGGGACTTGTTGATGAATGACGTCAGTGAGGGGTTTAAATGTTCATACGCTTTCTTCGTACCTTCGTTAACGACACAGCATCTGTACCAGTAACTCAATGTTGTTCAGAAATTTCACCGTCTCTTTCATTTAGAGAGCGACTTATAAATACCGTTATATTTGTTTAAATACATTTTATTTAGGCCCTGTTTCTGAAACTAAGATATCTATTTCATAACTTTATGACTTCGATAACTTATCTGATGAAAAATCGTCCAATATCTCATTGATATGTTTGGAAAAAAAAAATTGGCGGACAGCATTTTACTTGTGTAGAGTTGCAGACGCAAAATTTTAACTAGAAAACTGGAATATATCTACTTGGCGAGCACTGCTATTTATGTTAATTCCACGCAATTTATATCTGGAGAAAAAAAGAAAAAAAAAACAGAAAATAATTGTATTTTATGTTTTGAATTTTTGGCGTAGTATATTTAACGATATCAGCTCTTTTATTTTTAATTATACTGTTGCTTTTTATTTATTTATTTATTTATTGTAAGATTCTCGATAAATTCTATGAAAACGATTTGTTTCCTTGGCCCATTATATTTCGAAATGTTCTCGTTAGACACATTTTTTCACAATTTTTTGCTTGTAGTGAAAATGTAATTTCTAAACAATATAAATAAATGTATTTAAATAAAAACATTTCTTATATCTTTCGACTGAAATCGAAGCTATAACATATCCTTATGCATGGAAATATATGACCGTCATCTCAAAGTGAAATATTACGCTTGTATATTCGCAGACACATAATAAAACATTTAAATAGTCATTATTTATGAGAAAAAAATAGCAAACCTATTTTGCAACAACTACAATAATAAATGATAATAACAATACCTTAAAATTAAAAAAGTAAAAATTTATTACTAAGAAGCGAACATAACCTAATTCATTATTAAACAGCTGTTCCTACACCTTGCTCTTATACCCGGGCCGCTGAATCTTTGTACTGGACAGGTACTTTTTCAGTTGTCAATCATACTGATTAACAAATGAGGAATGCCATTTGCATCTTCTAAACCAATTACAAAGTAATTTTATCGGTAAGTAGTCGTGACGTAAAAGCTGCTCTGTTGCCGGTTTTTCTTATTGTGTTTGCAGCTGATTTCTGTCACTTGTTTTGAATTGCGTTACTATGATTAACTGAAATAGTTATTTGTAGTAGTTAGAAAGCGTCCCAAAGAGCCCATTTGCACAGTGATTCACAGAGTGATGCCTAATCTTTTGTCCAAGATCGTGGGTTCATTTTTTCGGGCGTAAAAATGCTAAGTATGGCTTCCTTCGGAACGGAAGTAAACCCATAGGTTTACGGCATGTAAAAGAACCGCAAACCTGAAAGAAGAAACCTCTGAGCAAAATTTACCGGCCGTTTCACGCCCTGGATTCAATGGGATGCTGATGACCTGAAATGTTAATCAGCGTTCTTTAAAAAAAAAATCGAAAATACGTTACTATGTAGCAATATAAGTGCGGTTATAAATAATTCTGTGGAGCGAAGTAATTCATTATCATGTACTCTTGATATACTTTTACTAGGCGAAATTGAAAACGCCAGCCGTTAAACAGTGGTGTATGTTGCAACGTCGCAACTGCAGCTTAGCCAACATGACATGAACTGACTGACTCTAACTGTCAAGTGCAAAGTTTCAACGGCCCGGGTATATATAACGTTACTTGTGACATTTTTACTAATATTACCTTTTGTGGAACAGAAAGCTACAAGTCCATGCTTTAAAAGGACATGTGCTAATACACTTATAAAGTATTAGACATTTGTGGAATGGGGCCGTTATGTTCCGTCTTTGATGTTCTATTGTTTCACAGTTATAAGAATTTTAAATTCATTGGTACATGCGGCGCTGTTGTAGTTAAACTATATGATAAAAACGCAAGTCGCTATCTGATTGGCAATTCTGAACTTCACTGTCAAACAGATATTTATAGTAAAGTTAAATTTTAACTCGGAAACGGATATAAGTTATCCTTCCGATAAAATTTATAGCACTGAGTTATCGAGTAGATATCCACAGCTTTATGCAGCGGAGACTTAGTCCTAAAAGTGTATGATAGCTTCTGCGCTAAATGCAATATGGATCAGAAACACTTTATATTCTTCCAGAGAGGCTTTAAATGTGCCACAATATTATAATAAGCGAAACAAATAATTAGTATACATTGGCTTCATACTTACCCGGAAGGCAAGGAGGGGAGGGGGGAGCGCTCTGGGAATCGCTTCACTCAGGCTGCCTGTCCTAGTGAGATCAAATTAGAATTCTCTCAGTGAAAAACTCTCAAGCAGCCTTTCAGCAAATTCCTCAGTGTTTTAGCTTTGCGTCGTAATATTTTGTTATTGTTCCTTTAGTAGGAAATATTTATTATAGTAGTACTGACTGTGTTCTTCGGTCACTCTCGCGACAACCAAATGTTTCAGTGCGGGCACCAACCACACCACCATTATTTTCAGTTGTCTACTTGAATTATTGCAGTTAATAAACTTGTTTACCCAGACATTTGGATACCATGGATAACTCGACAATCTGTCCTTCTTACGTTATGAATGGAAAGCGCCGTTGCTAATCAAATACGGTGGGGCAACCGTCCAGATTAATATTAAAGAGGGCATACAAAAATAGCGAGTTAAATGGGTGTCAGCTTTTGCAAGCCGTGACATTTGCCAAAAGACCAGAAAATTTAGCACATTTCTTATTTCGTTTTTTTTTTCTCCCTCCCTATTTCTTTTTCTTCTCCACATTTTACGCTTGAAACAATCCTGGAACATCATGAAAATAGCAGAAGAGATTATAAAAGAAATAATTTGAGCTTGAATTCGGTTCTAAGGATCGTAAAGCACGCGTGATTTCACCTGAATAACATCTGATAAAATTGGTATTCCAATAAGAAAAACGAGAATGGTTGCATAAAAGGTTGCGGTTGCAGCACTAGATCCTTGGATGATGATTTTGAATTGCATAAGAACTTAATTGCCGTATTCAGTTAACTTTGACGCTGAGCGTGGAGCGGCTAGTGTAGTTTTGACAAGGAAGCAGGTGATTGAGGGAAACTAAACGAGCGGTGGGATTGCGTGATGCGAATAATATTATGGAAATAACATGCACTGTGAAGGGGAAAAGAATTAAGAAGTATTATAGTACATTACAGATATAACAGACCCCTGACCTTCACAGAGTACGAATAGTACAAATGTTCAGCACTACACAGAGGGACGTAACGAAAGAATTTACTGTAGGATGTGCGAATGCGTTCGTTCTCTTACCTAAATCGACACTGCAGTGGATAAATCAGGAGTTGTCATATTCCAAGAGCAAGGAGAAAAGGGTTTGAAGATTAAAGCCTCAATACTTACGAGTCTCCTGTCGCGTTACTTCTGATGAGAAGGAAAGAAAGAAAAGAAAAACAGTTTCTAGCGTGCTTCATTTCCTGTTAGAACGAAGCTTTTTATATATGTCCTTATAGTTTTCAAGTTAACCGTGTCGGTCCTGGTGGTGTAGTGGTAACATACTGGCCTTCTAAACCCAAGGTCGCGGGTTCAATCCTGACCAGGATCGATGGATTTTTTCGGGTGTAAAAATCCTAAGTGTGGCTTCCTTCAGAAGTAAAGTAAAGCCGTGGGTCCCGTGTCGTACATTTACGGTATGATAAAGAACCTCAAGCCTGAAAGAAGAGCCCTCTGAACAAAATTTGTCAGCCGTTTCACGCCCTGAATAGAATGGGACGCTGATGATCTGAGCTGTTAAAGAGCATCTATAAATAAAATAAAGTTTGAAGAATTCTCTTCGAAAAGCAGCAGCAAATTCAGTAGATGAGTTGTCACAAATACTTATGGACTGCATGTGTGCCAGAGGTAATCATTTTGATATGTGCAATTTTGATGTATTATACATCCATTTAAGTAAAATTATTAGGATATTAAAATATCTCAAACCATTTTGTATAAATTTATTGAAAATTTATGACAGTATTTTTGATAAGACTACACATATGTATATTTGCGTTTCGTGGGAAAAATTGAAGAGCTTGGTTACATATTACACATGTAGGTATAAAGTTAATCGTATTCTCCTTCAATGGACTTTCTAGTTTATTTTGTATCGTTCGTGTGCTTTTCTCTCTTTCCCTCCCCTTTCTTCCTTACTCACAAGCGCAGCACCATTATGTTCGTGTCTGTTGTTTGACCGTAATGATTGAGAAGAGGAGGGGTAAACGGACCAGGAGGAAGAATAATCTTCTTTCTCTTTAACAGTCGCATATCAATGTCCATTTTGTACGATTCATACTAATGGAAAATGAATAACTGAATTTCTGCAGTCTAAATAAATTATATTTTTAATCATTATAACCTCGTATACCAAGTATCGGACACTTGTGACAGTAAAATATTTATGAATAAAGAATTTAGATTTGGGAATTACCATTCAAAACGCGCGAGGAATAAAATTCATTTTACAAAAGACATGGGTAAAATATAATCACAATAATTCCAACAGATAAAATATAAAGGAAATAAAATGATTTGTTGTGTGTATATATATACATACATGTGTGTATGTATATATATATATATATATATATATATATAAAGTTGCGATCGCTAGAACGTGTATATATATACGCTGCACGGATAGCCTTCGGAATTCGTTAAAACTTGAAAGGTTCCAAGTGCAATTTCGAAATCAGCTCTTCATGTTACCGAAATTGGTTGTGTGCCAATATATTCATAACAACGTGACTGCTGAACAGTTCAATTTGGACTCATTTTAAATTGCCAATGACTGCATACATTTGCACTTTATTATTCATTGCCAGTACGCCGCACGCGTTATAAACATCCTGGTTATATATTAAGATGAATTTGCAGGCGTAGCAACGTTTTGCACTTTTTAATTACATTAGCAGAGGTGTAATTAACGTACCTGCAAACAATCATTAGCGGTTCTTGGTAGTAAATTAACATACATTTGGATAGTTGTGAAGCTTAACGTCCCTTGTGATCGGAGGATGAAAGAAATTGATAAAGCTACTTCAATAAAATAGTGCTTCAGCATGAACACCATTGAGATTTTGACCATAAACTTGATAAAAATTCAAAATAAAAATGCTTGCATTAAAATGACTTTGGTTCATATCTAGACGTTTTACATTTATTTTTCTGCTGGCGTACTTTTTAAAGTCCCGGTGGCCATATTTAAACAAGTGTGCCCAGGCTTTTAAACGCTTGAATTTATTAAACATTTTTTTTCTCAAAATTACAAATTTACATCTTAAATACTCCTTGTGGAACAAATTTCATATGATTGACTTAATATTTGGCGCATACATGGTAGTTGCTTAAAAGTTTAATCGACTTTTTTATATATAAATATTAATTTAAATTTGAAAGTTCATAAAAATTTGAAATAAATTAGCAGAACATCACAAAAAAGTATATGAATTAAAGGTTTTATAAACTTACTAAGATTTGTTTCACAAGAAGCATTAATCAAAATGTAAATATCTCAAAAACTGCTCCAACAATTCGACTGTAATTTCGCATGGTGCCTTTTCTCTTTGCGTTCCTTTCATGACATTAAACTACTTAAAATGAAATAAATATTACAGAAGCTGGAAATGAGAATCAGACTTGTAAATTTTGGGTCACGGCTGGGATTCGAACCACGGATCTTTAACCTTCCGGGCTGATACTAACGAACTGAAATACCGGGTCCTCCTCCAAGCACGGAAATACAAATCGATCTCATCCGATTTTATATACCCCGAAGATCTCCCCAAGGTTTCTGTACGATAGTACAGAATATCATACCTGTATCATACAGGTTTCTGTATGATAGGCAATTTGTAATGTTACAAGCACTTATGGCCCAGGGCGTTAATTTATAAATAATGGTTATTTCACATTAGCCGTGTTTATAAAATAAGCTGGAAATGAATCAACTTGAAAATTCGGGTCACTGATCTTCCAAACATGAATATTCAACGAGGTATGTATGACTCCAGCAGCATCAACGTTCAAGAAATATATTTAGTGGGTGTTCCTTAATTTGATCGAAATTGTACCACATACTCTAAGGTTTCAGTTCAGTGGGAATGTGTACGCTTATTTCACAGGTCCTAAGTTATTAAGTAACGGTTTTCTCCGCAAAGGAAAATGGGTCCTACACTTTTGACGAAGAAACAGCACAAAACTCATTGACTTTAAGGGATCATGGACGTTTTCTACTGCAACACCAGGTTTTTCCATGTTCCAAATGCGTACATTGTGACGGTTCACTTTGTCGAACACATGAAACATGGTCTCTTCTCTAAAAATCATTTTCTCAGCAAAACCGCCTTCTTCTAGCTGCTCATGAAAATAAACACAAATTTGGAGGCGATGATTGTCATCCTCGGGACTCAGCTACTGCAACAACTGTACCGGGAATGGTTTCATTTTAAGTCGATGACGTAAAATATGCCAAACAATTGACTGCAGAATCTGCAATTCCTGGCTCGCGCAACGGGTTGACTTTTTAGGGCTCCTGACAAATGTTTTCACGCATACGCACAACGGTCTCAACCGACACTCTTGGCCGGTCTGTATGTTATGCATCATATAAGCAGCCAGTTCCTTCACACTTTTTGCACCATGCACGAATTGTTTTGGCTGTAGGTGGTTCTTGTTGATGTTTCGTACGATATCGTCGTAGTACAGTCACAACGGACTCACCTTTAGTAAATTAATCGCAGAAAGCTTTATGTGCGGCAATGAGCGCCATGTTTTCGCTATGACTGCCCTCCAGCTGCTAAATGTACAACTACGTCATGACACATATTACGAATACAAACTTGCAGATCCACTTTTTTCATTGATATAAGCGTTTCCGCTATGTCTGTCGTTTCTGTTCTATCGACCCCCGAAACCAGGGACGGATTTTAGATTCACTCTGTACATGGAACTGGTTAGTTATTTGTGAACTTCGGAAAGTGCAAATGTTAACAGTGCGATTTACAAAATGGAACTTTATTTTGTTGTGTTGTGGCTTAATTTCCTTTCCATGCAAACGGTAGCTTCTATTTGTTTCGGCATTGTTTATTACTTTCATAAAGTCACTTGGTCCATGGGCTTAAACCCGGCAGGAATTATTAATGACTAAATGCAATTTTTAAAATAAATTACATTATTATTGTTGAACAAGCTTTTAATGTTATCACTCATCACGGAAAGGATAAGAACAATCTACTGCAAAGATGCTTATGTAGAAATCTGACAAGTCACGTTTCTTTTGTTTCAGCACAAGTCCGAGCCAGCTGCAAGAAGTCACATTGGATCCAGACAGTACCGCCAATGGAACTATACCTTGTAAGTAAAATTTCTTGCTGTCAATGAAATGCATCACTACGAGTACTGCCTGTTCAGTACAATTAAATATGTCTTTGTTCCCCCTAAGCAAATACGAGGGTTAATGGCAATTTTTGTTGAACAGAAAGCATTTTTCAGCTTAGCGCCTTTTAAGACTTTTTATTCCTTCAGTTTTGATGACCGTTTCTTTCTAACCAGTTTTTTTTTTTGTGTGTGTGTGTGTGTGTGTGTGTGTGTGTGTAAATAGAAAGAAGTTAGAGGGGTTCAAAGTTCGCATATACTGAATACGTTCCATTAAACTGGAAATGCAGTTATTGACATACACGGAAGCGCATTGTCATCGTGAAACAGGCGCTTTTTTAAAAGTTTGCTTTTATTTTGTATTTCAGTAGACACAATTAGGATATCTTATTGTTTGTCATTAATAATTGGTTAAGATTGTGCCGTTTTTGCGCGCAATTCATTTATTCTGCATGTCTTGTTCCTCCCCCCTCACCATTGCCACGGGTGGCCGACATCGTTAAGGCCCGGGCTCGAGAGGTCTGAGGTTCGAATCCCTGACTGAGGGTTTTTCCAGATTTTCCTCAGTCCTCTTAACTATCAAATGCCGGAAAGATACCCCAAACCTAGGCCTGGAACGTTTCCTTCCTTAAAAATAAATAAAAAGAAATCCTTTCCCAATTATTTTATCTCATGTATCACCAGTGTTCATCGCCTGTGGTACCTCTGTAGCAAAAACGGGTGTTAAACACCATTCATCTTTATTTCACCCCACCTCCCCACCCTTTCTACCTGGTCGTGTCAGAATGACTCGGAATTGATTGATTCTTTAGTCAATCGAACGTTCTGGGAAGTAATTACATAACCATTCTGACTGATATGCTCTCTTTTCCTTCTACTGAATGGCATTTAACTCCAGAACGGCGTTAATAGTTGGTTTTGGCCTTTCTCTTAAATTGTTAGGTCCGGAGCCTTCTTTGAAGGATAAGCCCTGTGACTCAGGTACAATGTAGTTTAAAATTACTTTGTTGTTGTGAATTGCACTTTATTGTTGGCACATTTCCTGTGGTAACATTTTAAATGAGTAGTAAACGTGGATTTTGAAAGAAAGCGTTTTAAAATAACTGTAAATTTTGAGCAGTATTAAACGTCTTACATATTACTCATTTGTGAATTTTTTATGTAATACTTTCGTCCAAGCAATTCTCTATAATAATTTATCCAGTTGTATATTTGTTGTGGCAATATTTCAAAATTTTATCGTTTGTAAATTGTATATTGCTTGTTACTTCTCACACAGTTTTCAAACTGGAAACTGTTTACATTTATTCACAATTGTAAATTATTGCTCTCCCATAGTGTAATGTTACATTTTTCCGGCATATCCTGGTAGTTTTCCTTCCAGTATATTCCAAGCTCAAACTTTGTTCAGGTATCAACGGGAGGGTGTCGCGTTTTTATTATTGAGTTACAGAACCGTCGTACGTAGCAAGATTATTCCACGGGAATTCGTTACAATTTTTTAGTCAGAACCTTTTTTGGCTCTAAAAATCGCCTTTGCTTTCTTCAGAGCTGACCCGCCGCATGCTGTCGACATATTTGGTTCCTGAAGTGTAGTGATGGAGTATTATTTGATTAATATTACGAAATAACGTAAAAATCTCTTATATTACGTTTGAACACATGTAGAATATTAATATTATATTTAGTACATTAATTATTATATAATGTTTAATGAACATATTAAATAAATGTGCGCTTTGAACATTTTTCTGTGTGTTAATTTATAATACAAATCCTTCATTTCTAAACTTGCCAATCTGAATAACTTCTTCTATCATGACATTACAATCTTTGCCTCTTTTGAGAGGCTACTATACCAAGGAGTGTTTTCCTACAGAGGGCAAAGTGATAGGTGGTCAACCCATCACCATGTAGTAGGGAACTATTAGTTGGACGACAGTTTTGTACAGGAAGCTCTTTTTCAAGTATGGAATTCTTTAAGGTGCCGTAAATCTGCCACACGGGACCTACGGCTTAATGTCCCTAATGGAAAAGTTGCGCTCTGGATTTTTCTTATTTAAAATAAATTTACTTAAAATGAAAGTAAATTTAGATATTGAGGGGGAAGTTTATAATTAATGCCCATTACATTTCAGGTTCTTCCTCAGCCACTCCAATTTCAAATTTTAAATAGCTCTCCTACCTTTTGAGTAAACAGCAGGTCTTTAGGCAAGTACCTATTTTTTTTTATTTAATGTACATAGATATATGAAGATAATCAGAGTGTTTATTTTGCAGCATTAAAGGCTGTATTCTTATTACGTATAAAGCTGCAAATATATTTATTTATTTCATAATTTCTATGTTGCGTGACTAAATTTCGCTAAAGTGAGAACACAGACAAGGCAATAAATGTCGAATCATTTCGAAACTATCCCCTCGCTTTTTCTCTCACATATGTTGTAGTGAGTAATAGAATCGTGTTATATACATTTCTGACATCTGCTTATGAAATTAGCCATTGCCCTCTGCAGTTCCCTCTGAGAAATGAAACAAATTTCTTCTTGAATGTTATTTTTCATTTCGTATAATGTGCGTAGATTATTCTTGTACACTTTTTCCTTTAATGCCCCGAGAAATAAAAACCATAGACTTAAATTGGGAGGCTGAGGAGGCCATATGTTTAGTGACGAACTCTATCGTCGATATTTTCATGAATTGCATGCAAGGAGACATGGACTGTACGTGCCGTTGCAGAGCTCTGTTGGAAAGTCGCTAACCTACGTTCTCTCACAGTTAATTCACGGGAAAAGGGTTGCAAAATATTTTGCACATACCTATCATTATTAATTATTTCTTCAAAATAAATATTATTCTATCGCCGCTAATGCCGCACCACACTCCTGTCTTTTGAATCATGCAGGGGTTCCTCCTAAGTCAAGTTAGTTTTTCTGCACTCCAATACGGTTGTTTTGTGAATTAACACACCCACTTAGTTGGAATCAAGATTCGTTCGTAAAGAAAATTAGATTACTTCAATTTCTCCGTCATGCATAATATTCAAAAGCCATTCACAAAATCAACTCCTGGATGCAGAGGCACCCAGTTTAACATCTTGCACTACAGTAATTTTATAGGGTTTTAACTTCAGTAGCTTTGTACCTTTCGAACAGAGGAATAGGAAATTCCCGTTTGCTTAGGAAGAGTTGAAATGTCATTTTAACAGAACGTACGTGTCTATGTGCGAATTTTTATCAAGAATACTTTCCGTTTCACGAAATTTATTTACCAATATGTGAATGGAACTTCGACTTGGAAGTTGAATATCAGGAAATCTCACTTGAAACAATTTCCGTGCATCCCTGACGCACGTATGAATAGCAAATGAACACTCTTTACGGAATATAATACCCGAATTAACGTAGTTAATACACTATATTACTCGCCTAATGAATACTTAATGCACTGTCATACAACACACAAGAACAGGCCCTACTTTCGTAGAGTTAAACTCGTACTGGCCCCCCTTCGACTCCCCTGCCGGCTCTCAAACGTGGGAAGGAGACGAGAACTGCAGAGCTCAGTCAATTGCGAACAATTGCACGTGGAGCGGTCCCGCGAAGGAAAAATCACCCAATATATATTTTTATAATTCCTATTTTCAATTTTTTAATGCACACTTCTTACTTTTAGAGCTAATTTTAGACGCCGAAAAGCTTTGTTGTAATGCCCAAAAGCCCGCTGACTATTTATGATCCTTAAATTGTATTGTTCTTTGAATGTGGAAGAATAAAATTACATACATTGGTGGGCAGTTAATGTAATAGTCTCATTAAGTCAACTCTAGACTTATATGGGAATGTCTCCAAGCTCTCATTAATCTTTCCACAAAGAATCAAGTAGACCTCTAGACCTTTGTTGTTTAAGTAGGACGTAGAAGGCAATGTGCGGCAGATAAACCGGCAAAAGAAGGTACTAAGAGTGACTTAATGTCAGGCCCTTGCAACTACATTGTATCAATACACCAAGAAAGAACATCAAATAAAAGGGAAGAACTTCCCCGGTCAAGAACTGGGTAAAATTCCTAGTACAACATCCGATAGCATCCTGACTAAGGATATACTGAGTAGGAATAGGTTAGAGTGATTGCTGGACTTTGACCATTCCGGAAACACCGAGGATGATGGAAATCACACATTCCTTCAATCGGCAGATTGTTGAGACTGCAAATTAAAGACTCTGGAAAGGTAAAGAAAGGCAAAGAAATCTCTATTAGATTGCAGTCCTTTAGGAAATTCCTGAGCGCGTAGGTAAAAATTCTAGAGCACACTAAAGCGCTACATCTACAAAGTAAGGATTAAATAAGTGCAGGAAACATCCTTGTGGCTTAAGTGCCAAAATATACACACGACTCCAACGCCAACCAAATCAAATCATTTCTAATTGTGTTTTGGTTATACGTTGTTTCAAAATGTTGTATACTGGAAAGAAAGAACAGGATACAAGCGGATTATCAGCAGTACCGAAATAGGACTAATATTAACAATTGTTTTCATCCTACAATTATTTTAATTCTGTCCGAATTCAAACAACAATAAGAACAACCTAAGTTGCCAGGCAACGATAAAAAAAAAAAAAGCTAATATATTATATCTAATGACCGCACTTTAAAAGTTAAACACCAGAAGGTAGGAGTACCATTTGAAATTTCAAAATGACTTAGGTGAAACCTAAAATGTATTCATATATAAGGCCAGTAATATTAAAAGTGCAGATATTTACAGCGCCCCACTAAGTTTAATTTTGTCAAATATCTTAAATCACTGTGAAACCCAAGCTTTAACTTTAACTTTTGAGCCCAACGAAAGTATCAATTCGTCCGTGTCTTATTTGTCACTTGTTTCGCTGTCACCCTAAGAGAGTTAAGTATTGTAGTTTTGTTAATGATCAAACATAATGCTGGAAGCGATCCATTCGTCTGCACTGGGGAAATGGATGTTGTTTGCCCAGTGCCGTAGATTGCATTGCCTTACTAATTCCGGAAGCACATTTAACCATTCGTCTTTTGTCACCCTGAGAGCTGGGGAGAGAAATAGAGGATGCCATGTAGACGGTGGTAATGACAGAACGACGAGCGTGGCGGAAATCCGGCAGTTTTAAAAATACGATCTTATAAAATGTCACCTGGAAACAGTTCCTTAAGCACTTATCTCTCCACCATCGTCTGGCATTGTTATTACATCCACCACATGTAAAGCTCGTCCAGAACTTTGAACATCAGAAACAGATATCACACACTTGCTATGTTAGAGTGTTATTTTATTAGTAGATTTTCTTGATAGTTAAGAAATTTCTTCAACTTCATTACTACAACTGAACAGCTTACAAGTTATGGATGCAGGAATCGAATGTGTACTGCACAGAGCCAACTAATTTTGGACCAAAGCCCAAAGGGAGATGGCTAAGGTATTTTGGCCTAATGCCTAAATGGCAACTCAAAGGAAAAAGGAACTAATATTCTCGGAAGTTCAAAGTGTACTTTGGACATTTGTGCTTGAGTAAAGAATGTCTTTTAGTCCTGTATTACTAAGATACTCGTGTCCATCCGCGACACTTGGCGACCATGTGCTCGCTTCAACGAACATGTCACTGGGTCAACAGCAACAAGAGTTGAAAAGTATTTAAGTACCAAAACCAACATTGCAAGAAAAACGAAACAGTTCATTGTTACTGTTTACCTACATGTATCATTGAGTTTGACATATTGCACTCAACTTCAAACAAAAAATAAAGTAAATTATTGTTTTCTTTCCATGTTTTTAATCCATTTAATGAACAGACACTCCTGTAGAAATGTTGATATTTCACATCCACGAACTCTTAACGTAACTATAATTTTTTTTTTTTTCCTTCACTGATTCTGTGGGCACATATCCTATGTGACAGATTTTCTAACTGATCCTTGCAGAATCTTTCCTCTTCTGAAATTATTATCCTTCTTCCATTTTCATATTCATTAAAGTCTTATTTGTATACCAGAGTTATATAAACAGTCATTATTGTTCAAAATCCTTAATAAAATTATAAGTGACACTAGTTGCATAAATTATTATAGTAAATTTTGCATCATTAAGTTGTTTTCATTGCTAAATTAAAATCACATTTCATCGGCTGAATATTATGTTAGGATAAGGAAAGTTTATTTATTACTGAAAGCAATCATTCACATTCGTTACAGAATTAATAAAAAATTACACTTGCAATAACCAATTGATCTCAAAGGCTCTGAGCAAAACGTGGCGATTGTCGGCTGGCTGCCTTTCAACAACACTCCACCAGGAGTTTGTTGTTAAATCCACCTAAATCCTGGGCTACTATTGCAGAAGCTAAACTATTATTAGTGCGGTTAGACAGAGAATCTCTATCGCTATATTTTTCGGGCGTAAAAATCCTAAGTATGCCTTCATTAGAAACTGGATGCGCGAATTTCTGATGAACTAAGAAGCATTATTAAGTAACCAACGCCGTTAAAGCTTCAAGTTATGTATTCAATTTTATTATTTGTAGGCTCATTTTTGTATGACTTCGGTGGTTTCAGCTCTTTTATGCAACTTGATCATCAATTAATATATTACCCTTTTTAAAAAAAAATCTTTGCGCAATAATGTATTCTGAAAGTGATATATTGTAAAGATACGAGGATGAATCAAATATAAGCCGGAATTTTTATTTTACCGCTTGTTAGTAGTAGGAGCGAGATACGCCTTTGAGACGTTACATAGGATAGGGTTGTTGAAGTGATTTATTTTCGGATGTTTTTTAACATCTCAGGACATCAGCGCCCCATTCAATTCAGGGCGTGAAACGACCGATAAATTTTGCTCAGAGGTCTCTTTTTTCAGGCTTGAGGTTCTTTATCGTGCCGTAAATGTACGACACGGGACCCACGGCTTTACTTTCCTTCCGAAGGAAGCCATACTTAGAGTTTTAACACCCGAAAAAATCCATGAACCCTGGCCCGGATTGAACCCGCGATCTTGGGTCTACGCGATAGGGGTTGGGGGAAAGTGCTGTCTCGCCGCAGCATTTCTGAGCAAGAATGTTTACGTTTCTATTGCGGGACGGCATGGTCTTCTTCTTCCTCTTCTTTTCTCTCCCAAAAATTAAGGGCACAGTTGGAGGATAAGACGCAAGTATGTAACTGCACGAAAGTTTCACAAAGAACGAGAAACTGTGAAAAATGAAAGTTACCAACGTTAAACTCGGACAATGGTCACTGGAACAAACATTCGGACCGTTCAAGTCGGACATTTGGCGATTTCTGCTGTACTTCTGAAGTTAGGAAGTGTTCAGATGACTTGGATTGCCGAAAAGTCTCGAATTCTCTGCGTAAGCATCAGCAGCTTCTGGTTACCATAGTTTACACTATCGCCTTTTTTATTAGTGTTTAACGCCCGTTTTTACTACTGAGGCACCTCAGGTGGTGAACACTGATGATACACGAGATTAATTATTATATTGGGAAAGGATTTTTTAAGGAAGGAAACGTTCCAGGCCTAAGTTTAAGGTATTTCCCCGGAGGAAAACCTGGGTGTAAAAAGGGAGGACGATCCTGGCGGCATTCGAACCCCAGACCTTCCGAGGTCCGCACCTTAACGACCTCGGCCACCCCTGGCGGTCTATCGCGTTGTGAATACATATGTTAGGATCTGTAAAAGAAACATTATGAGATCGGGGATAAATAGCTGAAAAAACCATAATAACTTTGAAACAAGATTATTTACACACTCATGTTCATATGGACATTTTTCAATGTTTGGTTGTTAGGAGCATGTCCCTAAAATATTTTACACCAATTTATATACATTCTGTATAGTAGGATAATAAGCAACAGATCTTCTATGATGAGTTTTAAAGTAGCTCAAAATCCAAAATAAGAACTGTTTTATGGTACAATAGCTGATTTATTTATAAGTTTAAAAGGGAGATTTGTACTTTTAGATACACCGGTTATGCATTTTCCATTGAAAATGTTACGAAACATTTCTATAATTGTATAGTTTTATTATTAAAGTACTAACATTGACTATATCTGTGAATTACTGTTGCCAGTTACACTGGGTTTGCGGTCACCAGGGAAGACCTCCCCAATACGTGGCCGCACTATGAAGGAATATGAAGAGCAGCTCACCCAGCTTAAAAAGGAAAACTTCAATTTGAAATTACGCATCTACTTCCTTGATGAAAAAATGGGACAAATGAATAGGATGGACGATAAAGAAGATCACTTCAAGGAAAATATTGAATTGAAGGTATGTGAAAGGTACAAAAATTATCTCCCAGGTATTTCCTTTTGTGGTAGGAAAATTTAAACAGTGTAATTATTACTGTTTAGTTTATATTCAAAACATGAAATATTAAGTCTTGATGTGAAAGTTTGCAGTGGCTGACTTCAGTAGATTTTAGTGTTATATAGTGTACATTTTTAAGAAGGAAAATATCAGACCATTTTGATGCAACAGTTATATGAATCGATGGCAGCAGCATAACTTTGGTTGCACAACTTTACTACTGCTGCTGCTGAATATAGATTGCAAGCTTTTAATTTGAACATACATGGCTGATATACAGACAGACAGAGAGAGAGGGGGGGAGAATTTAATAAAAAGATAGTGTAGTAACACATTTATTTAAACAAAAGAATACTTTTCCTGACTTTCATGGTAACAAACGTTTTAATTACCCTTTGATTAAAGTTTAGAATATGTAGGATAAAGTCTGTCTGTACAGAAAGCATTCTATATTTCCTTTGTTATGAAATCTTCGTTTGATTCAAATTAATACGTAGAGCTGGTCTATTTAGTTTTTTAATTTTAAATTTCTCATCCAAAAGTTGCAAAACAACAACAACAATAATAATAATAATAATAATAATAATAATAATAATAATAATAATAATAATAGAAGTAGTTTAGAATATGAACTTGGTATAGTGTTCATTTTCCTTACATTCAGTTGCATATAACAACTTCACAAATTCACATGAAACACACTAGCCTATCAGTTTACTAACAAAACAATTATTATAGCTCTGCGTGTGAGCATTGTTACTTCACTTGTGTTATTGTTTGATATTAAAATAACTGCATGATTTCCATATTTAATATATGTGACAGTGGCCATTGATACGTTTGTTGTAGGTCCTGGTGATTCCGTGGTAACCATACTCTTGCATCATAGACCTCAGATCAGGGCTCAATCCCGGCCAGGGTCGATGCATTTTTTCGGGCGTAAAAATCCTAAATATGGTTCCTTCGGAAGGAAAGTAAAACCGTGGATCCTGTGTCGTAGATTTATGGCACGTAAACGAATCTCATGCCTGAAAGAAGAGACCTCTGAGTAAAATTTATCGGCCGTTTTTACGCCATGAATTGAATGGGGTGCTGATGACCTGAGATGTTAAAGAGCTTCCGTAAATAAACCAAATCAACAAAAACCAACACGCTTGTCACTTTCTTTGAAAAAACTGGTTAAATGGCATTTGCTTCTTTGCTGCTTTTCTTTTCGTATGAAACAACGAATTTTCCACATTCAGCGCATTCTGTTGATCACTACTGCCCACACCGTCATTGTCATGTGCCTGAAATACGCTCCTACAGCTTCGGCAAACATCGGCACGGCAACGGCAATTCTGGCCCATTCCTCGCATCAGTTATCATCATCATGCGGCTCCAAAGGTATCGCCAAATACGGAGAGTTATCTCAAATCGGGTATGACGCGAACTCTCTGTACATGCTACGTCTACAGCTTCAATTATTCCAATTTGAAAACCATCGCTTGAGGATACAATTTCTTTGGAACTGAACTTTTTGAACGAATAATGCAAGAAAACGATACTTCGAGAAAGATCAGGTTTCATTTACATAAGATATAAGGTGAAACGTTTGTGACCGCATAAATTGAACGATACATCCACGAAAACGATGGTTTCGGGAACGATAGATCGAGATTCCATTCTAATGATTTATGAGCAAGAGGTTCCTCTCACCTCCCGAAACCAAAATACTCCACAAACTTACCACGACATTGATTTGCCCTGCAACTGCAAACCAAGTCTCCTACAGATAATAACATTAAATAAAAGCATCAGGTAATTAGATAGAAATACCTCTTCAGACTTTCTATTTTTAATGCTACAAACAATAATTATAGGAAATTGACTTTTAAATTTTTGGTGGTTGTGCACATCAGCAACGTTCTAGAGGAGTCTCTCCTGATCTGCATACATTGTTGTGGCTGGATGAGTTTTCTAGATCACATTCAACATTAAGTCATTTTAAAAATGTTATTACAAAGCTGCATAATGTACCATGGTTGTATTAAGAGAAAACTGAGACCATTGAGTGTGTGCGAGGAGCATTTGTCAGGAGCTCTAAAAAGGCAACAGGTCGCGCAAGCCACGAATTGCAGATTCTGCAGCCAACTGTCTGGCGTATTTTACGTCAACGACTTAAAGTGAAACCATACAGATGTTGGAGGCGCTTAGTCCCCAGTATCAGAATAGTCGTCTTCAATTCTGTGTTGATGTTCAAGAATGGCTAGAAAAATGCGGTCCTGTTGAGAAACTGATTTGGGACACGGAAAAATCTGTGATGTTGTAGAATACATTCGTAATTCCCCTAAAGTCAATGCGTTTTGGACTGTTTCTTCGTCAAAAGAGTACGGTCCATTTTTCTTTGCTGAGAAAACTGTTACCAGTCCATTGTACTTGGACATGCTTCAACAGTGGCTAATGCCGCAATTACATGCAAATAGCCTTTATTTATCAGCAAGATGGAGCTCCTGTTCATTTTCATCATGACATCCGTGTGTACCTTGATGCTAAAATTCCTTGTCGTTGGATTGGATACTGCTCGAGATGACTCTCCACTTCTTCTGTGGCCTCCACGGCCACCTGACCTAATCCCAATTCATTTTTTTTCCCCCATGGGGTTATGTCAAGGATCGTGTGTTTGTGCCACCTTTTCCACATGATTTAGCACAGCAGCAAGGGGATCACACATACAGTCGCTTATATCAACATTCAGATGTTGAGATGTGTGTGGCAAGAACTTGACTGCAGGATTGGTCTGCCACATCACCAACGGAGGACATATGGAACATCTGAAACTTGGAGAGATATAATATCCTCTGATATAAACGTTTCTGTTATATCTGTCATGGTTACTGTTCAATCGACCCGCTAAGGCAGGGAAGGACTTTATAATCATCCTGTATATTATTGTAATTACCATTTTTTGGTCGTGAAAGCTTTCTACTTGCCTTTCTTTTTATGGTTTCTGGATTTTCTTGCTTGAATACACAATAGTCAGCAAGGGTATTAATATGCCATCATCCCTGATGTCTTGTCTCAAACTCCTTTAAATCTTTATAGAACCCTTTATTTTTCTTTATATATGATCATGACACCACAACCTGAAGATTGTATCAGATGAAGAATAGTGATATTCTGGCAGAATGAGTTCAAGGGGACTTGGTGGCCTAAGTTTCCCAGGCATTCACCTAAATAACTGAGGTAAAAGCGGTGAATAAACCTCAGTTAGGAAACTAACCCAACCAGGAGTCAAATACAGTCCTGCCGAATGGGAAGTGCATTGCTGCCAATAGACTATAATGGTCTTTATAGAACCTGTCACTTTATTCTTCACTAAGGGAATCCAGGTTTTCAGGAAAGTAGTCAAGATAATAATTATGAATGTTCAGACTCATTTTGCAACAAAGTTTCTTGAATGTGTCTAGTATTTTGCCCAAATTATTTTCATGATCTGGAGACTTTCTGTTACCCAGAAATTTTGTTATGACTTTTATATAGGCTTTCCACACCATATTCTCTTGTGTCCATCATAAATTTCAAATGTACTATCACACATGAGTTTTCTGATGTGGGGAATCATTAATATGCCTACCTCCAATTTTGCTTTTGAGAGAGTTGAAAATTTGTCACAAACATACTGAAAACAGGCACCATTTTTCATAACCTTAAGTTTGATATGGAATATGGTACAATCATGAGGTTTTCGCATACAACTTTCTTGGAACCAGCAGGCAAATGCCTGTGTTTGTTATAAAATTCTCTTAAAAATTATATATCACATTAACATATTTAGTCAAATTCCAAACAATTAGATGTGTTAGAAAGATTCTGACTATTGTTTAGGCTGACATCACAATTTTAAAAATGATGCATTTCTAAGGCAATAATTTCATCACAATGTCATTTTTACCAAGTTATAGAACTGTGTTGTATGTCAGTAATAACAAGCACTTTATTTCTAAATGTTTTTGTTTAACAGGTGGAGGCTGAATCACTGCGTAAGGAAGTGTCAGATAAACAGGAGCTGCTGTGCCAAGCTGCCAAAGCATTGGATCTCATGGAAGAGCAACATCGCTCTGAACTGAAGAAGCTCAGACAGGAACGTGAAATGGAGAAGGGCATGTTGGAAACTCGTGTCCAAGAACTGGAAAAAGTAAGGCATAGAGATGGAAGAAAGTTTGTGTGGTTCAAATGCTTTAGAATGTGTTAAACCAAATGCAGTTCACACTGTTATACTTATATTGGAATCTAATTGAGAGCCCTGTACCCCCCTTATAAGTATTTTGTTTATTGTTGCTTTAACTGCATTGTTCTTTTCACATGTCTGTAGGTTATAGACTGAATACTATAGGTATAAGTCTGTAGGGATGAATGAAATGAATTAATGATGGCACATATGAGCTTGGAGTTCTTGGTGCTTAAAAGGTGTCTGGCATTCATCTTCTCAGTGTAAGGCAAAACTCCCAGAAAAAAAAAAACCTTAACCAGCTTGACCTGATTGAAATTCAAACTCAGGACCTCCAGATTATTAGTCACAAATACTACCACTAAACTATGTAGGCTGTAAGACATTTTTATTATGGCAAGAGTTGTATTTATCGTGTAATACATCATTGTGTAACTATGAATTCAAATGTTGACTTTTATCAAATAGTTTTATTGTTTGATTTTCATGTCGATATCTATATTGTTTCACCATTACACATTTATGATCTTAACAGAT
This sequence comes from Metallyticus violacea, assembly GCA_030762175.1. Classification (NCBI taxonomy): domain Eukaryota; kingdom Metazoa; phylum Arthropoda; class Insecta; order Mantodea; family Metallyticidae; genus Metallyticus; species Metallyticus violacea. Next base: position 19,731,972 of record CM060830.1, on the reverse strand, counting down.
GATTTAGACAGGTCTGAGGTACGAGATAGTTCCTAAATTTCCAGTATCAACTTTTGTCTGCTTTCTTCACCTTGTTGTTATCATTAGATTTTCTTCCTCTTAGGTCTATCTTCAATTATGAGAAAATATCATTTCTGAGGTCTAGATCTGTGCTTTAGAGTGGACGTTTCAATTCAGAATTCTTCACAGCATCTTTTGCAGTCTAAAGCACTGATGTATTGCAATCATAATGGTTCAGCATACTGCACATGTCTTCTTTAATTGCTGCTCACAGTTTATATAGAATGCTAGTACCAGAAAATTGTGGCATCATCTTCTGCAACTGGACAATCCTGGGCTCCATGGGCTCCCTTTTTGAAAGTGGAACATGGTTTTATCCCATCGATTGATTCCAGATCTTTTTTTCTGTTTGTTTGTTTGACATAATGTCAGCAAATTTCACAAGCCATTGTTATTGAACTGCTGAGAGAAGTTGCAGCATTTTTTCATTGGCTTTTTTCATTCCTTTTATGATTACCATATAGTATGTTTGGATGTCTTTTATTAAATATTTTAATGCTTTTTATCGTGTTACTTATTGCTATTGTTATAAAGTCATATTTGGGTGTAACTTTTACCAAATTAAAGTTATTGTGCTATTAATTTTTCCTAATAACTAACCAATTGTGTTAGGAAATATAGACCAGTGCATGCATGCAAGATTATGGTGCTACAGAAGGAGCAAGAATTTTTGCAGATGAAAATATACCTATATATTGTTTTTTTATTTAACAGGAACTGAACATATTCCGGGAGCAAGCAAAGGAACAAAAGTTCCTTAAATTTGAAAATGCTGATGGTACACATTCCCAAGAAGAAACAGAGCAGTTGAGACAGCAAGTTTCAGACCTTACATCTCAGGTAAATGAGATCTAAAGCTGTTAAGAGCTTTATGTAGATTGGAAGGAATGGCATGTTTTCATTTTCAATTACATTGATTTGAAAACAGGCATTGCACTTTCTTGTGCTGTAGCATTAATCAGCCATATGATCTAAACAAAATGCAAATGAAACAAAGTAGTTTTGAAAATGACATATGTTATTATTTTAATAATAATAATAATAATAATAATAATAATAATAATAATAATAATAGTTTAGGATATATTGTTCTTCTTAGGAACATTGTTATATTTACTTATATTGAAGTTTGAATTTATTACTCTAAATTTATTTACAGATATAGTTGCAGATAAAGTAAAATTAACAATTCTCAGAGGTACTTGTACATTTTAACTCTATAATTGTTGGTATAGGGTACTGTGCTTTTGCGATGCAATTGACTGATTGACCTTTAGTGAATGAATGATGGTAAAATTGGAGTTAAAGTTAGGCTGACACAGGCAATTGTGGAACGTTTTTTTCAAACTCAATAAATGAAGAATATTGAATTTTTTAGGAAATGCCTTCCCCCTCCTTTTTTTCCCCAATAAATAGATTAATTTAATTTATTTTCTCCAGTATTAGATCTTAATGTTTTAAATGCGCTAGTAAAACATATTGAAACAAAATTTGCATTATGGAGGATTACAGTGTGATTTATTCAAATTTTTTCAAAAGTCGATAAATGCATATATACATATGAGAGAAAAGTTATACTAATTGTGTGTTAACAGCTTTTTTTCCTGGTTTTTTGTTTGTTCATTTACATGCAGTTATTTATTATTAACAATAATTCGTATGCATAAATAAATTTTATAGTTTATTATTGGTCTGCATTATTACTTATTACATGGTAAACATTTATATTTTTGAATGTTATATTATCTTTATTGAGAATAAATTTAATTACAAAAATAAAACAGAGAAAAAATAATATGTTAACATGCAATGATTTAATCATTCTTAATAATGCATATAGTACAATAATCTATGCAACTACAAACATTGTATCATTTATGCAATATTGAATATTCCTAGTCTCATATCTAGACATGATTAGATTTGTTGTTGTCTGCTAGAACATCTATGTAGAATTCACTTGCATCATCTGGTACTTGTAAACATTTTAATAATGCAAAAATGTTCTTTTCTTTTCTAATCATATTTTGCTTTGGTAGAACAGTGGACAGATTGTACTGCTGAATGACATGGTTTCTCCTGAACCTTTGAAGTATGTGCTTTTCACTGATGCATTAACATTGTTCTTTACTTTCTTGAATGTAAAGAATGCTGACTTTTAATTTTTATTGGTAACATAAATTTTAATACTTTCTTGCACTATCCTGAAGGTTTTTAATTTCCCAGTCTTCATCGAGTACTTTCATGATGCCGTGTTCTTTTAAGATGTCATAATATTCTTTAGGAGACAAGATGCATTCTATTATTTCTGTATGGTTTCTCAATTCTATCAAAGACTCAGTCTAGAGCCATGCAGGTATGTGCATGGACTGGAAAGAGAAGAGGAACAACTCTTTTTCATGAGTAAATCAGAAAGAAAGTTCAGCAAAGCCAATGCAACTTGTTTGCATCCTCTTGAAGACTCTGTTTTCAGTAAGGTATAGAAAACAATATTTTTCTTTTTTTGCTCATTAGCATGAACCATGATGCATAGGTTGTATAGCCATACTTGATACTACCACAGTGGCCGAGGTCCTTAAGGTGCAGGCTGATGAGCGGAAGATCCAGGGTTCGAACCCACCAGGACTGTCTTCCCTGACAGGTTTTTCCCAGGTTTTCCTCAATTCTTATAAATGGCAAGTGCCGGAGGTACCCTAAACTTAGGCCTGGAATGTTTCCTTCCTTAAAAAATCCTTTCCCAATATATCATTTCATCTCATGTATCATCAATATCCACCACCTATGGTGCCTCAGTAGTAAAAAGAGGCATTAAACATTATTCATTATAACCATACTTGCCTAGCATAGGAAATTTCGCTTACTGTCAGTTTTGAAAGTGACTGGTTTTGCTCCATACCTAAAGCAATCTTAATTACATCTGAATTTTCTTCTTTCATTATTCTATAAAACTGCTTTGCATGAAGTTTATGCAATCTGTGACTAATTCTTAATTCATTTTTCTTCTCCAAACATTTCTCTGATCATCAGTGTGGGTAGTCGGAAATAATAGATTGAAATATTAATAGAATACATTCTTGTATTTTGATAAAGAGCATAGTTTGAAGGGTGGCACCCCTCTTGTCTGTAGATCTTATGCCATCCGAACATCCTTTTACCCATATACCACTTTCAGAGTTACTGGAATCACCATCCGTTTTGATTTAATTTGAAATTTCGTCTAACAAAGATGACTTTACCATTGATAACTTCTCTAAATGTATACCAGGAATATTTTGACAACAATGAAATCTGCTTGCAGATTATGAGCAGCCAATCAAATAAGACACATTGTTACAATAATCACCATCTGTTTTGATTTAATTTGAAAGATTTCTTCTTACAAACAGAACTGCAGCATTGAAAACTTCTCTAAAAGTAAACCAGGATTATTTTGACAACAATGAAATTTGCTTGTGGGATTATGAGCAGCCAGTCAAATAAGACACATTGTTACAATAATAAGTAACATAGCACAAACTACATGCACTTCTATTATTGCCAACTGCTCGGTATGAAACAAAAGTACAGATAAATTTATTGCATTTATCGACTTTTGCTTAAACTCTCAGAATGCATATATTGGTTTTTCCTATAACCCCATGAATTGCCCTGCCTCTATGCATGGATATTTGTTGATTTTTGCTACAATCCAATTTTCAGGATGACATGGAAGGTCAAAATTATGTTGTTACGATGTATAAATCAATTTCAAAAAATTTTGCTTTTATAGAATTTTGAAAAACATTCACCAATTGAGCTTGCTTAGTTATGTTTATCATGCGGACTGTTTGCAAATTGTTGCATTTCTGTAGGAAGTGCATGTTACACTTTCTACTGTTTGTTTATATACTGTGTTGCATGCTGAGTGATTTACATGCTGGAACAAAATGATCATGTGCAAAAAAGAACTGTCCAAGCACTGTAGAAAAGAATGTAATGCTAAATTTACAGGAGTAACATCTCCACCAGGAAATGTAATTTTCAGATTGGTTAACAAAGTTTGAACCCAAGTCATTTTCAGCTAAGATAAAAAAATTGGGTTTTAACCAAAAGCTTGATGAAGTGGGCTATCAATCAGAAACTTCTCAAAAATCTTTTAACATCATTAGCCCAGCAAGTTGGAGTATAAAGTCTCTCGTTGCTGCATCTTCATTCATATAAAATTACTCCTATAACTGAAATAAAACTTGTGAAGGTATTGAAACAAATTATCGGGGAGACATTTATAGCATTCAGGAGGATGAATTGCTTAAGTGTTTCAAAATCTTTTCTGAAGGATTCAGCCATTTCTAGCAGGAGGGGGGGGGGGGGTAGGCATTTTGATGATGAGTACAATATTAATTACTAATTACTACTAATAGCAAAAGAAACATAACATTTTTACACTGTAAGTTTTCATTACACTAAATGATTTCTTTTAGCAGATAATGGGCACATTATGTGGTAACTTCTTTTCAGTGTCTGTAATTACACTGGCCTGCATAATTTTTGAAATCTAGATGTTTATATTGTTCATTTATATTTAGTGCATGCTGAATTCAAAATATAGCTCATGCAAATTCAGGTCATGTTTTATTGCCATTTATTTTTTTTAAAAATATTATATTTTAGAAAAAATTAGTTATGAAACTATATGTTCCTTTATTCATAGTTAGGTTGACAATCTATCATTTTTATTTATTTTTTTATTTAGGTGGTTAACATGCATTTTAACCACTGCGCCATCATAGGCAATAGGCAGTATTGCCACAGGTGGCCGAGGTCATTAAGGTGCAAACTGTTGGGGTTTGATTACACCAGGACCATCCTCCCTAATTGTAGTTTTACTCCAGGTTTACCTCAGTCCTCATAAATTGCAAATGTCTGGGAGGTATCTTGGAATGCTTTCTTCCTTAAAAAAAAAACAACTTTCCCATTTTATCATTTCATCTCATGTATCATCAGTGTCTACTGCCTGTGATGCCTCAATAGCTAAAATGAGTGTCAGGCACTATTAAAAAAAATCACAGGCAATGAGAAATGTTCATATATGAGATGAAATTATAAATTGGGAAAGGAATTTTGGGGAAAAAAACATTCCAGACCTAAGTTTAGGTTATCACCCTGGCATTTACCATTAAGGAAGATTGAGTAAAAACTTGGAAAAAAGGTCAGGGAGAGCAGTTCTGGCAGAATTAGAACCGGAAACCCCTTGTTTACGAGTTCACGCCTTAGTGGCCGTGGTCACTCATATGAGTCTCTTTAGGATTTGAAACAGGAATTTGTGTATAAACTTGCATTCCTCTAATTTGTCATAATGCAGATTTACATTCACATCAGATATGCATTAAATATTGATATAGTTAATATGGAGAAAGAGCCTTTTCAAGCACTTTTGTTTTGTGATTCAGACCCAGAAAATCATGTTTGAGGCACCTATCATAGTTGAGAACCCTGTAAGGAGGGCAAGGGGGGTAAAGTGAAGAATTCCTTACTTATCACAGCTGCAGTTTAGCCTGACATTGATTTTTAACATTCTCACAAAATGAACAGAAAGTGCAAGAAACAGTCAGAATGATTTTGCTGCACATTTGGTAAAGTCAGCATGCTAGATAATAAATAAAAATTACATCTTTCAATACAATTTATTGAGCTCATCTAAAATTTATTGCATTCTCTGACCTGTAGTTAGAAATTATGTTCTTGTACTTGCCCCACACTACAACCTGAATGATTGCTTTTGTTCATCCTACAGTATACAGGCAAAGAACAAGTGCCTCTGGTATTAATGGGATTAAAGACATCATGTTCTGTCCATAAGTATGTCTTTATGAATAAAAAAAAAATATATGTGCTTCTGCACATAAACTTTGGAATCATAATCACATAATTTGTAAAGATATCTTGAAATCTCTTTCATATATTTTTTTTCTCATCACTATTGTTTATGGAAAAAACAGAGTGCCTCTATGCATAGGGTATTCTGGTCTCTGCAGACCTATTGCACTGGACTACAATAAATATGATACAAGCATTTGCCACTGACACCATAATGCAAACATTAAACTTAAATATTCTTTCAGCACATAAATGGAAACATATAACTAAAGGGTTATTGCTTTCTTTAGATCCAGAGACTGGAACAAGGCCTAGAAGAAGAAACACTGCATTCAAATCAGCTGGAGGCAGACTTACAGGAAATACAGCAAGAATCAGAGCGTGTGGCACAGCGATGTGAAGGACTAGAGCTGGAACTAAAACAGCGGGATGGAAAAATGGAGAAGTTACTTCAAGAATTAGAGCAGCGTGGCCAAGATTTAGCTGGAAGTAATTTGCGTATTCGAACACTGGAGGATGCTCTCAGTGCTAAGGAACCTGAAATTCAAATTAAGGTAAAGTGCTTAACATATTATTTTTCATTGGGAGAAACAGAATACTACACAAATTTCAGTGCATATAAATGGACTATGCAGCTGCTCTCTGCTGCTCAAGTGCAAAACTCTGATGCGCTAATGAGGCAAATGAGATAGTACTAGAGTAAAGACACATACACAAAGTGTATGCAAACTAATCTCAAATGTTTTATGCAAATATTTCTAACAACAAAGAATTTGAAACAAGTCCTTATAAACATGGACCTTAAATTAAGATCATTGTGTGATTGAATCAAACTAACACTCTTTTGCTCCACTCTTTTTGAGTGTTAGTTCAACTCAAACATACAATGATCTTAATATACGATTAGCTTCATTATGCAATGTTCCAATTAACAATTTTAGTTAATGGACCTGAAAATTCTTCATTTCAGAGATATTAGCAATTTTTCCTTACATTTATCCCAGAAGAGTAGTCAGCTCAATCTGATTTCATTTTTTAACCACGTCTTTAAAATAGGCCATGACATTTGTTTTCCTTTGTTTTCTTATCTTTTGTCGTTTGCTGAGTGAAGAAATTACAAATAAAGTGTATTCATTGATTGAAATGGCACATATATACTACAACTGTTGACTTGCATTAGAAACACATAAACTTTGTGCAGAAAGGTATCCTGACAGGCAGTAACCTTGTACAAGAATATTGTCTCAAAATCACTATCGTTGTGATCACCTTTTGTCAGCAGAACATGAGGGACAACTGTTAATTTGTCAGTCTAACCTAGTCAATATTGTCTCTTGTTGACTAAAATTGTTCATTTTCTCTTGTGTTAGCAAGACAGTCAGCTAGATCAGGTTGACAAATCAGCTGTTGCTGATCATGTTCTACAGATGTGATGATGTGATGATGATCACATCATCAAATATAGGAACAATGATATGCTATTTCCTATTGCATTATTACTCCTAATTGCATCATGTAGACTTCAAAGTCTACAAAAAATAATAATGTAAACAGAAAGAAGAAGCTTTGGGACTTAATAGCAATTGGTATATTTTGTTTCAGAATACGAAACCAAAACCTCATAGACACACTTCGTCTTGAAGCATTAAAAAGACTGAGGCCAGTCCACAAATTCCTCCGGAACAGTCACAAAAAACAAAATCAGTGCAAACCAATCAGAACACAATATTACACTACCACAGCATATATACACACACTGAAACTTTATCAGGTACAGAATAAATCATTACTGAAGACTCGATAAGGAGACTGACCATGCCACTGATGGTAGTTGCCGCTGCTGTAACTGAAATGCTTGGAACCAAATAGATCTGTTCCTCACTTCAAATATGAAACATTCCAGGTGTTTTCAATGCAGTGCGCCAAAGCATGGAACTCAGGCTCAGAAGGAATTTTTGTATATGTGGTTCAAATTAGCACTTGTATCATTAGCTGATTTTTGCAATAAATATGTAATTCTGAAACAAATAGTTTTCAGGTCCTGTTTTAATATATTTTTTAATTTGAAGTGCTAATTGGAACTTGTACAGGGACGCTAATCTTATAATTAAGATCATTGTATGATTGAATTGAACTACATACTCTTATTGGCTCCACTTGTTTAAATGCAGTGCAGACCATTATCTGCATTGTCAGCTAACCGTTTACTGCTGCGTTGTCAGCTAACCGTTGACTGTTGGATAATTATTATGCTTTGGGAAAGTATATTCTGCTCTGGTGAAAGCGTGATGAACTTTAAAATTTATGTTTTACTCCCCTGAAGTGATGAATTTCATTAATATGTCTCTGTATTTGTAAATGTAGATTTTTTTCCCTCCCATGTAGCTAACTGTAGGTCCTTGTTCTATTTTTAACTTAATTATATTTTTTAATGTTTGCCTGCTAGGAACATATCCCATAAATTTTTGACATCAATTTATATATATCCTGTGTATAGAGGGACCCAAAACATGTATAAATACTCTGTTGTTTTTTATACCTAATTGTTTAAATCCAAATTGAATTGTGGCATCAAAATGTAGTATCATCTCGAAACTGGAAATGTTAACTGGAACTTGTACAGTAAAGCTAATCATATAATTAAAATCAATGTATACTTTAAAGAATATAGACAAATAGAAAGAATAGCGATTAAAAATAGTTTTAAAATCGAACTAGTACACAAAAAAGTACAGAAATTCAAGAGGCAAAACTAATTAAAGAAACCACAACACTTTCAGCTGGGAAATATAAGCTAACTTTTAAAAAATTAACATATCATCCATGGGCTGCAAAAATTTCAAAATATTCTAAAAGATTTAATATCAAGTTAGCACCTATAATCGGATTTAATGTTAAAACTCTCCTGATTAGTTACCAAAGTCAGAAGTGTGTGGGTGCTCATGATGAACATTTTGAGCAGTCAAACATTTCTTAAAACTCCCCTTTAATATCTTCATATATTTAGTAATAAAGCTTTAAAGCAGATATTTTTCATGCTAAAATGTGTATATTTTTTTCTCGGTCCCCTCTGTACGCAGTACTAAAAATGGTACATTTCTCTCTGTGTGTGTGTAATTTTTATTATCATCATTATAAGTAATTTAATTTATTCATTGAGAATTAAGGTAAACAGTGAAGCAGAGTTCAGTTTAAAATTTCTAAATCTTGTGAACATAAAAGCCCAGCTTCTGTGCAAACAGTAGTAGTGGTAGTGGTAGTTATTTCTCATGCATTAACATACAGAATTTTTTAACATAATGAACATAAATAAAAAAAACATTACTTTTAAATATAACAAATAGAATGGTGCCTTTGGCAATTCCATAAGGCACTCCAATCAAAATGTATTCCAGTTTGATTGGCTCAGCCTCCCAGTCCGTGATTCATCAGCAGCTACCTACTGGAATATCCATGGGACCAGGCTCTGATCCAACCAAAAATAAAACACAACATTAAAAATAATTTATACATTGAATAAAATATTAAGTTATATTTCCTACAATACTAAACCTTCCTTCTTTTTTTAATTAAACCCACTGGCCAAATTTCCATCCTTGAGAGTTGCTTATTCCTTAGGACCTCATACATACTAACACCCTCATTATTGTGTATAAGGATCCTCTTTAACTAATACTAGATAACTAGTCTCATTCCTTCCTTACTCATTTCATTCTCCTTTCACTATTTGACAATTCTATACATTTCTCAAGCACCTTTCCTAAGTATTTTACACCCATAACCATTTTTGTCTTGCCGTGCCAATGTATTTTCCTGGTTCCTTAATGTTTTCATCTGATTTTAAATTTAAAATTCTTCTATCTCTTATTTCATCTGGTAAGTTTTCCCACTTTCATAATAGGAACTGTTCCTTCCAAAACTTGGTTTGCTTACTTTCTAGTGTACAATGCCAAGTACTATCTGGTTCTTCACACATAGGACAGACATATCCACTTTTTAATCCACTTAAATATTTTACTCCTGTTCTAAACCATGTCAATCCTTCCCTACCTTATCACAAATTTTCATATATCTTTCTCTTTACCATACATTTTTAGTGTACATATAATTTCAGAGATTTTTTGGTGTTAAGATTTGCCTACATTTACTGTTTTTCAATATCTTCAGTTCTTACTGCTATCTATTTCCAAAATCCTTTACCTATCTTTGTTCCTTGTACTATACTAATTCCATCCTCACTTCTTGTAGGATACTTTGGGTTTTAGATAACCAAGTTTCTCTACCCTCAATTTTTCCTTATGCTACCAAACACTGATTAATGATTTGTTTATGATATTATCCTCTTCTGGTCTCCCTGTTCTATACCAATATTTCAATACTCTTTCTAAGACCTTGCATTAATAGCCTAATCTTCCTACTTCCATTAGGGCAACCTGGTTAAGTGAAGATCTAGGTAAGCCTAGAACAATTCTACAAAATAATCTATTTATCCCTTTCCATCCTTTGTCTGGCCCCCAAATTTCTATTCCATACATCATTCTGCTCTCCACTATTGAGCCAAATATTCTCTCTAATCATTTTACTTGCATATTTGGTATTTTGTTTACACAGGATCTGATTACACTAATGGCTACTTTTCTTTCTGCTACTGCTTTCCTTTTTTGATAGCTCCATTTCCCATTGCTATACAATCTAACATCTAAATCAGTTTTCTTGACATCTTCAATATCTGTCCCCCTCCCACCATCATTTATCGTGTTTTTTTTTTTAATTTGAAACTTTTTTTCATCACTATAATCTTACATTTATTTTTATTTATCTTAAGACCCCATTCTCCACAAAATGTGCTTATAGTTTCTAATGATCATTTTAATCATACACATGTTTAAGTACCTGTTGCCAAATCATCTGCAAAGAGCAGACCTGGTTATCTCTGTATTATTTATAGTTGGCAAATGTACATTACCTTTGCTAATTTCTTCTAAAACATCATCAACAAATAGATTGAAGAGAACTGTGCTTAATTTACATCCTTGATTTATACCTACATTGTTTGATATTTTGTAACCCTGCCTCTCTCATATTTAACACAAAATTCATTTTCCTTATAAATATTTTGAATTACCTTTATAAAATTCTGGCTTCTTCTTTCTTAGTTTAATCCAAATTGCTTCTCTAGAAATTGTGTCAAAAACTTTTTCCAAGTCCAGAAACAACAAATGGATTCTACCTCTTTTGTTACTAAGATATTTATCAACTAATGTTCTAATTATAAAAGTGTTGTCAACAATGCAAACAGCAAAAAATTCCGTAAACATAGTAAAAATGCCCTCTGTGCTTGGCTTCTATAACAGAAGTCATGAGAGATGTGCAAACTCATTTTAAGCATAGAGGATGGGAGTGATCAGGATAGTAAAGGTTTGCCTTTTGTAATGGTTTACATTAAAAAAAATTGTAGTTTGTGCATGATGATGGTAATTTTAAAATATGCTCTAATCATATTAATTGATATCATTATATGATTCAGTTGAACTAATCACTCTTAAAGCTTCACTTACTTTTCATAAATGTATGGAACTGGTTTCGAGAACATTTAGTTCCCATCTTCAGCCTGACTAAAGTTCAACTGTCGGATCATTTGTTGAGCTGTGGAAATGTATATTCTGCTCTGGTGGCAGTGTGATAAACTTGTAGTTTATGTTTCCATCCCCGGCAATGTCAAAGTTCATTGGATTGTCTTTGTATTTGTAGATGTAGATTTTCTCCCAGGTTGCTAATTCCATAGGTCCTTGTACTAATTTTAATAATTTTGCTTTATTTATTATGTCTGATTTTGTGTCCAAAAATGATATACTACTGCAGATTTCTCTATTTGCTTGTACTTTATGTTCCTGAAATGTTCATTTAACCGCATGCCTATGTTTCTCTTTGTTTTTCCAATGTAGATTTTTTCACATTCTGCACAGTTTATTTTGTAAATACCTGATTTTTCTTCTTGTGGAATACTGTCATTAACATTATCTATCAGTAAGTTTTTAACATTAAATCTATTAATCGGTGCCAACCTGATATTAAAATCTTTAAGAATATTCTGAAATTTTTTTATGGCCCATGGATGATGTGTGAATTTTTTAAAAATTAGTTTATCTTTTCTTGCTGAAAGTGTTGTGGTTTCTTTGATATGTTTTTGTCTCTTGAATTTCTGCACCTTTTTATGTACTAGCTCTTTTTTAAAACCATTTTTAACTGCTGTTTCTTCTATTTGTTTGTATTCATTAAAATATACTTCTTTGCTAATTTGTAGGTTAACTAGCCGGTGTGGTGTGTTAAACTGTTAATTACTGCATGTTTGTGCGCTACCAATTTACATTTAAGTAAAATGCTCTAATCACTCGAAATCAAAAGTTGAATGAATAGTCAAAACACATTTTACATATAAATTCTTCTCACTATGTAAAATGGTAAATGCATTGAAGTTGCACAACAATTCAAAATGAATCTTATATAAGAACAATAATACATAAAATCGTAATTCAGAGATTTTACAAATTTATGTTAAAATATTCAGGACTGTAGATGGCAAATGGTGTTGTAAATCTACCCTCATTCTATGGGATGTAGACAGCGCATGTAACATCATACTTAAAATAATTCTGATTATATTCCGTGCCCAGGCATTAGTATGATTTAGTTAGTGTTTTTATAGATGGAAGTAAATGTTCTCCTTCCATATAAATATTTATCATTGAGTATCTGGTTTATCCCTGGTATTCAAAGAATTAATAAATACAGGCAAAGAAAAGGACCTTTTCTACAATGCCAATTCAGGTGATGAATTAATTCCTGAAATGGGTTCTCACAGCAGTGACAGAGAAATGCTGATTCCCAAACCAGACCGGTCAGAAGAACAAAGTCAGGCTACAGATACACAACATCCTAGTTATTTTCCAAGTATCCCGCCTTTTACATCTATTTCAGACCTAAATATTCAATTAGAAAATGAAAACAAAATCATAAGTTATGTAAATGTTCTCTTGAACGAGGATATTTTTTGTATATGTATGCAAACAGACAATTCTGTATGCAAATCAAATGATAAAAACAGTGCTGCGGCCTTTCACAAAAAATTCAGCAATACAGACCCGGAAACCAGTGGATGTTCTAAAGATATTTATGGGATTGACACAGGTCATGCCTTTTTTGACATCAGATACTGTTTTTTTGTTTTATTAACTTCATCTGAACTAGAAATAAGTATCCATGTTTTTATTGTAATGAAACTTTATAAAAATTTAAAAAAAAAAGTTCTTAAGGGCATTCTGAATCAAAAGGACATTATAAATTTATTCTTGAAAGCTACTTCCAAACAGGAAGTTTGGTTGGGGACGGGTATCATTATGACATACTTAATTAATTAACTAATGTTGACAATGTATGGTATCTTTACATTCCAGTTAATTTATTTAATGCCTGTATAATATATCATGTAAATAATTTAGATCGCTAATATATGCCAAATTTTTAATAGATATTAGTTGAAAATAGGAATAAAAATTCTTGCTTATGTCATTGGGGAAAAAACACGTGCCCACGCACGCACGCACGCACGCACACACACACACTCTCACATACAGAAATTATTTTTATTTCATTATTAAGCTAAATTAATAGTTAAATCACTAAGTTCAGTTAGGCTATGCAAACATTACTGTAATGGAAGATCCCATTTAAATTTGAACACTGGATTAAAAATGCAAAGATGTGTGTGTGAGTATGTGTTTTATTTTATTTTTTTTAAAGCAGTGCAGTTATTAGTATTCCTATTATTTGAAATGTTAATTCTGCTTAAACTTTGAAATGCTCTCAAAAGCTCTAATGTTACTTCTGTAGTTTGTATTGCTTTTTTCAGGTACAAGAACTTTGTGAAAGAGATCGAATCATAGAGGAAAAACAGAACCAAATTGAACAACAGAACAAAGTGCTTGTAGAAATTCAGATAACTTTGGATGAGAAGCAGCGTCAAATTGATGCACTCAGATCATCCCTTGCTGCTCGGGACACTACCATTGCAGAGTTGGAAAGCAGGCTTGCAAAAGCAAAATCCAATACTCACAACCTTGAAGCAAAGCTTGATGCTGCACATCACGAAGGCAGAAGGCTCTGGGAAGAGGTAAACATAATAGTTTACTAATATTATAATTTGGACTTTTCAAATACACTTCCAGTTAAGGAGGACATTAAGGCAGTAAACCTACAAAGTGAGTTTTGTCAATAATGAAATCACAAAGTCTCATGGTCATGAAGTACTCAGGTTATCTTCATAACATGGTAACTTAAATCCAATTAAACTGAATATGGTCAATCTCAAAAAATCAGTGAGGAAAAGAAATGTAATCCCTTCTGTGTATGACAATATGTGTATGCATCAATGATGTCAATTTTTGGAGGATATATATTGAAAAGACAGTTCATGTGGAGAGAGAATATTCAGCTCAGGATCTTCCAAATAATAATTTAATGAAACAAGCGCTGGTCACTAAAATTGCAACACATTATGCGCTTTCATAATAACCATGTGAAAATGATGTTGTCTTCTTGTTCGATTGTTTGTTGGGTCTTTTGGGATCCTTAATATCTGTGTGTTCATCCTACCTTGATCTATGATCTCATATTTGGCTGTGGATGTATTTTGTCCAACCCTAGCATAAATTTCTTTGAAGGATATCCTGCACTCTCAGTATGCTACAATTCTCCCTTGATCAAATTCAGACACCTGCTGATATTGCTGCCATATTTTTGATGATTCATACTCATTCCTTCTGAGAAAAAATGGGGTCAGTTACACGTCTCTTATGGGCATTACAGTTTTAATGGCCAGTAGTTTATATGTGATATGAAGTGGCAGTGAGATAACAAAAATGAAAATGCGTAAAACAGCAACTCAATTTCATAATTCATGCATTTTATAATTCTAGGTTGATAGGAATAGAAATAATAGCAAAAGAGATCAATAATTATACTAAATGAACAATTGGAAAATGAAAATGTAAGAGTAACATTTAGCCATATCCATCTCAATGTATGAATGATTGCCTCTCATCTGAAATCATGGCAACAGCGCTTGTGTATTCATCAGGAAGAGCTGGTCGGGATTAGATTGAATTAGCTTTTATATGCTGCATGTTAATATTATGAGCATGGCAATAATAACCATGTCTACATTTTTTAATAAAACATATACATGTTTAGAAATAAATATTTTGTGAATGTGTATGCTTTTCAGGTTGAAACATTGAAAGCACAACAGAGGCGCAGGAATAACTCAAACAGAGAACATTTGCCAGATGATGTTCTGTCACCACTTCGGCGCAAGAGTGCAGGTGCACAGTCAAGCACAGGTGATGAGAAATCTTCCTCAGGAAGAAGAAGCCGTATGAGCTCTGATGATGAATCCAGATTCAGGAAACGATTGTCTGATGTGTCACAAAAGGAGAAACAGTTGAGAACAGTGGAGGAAAGGCATAAAGAAGAGTCTGTGAAATATGAAGTTGCTCAACAGCAAATCAAGAAATTAGAATCACATTCAATAGAGACAACAAACAAATTACATGAAGCCGAGGAGTTGCTGAGGAAGCAGGAGAGTCGCTCCAAGCAAGCTGAAGAAGAGCGTATCAAGGCATATCAGGCCATTAAAGGCTTTATGAAAAAGAACAAGGAGTTAGGTCGTGAACTAGAACAATTGAAGTTAGAAATAAAAAAGAGGGACCATCATATACATGATCTCACCTCAGAACTCAGTGAACTTCGTGATGCATGTAATAAAGCAAAGTGGGAGACCTGCCAGTTTCAGGCGCGGGCTCAGGTACAAGGTGGCTGTGGAATACCTGGCACTTTCGAAGATGTGCAAGAAATGACTGAAGAACAAAATGAGGTATGAGACTGCTGCATTTGATTCATTAATTTGCTTGCCAGCTTGTTTTAGAATGCTCAGTAGCATTTTGTGCTTATTTTAATGTTAGCTGTGCATGGAAAGCAACTCAGCATGCTCAGTATGGATAATGCTTGTTAGAACTTGTTTACATTATACTTAGAATATTTTTGATAATGGTGCATTTTGCTAAGCTGTGCTTAATTTTTACATTGCATTTTTGCCTGTATCTCTTATAAGGTTATTAAAATTAAATCTCCGTTTTAAACTAAAGGAAATATATTTATTTATGCGCAACTTTTTTCCATTTCATCTGTCACTGTTCATTAGTTAGATTAGGTTAGGTTAGGTAGGTTCCTGTATGGACTGGACAGCACTACAATACTTTGTCAAATGGAAAGTTTTAGGCAGCAGCAAATGAGAAGTATTAGGAAAATATCAAGTGTCTAATCCGCTTCTTACTTGCAAGCTCTATTGCATAATAAATAACAATATTGAATGTATTATTATTGTTAATAGCAGTTTAAAAATGAATATACACATACTATACCATGTGATCAGTTTTGTTTTACCCAGGAGTGTTTTACATATGGATGAGTGTGTTGCTTGTTAGCAAGCTAGCTGGCCAGCCAGGTCTCGGTGATTACAACAATACTCAAACCAATTTAAGAGGCTCATTGCTTATCAAATTGTCATATGAGGTGTTGAAACTTCCAGCCTTCATTCTCCACACATTTTTGACTTCCCTTTAGAAAATTATTCAGCACTGGCTGTAGTTCATTTCGAGAAATTTGAGCTACTTCATGACAAATATTATTTTTGAGTTCTGTATGCTGTGCAGGTTCGTTTTGTGCATGGCATTTTTTAATTTACCCCAGAGATAATAATCGCAGGCTGTTAAAGCAGGGGACCAAGGGAACCACAACCCCTGCTAATAACCTCTCTTGTGGAAACACATTGTTAATTAACAATGAACTTATTCAGAGTGCAAGCAGTGGAAGAGCCCTGTTGTTAATTCTTTG
Organism: Metallyticus violacea; assembly: GCA_030762175.1. Classification (NCBI taxonomy): domain Eukaryota; kingdom Metazoa; phylum Arthropoda; class Insecta; order Mantodea; family Metallyticidae; genus Metallyticus; species Metallyticus violacea. The sequence continues at coordinate 19,715,106 of CM060830.1, read as the reverse complement.
AAGAAAAAAAAGGGGGGGTGGTTATGGTATTCACATAAATAACAGAGTCAACTGTATGCTGAAAAAAAATTGGTCCTATGATTTTTTCACCTCTGAGTTAATATATATGAATCTTACATAAAGACACATTATGCTGTTGTAAAGATATCGGGCAAAATACATTTTATGTGTACTATTGAATTAAGGAATAAACAACACTACACGTACCTGGGAACAGTCTACAACTGCAAGAGTCAGTAAGGTCAACAGGCTTGCTACCCTTTCCATGGTGCAACAAATGAGTGGATGCTCACTTATATGAAAAACCCTGACTGCAAGGGAAAGTATTACTAATTGCACTGTATAATGCCATATAGAGAATTATTCAAAATATATACAATGCTCAGTGTGTTGCTGGGATGTCAAAGTGATCGTTTTTTAAGAGGGGAGCCTTTTGGAAATTCTTGGTTTGGATGCTGTGGGTCATCCAAGTGTAGCTTTTCAGTAATGGCAATGGTTATGCTTTCCATGTTTTGTCAAGAAACCTTCACCAACCTAACAAGAGCATTACGTTGTGCTCTACAAAAGGGGTTTGAACTGAAGGCCTCCAACATGATTACAGAACGTACAATGGCAGTGCAGATTGGCATACATGGTCAAAGACTGGTTATGTGCAACATACACTGAGAGGCAAAAAAAAAGAAGAAGAAGAGCAACACCTAAAATGTTCAGAATATTTTTAATTTTAGCATTATTATGTGTGAATTATTATAATTCCATTAATTTTTTTTTTTAACATTAAATACTTTTCCAAGCATTTTGCAATCACTCTTTAAGTATTTGTATATCATTTTGAGTCTATAATTTCCTTTATTGTATGAGCATGAACAGGAATGCTAGTTAATTACATTTCATAGGGTAGTATAATGCAACACACCTGCATTGATAACAAAATGGCACACCTTTAAACATTCAGTGGTACTCTCAGAAGCGGGTATTTTCTCCTCTGGCTTGTATGACAGCTTGCAACCTTACGGACATGATGTGGATCAAGGACCTTAGGTATTCTGTATGGCCTCCCATTGCTCACACAAAGCCTCCAGAAGTTCATTGAGATTCTCAGGAATTCTTTGACAACATTTTTCCCTATCATGTCCCAAACATGCTCAATGGGTTGAGGTCAGGGCTTCATGCTGGCCAAACTAGCTCCTGAATCCCCACCTTGTGCAAATGCTGTATCACATAGTGGGCCACATGTGGAGGCATTGTCATGCATGAAGCGGAAATCATTGCAAACATATGGAGCATAGGGGATAACATGCTCCTGAAGAATTTCATCAATGCGCCGTTTGCACTCAGGCCCCATTTTCCACAAAAACCAATTCTGTCTTGGCTTCTACACTGAGACCACCACACACCATGAAGGGAACCTCCCCTGATAGCCATCGTCGATAAGAAGGCACAAGGGGCATACCTTTCGCCAGTACTACATCAGGTGATTTTAGGCTTAACTTGACTCTTCAGTGAATAGGACCTTTCCATTGCTCCTCAATGCATTCCAGATGTTGATGAGCAAAGGCAAGGCATGCTTTCCTATATTGCTGGGTAAGCAAATGACCTCTGGCTGGTATTCTAGAGGTAAGTGTGCTTCTTCAAAACTCCTCACTGTTCTCAAGCTGACATTAACTCCTGATGCCCCTTGCAACCAATTTTGAGCTTCTACGGCTTTATGTGGCGATCACTCAAAATTTGTCATCACAGAAATTAATCATCTATGGCAGATATGTTCTGTGACCTGATCCTGGTCTTCTGCAGTAGATACCAAGTTCCCTTAACCTTTAGTATGTCCTTTGTATAGTAGAGACATTGACTCATAACATCTGACAACATAATGCATGCCCCATCGATCTTCCAACAGGTTTAGCATCCTCCTCTCAACTTAATGGCATCTTTACTTCATAAAAATATGTGCTAAACTAATTAAAATACCTTCACAATAGAATAAAATTGATGTAATAACAATATAGGAACAACAGTGCCATTAGACATTTTAACTGGGCCACATTAAAAGTGTGATTAATTTTCACTCATGTTCATGCTCATATAATGAAGGAACTTATAGATTCAAAATAACATTCTGAATACATAGGAGTGGTTGCAAAATGTTTGGAAAAGCATTTAATGTTGAAAAAAGGGATGGAATTATAGTAATGCATAAAATTAAAAATATTAAAAAAAGTTTAAGTGTTGCATTTTTTTTGCCTCTCAGTGCATTTCACATTTCATGGATCCATATAAGGTCCTACTCCTGCAGCTCATATTTCATATGTAAACACTGAACTAGTGTTGATTACTGTGAGCCATTTGTGCTTTTAAAATTTCTTCTGCCCTTACATGCATGTTCATGAGACTCCTGTTACATCAGCAGAGGAGCCTAATGCACAGGTCCATACAGCATGTCTTCTAAACCCAAGGTTGCAGGTTCAAACCCAGCCAGGATCGATGGATTTTTTCGGGCGTAAAAATCCTAAGTGTGGCTTTCTTCAGAAAGGAAAGTAAAGCTGTGGATCCTGTGTCGTACATTTACGGCACGAAAAAGAACCTCAAGCCTGAAAGAAGGGGCCTCTGAGCAAAATAAACTAAATCAAAATCATACAGCATGTCAGATACTTTGCAATAATCACCAAATCTTTGGCCAATCTCTGCACTGCTGATATATGCTGTGTAATCATTTTGAGAAGAATTTGAGCCCCTTTGTAGTAAAATGCACAATGTGATACTCTTGTTGAGCTGGTGGAGGTTTCTTGACAAATTGTGGAATACATGTCCATGACCGTATTTAAAGCATTGCCATACTTTGATGCCACAGTGCCCAAACCATGCATTTTCAGACATGGGTCTTCTCTAGAAAATTATCAGTGCAATCCTGTACAAGATACTAAGCATTGTCAATATGTTTTTAATTGCCTTGTAGGTGTATGCATATATATGGTGCACCTATATGCTGTTATCTTGTTAAAATAAAGGATGCCTAGTTCATTTTCACCAAATTCAATTAATTAAATCTTCCCCAGGCACACCACAAATTTTTTACCATTTAATGTTTAGATTTCTAGGAATTCTTAGAGCCTGTGACAGTGAAAAAGATTAACCTCTTGATGGGTAAGATCACAAGAAAGACATTGCTCTAACAGAGGACACTGAAACTTCCTAAGTAGGACAATATGTTGGTTAGTAATATTTTATCCGTAAAAGAAATTACACATTTCTGTACAAAACAAATGTTCAGATATGGTAAACAACTTGGGTGGTAATTTGCAAGTAAATTATTATGTTCAAACACTTATTAGTAAAAAAATTATGCTTAACCAATAGTAAATGTTGTAGTGAGTTACTACTAAGGTCTGTCCATTGAGAAAGCATAAAAAAAAATATTCTTTATACATTTACATTATGCCCTGGAATGAAGCAGATTACCTTCTGTCATGGCTAATCTGCATATAATTGATAGACCTGGATTCCATCCCTAATCAGGATATGTTACCTGCCTAAGATTTTTTCTGAAGTTTCCCTGGCAAATATCAGGTAATATTGGATGCTAAGAACTCCAAACTCATTTACATCATCCTTTTATATCAAAAGACCTTGGCAGGGTGTTAAATGCATACAAAAAAAAATTAAGCAACTTTTAATTTAAAACACTGAGAAATGAAATGTTTAAAATGTAGGACATTATGGGAAATTTTTTCTAAACTTGCAGCCATAGGATTAAAATGGAAGACATGAGCAGGAAATGCAAGATGTCTGTTCACCCTGCCTAAGAGATAACTTAGTTTCATTAAGGGCTTTATTTAATCACACTCTAGAAGTTAATTTTTATTTCAATATTCTCCAGCACTAAGCTGTGTGTAGGCAAGAGTTTGATAAATGAATCAGATGAAAAAAATTTGAGGTTACAGCTTGAACTTGAACGATTGATGGTTGACTTATAATTCTTTACCTATTTAGTCCTTCCTGGACACAAGTATGAACTACTTCATCCAAGCGTACATGTCATAAAAACTTCAAAGGCTATTTCAGTGATATAGGTTTAGGTTTCAAGAAGTCGCTTGAATATTTGAATACTTTTGACGCAGTTTCTAGTTAATTGCATGAGGTGTACCATGTTGATTACCTTTTTTTTCCTGCCATCCATGATGTTCCATTTGGTTTTTCACAATAGTCATGCTAGTACTGCCATGGGTGGCTGAGGTCGTTAAGGTGCAGACTCGTGAGCAGGAGGTCTGGGGTTCATTCCCACCAGGACTGTTCTTCCTGACTGACGGTTTTTCCAGGTTTTCCTCAGTCCTCATAAATGGCAAATGCTGGGGAGGTACTGTAAACTTAGCCCTGGAACTCTTTCTTAAAAAAAAATCCTTTCTGAATTTATCATTTCATATATCATCAGTATCACCACCTGTGATGCCTCAGTAGTTAAAACGGGTGTTAAACAGTATTCAAATAGAAAAACTGATATCTAGTACAATGATCTACCTCCTGATGGCAGCACAGGACAGGGTTGTGATTTGAGTAAACTACAGCGCATTCTTCCAGGCACAGCCAGTATATGGACAGCCATGGAGAATGATCAACAAGGGCAGCGCTGGATGTCTTAGTTTCTCTGGAAAGAGGGCATGGCCATTGCAGATATTCACAGTTAATTGGCAGTATGCAGCATCATAGAAAACTGTATATAACTGAGTGAAAGGCTGGAAAAAAGATTGTACATTAACAAAGAAGGGGACCAATTCCAGGATGAGAATGACAGTGAAGACAACCAGCATCACATTAGTGGAGGTAACAGACACATCATGTTCTGCAGCACATTGTGCATGAACAACTTCAGATCGTAAAAATGTCTGCCAAGTGAGTTTCTAAATCCCTTATTGTGGTGCAAAGACAACAGTGCAAGGGCATGTATAGCTATCTCCTGCAGCATCATGACCAGAATCCAGAGCTTCATATCCAAGCTTGTGACTTATGATGAGACTATGCTCCATTATTATGAGCCAGAGACCAAAGTTCAGCTGCAGTGAAATTCCTGTAAGGACATAATTTTGCTGACTTAGAAGAATCAGTTGCAGCTATCCAAAGACAGATCTGGTACTCCAAAAAGTAGTTTAGGATTTAGAGAGCTGCCACACCAGTGGTTCAAGTGTATACAGCTCAATGGGGACTATATTGAGAAGGTGGAGTTTTGTACCAAGTTGTAAATTATATAATTACGGGGGGGGAAATAAAGTGTATATCAATATAATGTGTCATTCATAGATTAATTTTTATTTGGCTACTGTTCTCTTATGTTCAAAATCTGAAGATCATTAAGCAGGGTAGCCAGGTCCTCAAGATGAAAATGAGGGTCAAAATCACAATTACTGTTTTTCATCTGCATAGCTGCTTACATGCATGCAATACTCCTAATGGCATTTAAAAATGTTATTAGACAATGAAAAATTCAAATCCAAGCTAAAAATGTGCATTACTACCTCTGTGTTGCAAAATTAGTCACATTTCTTTAGAGGTATTTATTAATGATGAATGAACACACATTTATTTGCAGAGAGTACTGATAAAAAATAACCAATAGATGGTATTAATAGTATTCTCAGCTCATTAGTCACTCAACATGGCATACAGCAGCCCAGGCAGAGATGAAATGTTGGAGTTGCAATGGAGAACTAAAGGCAAACACTCCTGTCATAAATTTAGCTTCCACATGTGAAGTAGTTTGTAGCAGTCCTTTTTAACCCCCAAACATTCTGTAATGACATATTGCAAGATCAGGAAGACAGTATGCAATGTCTGCACAGGAAAATCTTTGAAGGGCTTCACAGTGGTTTAGGTTTATTTTATTTAAGGGCGCATTTTAACATTTTTGGTCTTAGCATCCCATTCAATTCAGGGCATGACATGACCAATAAATTTTGCTCAGGCTTCTTCTTTCATGCTTGGGATTCTTTTACATGCTGCAAATCTACGATATGGGACCACCAGCTTTACTTCCATTTCAAAGGAAGGGTTATGATAGATGTTTTGAAGAACAGAGCAAAGCTATTTAAGTTTTGTTAATGATCATAAACAAATAATCCTCGCAAAGATTTAGCTGCTATGGTACAATGGTATTGGCAAAAGAGGGAGGAACAGGTGGAGCAGTGTAGGTTTCCCCTATCTTAGCGCAGTGGGTTGTATGTTGTCTGCTAGAGTTGATCATATGTCTTTGTACTGTGAAAGTGTGTTTACAGAGTTGGTCATTTTGTACAGTACAGTGTTTTCTTCTGCACTGAGATAAGCTGTAGTAATGAAACTATTGTGGATTATTTTGATATTTCCTACAGGAGGAGAGTGGTTATTTTCATACAAATAAAGAAATAGCTTTCTGAAGAAGAATGTGTTATAGAACAGATTTACATTTTTAATTGTTGAGGAGAAATCAGATAAATAAAATGATGGCGGTAGATGTCCAAGGAAACAACTCACCTTATCATCTATCACTTCCAAGAAAAGCAAAAACAAACTTTCCAGAATAATATCTGGCTGATGCATGCAAGATATGGACAAAACAGCCAAGGGAAAAAGATGAAAATTTTGATCTTCTGCATTTGTGTTGTCCTGGATTAGCAATTGATATGATTCCTTTCCTGAAAGTTGACACAAAAGGAGAATAAAATTCAAAACCATGCTCAAAAATGTCACCCAGAAGCAAAAATGCTGCGGAATGAAATAAACCATGAAGTATGTGACCAATTTAAAACAAAGAGACAGGAAAATGCAAAAATACAAGATCACACTTTAGGAATCTGGGAGTGTTTTATGTCATATTAGTATCTATTCCTCTCATATAATACATTGTTTTATAATAATTCTCATGATTTCTCAATACTCATAGTATACCTACTATAGCTTTGAAGACTGATATCTCCTGTTGTAATGGTCTGTAACAGCTAAAATGTTTTGGTGGATATATATTGTTTCTTTATTAAATGCACTATATATAAATATAATTTGTGCAGCAACTTACTCTGACCCCTCCTTGTTAGAATTTTATTCCCTAAAAATCTGGATTTGAAAACTTGTGGCCTTAGATTCACAAGGCAAATATCATTACTATTAGACCACCAGGACTGGCTTCACAATGATGGAAAAGTTCATCTATTGCGGATGTAACATGTTGATGTTAGAGATCCTGTATGGCAAATTTTCAGCACTTTATCATAACTATCTTTGCAAGACACCATTTTTGCTGGCATGGTGTAAGTGTTTAGAAATGACACACCGCTGATCATCTCCAATATTCTTTATTCTAACCATAGTTTGAATACTATGCTCCACTGGTCACATAAACTGCACAATAACTATTCTGATGTATGTCAACAACCCTTCAGATTCATGAAATAGTTACTGCATTTGCCTAATGCATGTTCTAAACTGAACACCGAAATAGATAGACCCCTAACACTTTACCCAACATTTCAAATGCCCTGTAACTGTCTCCAGTTCAGTGCTTTGTGCATACCTGGTTTTTCACTTTTATTTCTGGAGCAAACAGTCTATTTAGGAAATGAAACTATTATTTTGGAACAAAGGTAGTATAAATAAATAACCTAAATACAGAGGCTTAGATGCAGATAAGCATAATTGAATTGCACTTATAATATGGACAAGCCTTAATGGTGTTTTTTTCTGGAACTGAATTAATAGTTATACATCTTGCATTGATATGATATGTATGAGGAATGAGGTGTATCAGAACTCACTCAGAAAAACAACCTCTTTCAGTGCCTGTTCAATGCTATCAAAGATCTCTATGGAAGTGAGAGTAAATAAATTATTCCTTTGTTTTACATTTGATAGTTAATCCCTCCTTAGTTATTCTCAATAATGTGAGATATAAAAATATTCATAGTTTCTAATCAATATTTGATGTATGAAAGTAACAGTGAGTATCCTGGAAAATTACCAGGTATCTCATGTATGCAGTACTGTGCACAAATTGGACTATATCCTTTTAAGAGTTGAATAGTTTAAGTTGATGGAATCATGCACTTTATTCTTTATTATTAAAAATGAAAAGTCCCAGAAAAATATACATGATTTTCACTTTATTACATCATTATCCTGGGAAAGAATGTTATGGAATACATTACATTTTACTTAAATATGGGACTTTCCCATAAAATCTGGGATGCCTGGCAACCCTATTGGTGAATCCTAGTTGTCAATTAAAATTTCTGAAATCTGATTATCATTTCCAACATAGGTGAATTTGGAATTATAATATTAACAAACGTTTCTCCTTCACTGCATCATCTAAATAATATGCACATTCTGAAACTGGGAAGCATCTGCTTTGCTCACATTTGATAGCTGAAAAATTGGAGCACATTTTCTTTTAAGAATAAATATGAAATATTAATGGCTCACAGCATGGCAACAGATAAAAACTCTTGTGTCATGTTTTAACCATTGTCCACCGACTCTTTGTGCACAATTCAGTTTACATACCATGTGTTGCACTCAAGTCCATATTCACATAACCTCTAGTGTAAGTGACACCAAAATAGACTTGCTAGCTGTGCTTAGAAATGATACATTTTAAAGCAGTCTCTATCCTCACAGTTACGCTAATGGTTGAAAACAGTTTGTTCATAGTTTCAACATATTTGTTAATTTTTATATATGTTTATAATAACTGAAACATTAATGTATGATTTTTTTCTCTTTTTGTGTTTTTCTGCAGTGCCTTGTCATAGTATAAATATTGGGAATTAAATATTAATAAGAGATTAATGGATATCATTGTATGATTAGTTGAACTACACACTCTTAAAGCTTCACTTACTTTTTATAAAAGTAAGTGAAGCTTTAAGAGTGTGTAGTTCAACTAATCATACAATGATATCCATTAATATGATTGGCTTCACTGTGTTTAAGTTCCAATTTTACATTTAAGTAATTAATAAGAGAGTTTATTTAGCATTTGGCAGTTTACTCTTTTCTGATAAACTTCTGCAGCTGATCTAATTGCTGCTAACATGGCTAGTATTGCATTTGCCATGAAGGATCAAAGGTTTAGTGTTGAAGTGACATTAATTCTGGACACTTTAAGCAAAATTTTGATTTGTATTCAAACTACTGAGATAGATGCAGATTCCAGTATGCTAAGTCAATATATTATGTTTTTATTTTGTGTATGATGTTTCCATAGCTATTATAGTAGATTTTTGATTATCTGTTCTAATAAAGGAAAGAAACAGTTAATAAAAAAAAGATGAATAATTCATACAATTAGTTTTCTTACCTTATTTTTATGTTCTTTTGAAAAAGTCCTTTATTCTTTTTCTGAACTTTTCTATCATTAATTTTTTTCTGGTGTCCATTTTAATTCTACAAATAAAACAATGTGAGAATGAAGTGTCTTCTTCTTGCTCAAAAACTGCATGGGGGGTCCCTGCTGATTTGAGAGCCATTTCTAATGACACTCTCTTCTCCACTGTCAGCATTATCACAACCTCACATACAAGGTCAGCAATTCGTAAATGCCGTGGCAAGATCTGTAACACTAACCAGCCAATGGATGTAGAAAATGCTTAGTAATATTGAGTTTCTCATGAAACACTTGTGCTTCTTTCATTATCACAGGTCCATAACACCACTTTAATAAAGACATCATCCAGCATTTTAAAACTAGAATGTTTCGTCCTTTTTCTTTTCTTTTTATTAATGATATTCTAAGCTGTTGTGACACTGATATCAAATTCATTAGTTAAGCTTATAATTTTGTATGACTTCCTTTGGAAGTGAAGTAAAACTGTTGATCCCATATTGTAGATTTACAACACATAAAAGAACCTCAAGTCTGAGAGAACCGACTCTGAGCAAAATTTATTGGTCATTTCATACCTTGAACTGAATGGGATGTCAATGAAGTTAAAAGAGCATCTTTAAATTAACATATAATCAATAATATTTACTTTCATTTTTATATCCAAAACTTTGCCTTTTCTCTTAACTGTTGATGAAGGCATCAACAAAACTGGCTTACAAGCTTCAAGGCTATTGTATTGTGAATGGCCAAAGTATTAGAATACGGGTGGTTGTATGTGCTTTCAGAGTTTACTGTTGTGCAATAGGCTTAAACAAGGTTCCTTATTAGACTCATAATGCTCAAGTTCACAGATCAAATTTTAGCCCTTTTCACAATTAATTATGGAAAAGCTTAATATGCAGAGAAACCATTGTATAATCTGATAATAGGTTAATCGATAGGTGGGTAATTAAGGTTCTACTGCAACCATTTAATAAAAAATGGAACATGCTATATTCTTTATAAAATAAGAATAGACTTAAATGTCATTATTCAATAACTTCATTATTTTCAACTTTGTAGAGCAGTAAAATATATCATGTGCTCAAGTTCAACCAATTGCAAATTGCTTCCCCGCAAATGTTGCATCATCCTAGGAGGGCAAGTGTTGTCATCATTGATAGAAGTCAGCAGTTGTCTTTAGTGAAGTGATAGTCCATACCATGAGTTAAAAAGTTATTTATTGTTGGAAACAATGATTCCTAATATACAAAAATTACTTATTGATCCCCAAGTAAAAGGAGTAAGGCAAATAACATTTTATGAGGAAAGTTTGCAAGTAATATGAAGGAACTGGATATCTCCAAGAACTTACATAAAACTGAAATTGGCTGCTAAAGACTGTCATAGAATCTGTTGCTATTCCCTACAGGAGCATCAGTGTACTTCAAAAGGTTTAAATGCCATCTTGAAGACTTCAGAAGTACAAATTTCTATCTGATCAATCAAACAAAAATATTAAAAAATGGTTTGTAAACAAGGACCCTAAGAAAGAAAGCAGAGGCAGAAATGTGTGAAGTGGGCTTGAACGCAGGGAGACTGAAGTCACTTGAAGTAATGAAACCAAGGTCAACATCTTTGAAAGCAATGACGTCAAGTTACTTGAGTGCAACATTCGCCACTATGAAGCATCCTGTCAATATCATGGTGTGGGACAGCATGGAAGGCATGTGTAAGGTGCATTGCAGTGCTACAGAGCAACATTAATATAAAAAAAATATCAAAATATTTTGGAGTTGAAACTGCTTGCCTATTATCAGCAATTTTTTTGATGGTAACTCAGTGCTACATCTTTCAGCAGGATGGTGCAAAGTGTCATACAGCTAGATTAAATCAGAAATGGTTCTGTAACCATTGCTTATGTGCTGCCTTGGCATGGCGACAGTCTCAATTTCAATCCAGTAGAGAATTTGTGGAGAAAGCTTAAGTTCAGGTGTCTCATTGGAATCCCAGAAAAAGCTGATAAGAAGCCTTCATTCACTCATGGGTGATCATATCAGAAGATCTACGATATTTGGTGGGCTCCATGCCACAAAGAATTGAGGCAGTGATTAAGTCAAAAGAATATTCCACAAAACATTAAGAAAAACTGTTACAATAACCCAGTGTGGATGTGTACCATTTAAAACTGTTCTTTTGGTGAGTAATTAAAGAAATTGTAGTTTAGCTGATTTTAAACTTTGAACATAGGACATGTTTTTCTGTTTTTTCTGAAACTTTGTGTTTAATTATTAGATGAATTTATGTTCTAAATTTCTGTTAATTCAACAGCTGAATGTAATACTAAACAATTATCTTGAAAGTTCCAGAATTAATGCCACTATTGTAGTGGAGTAGAGGTTTTGAAATATATATAAGAAGTTATTTCAAGTCCAAGTAAATTTACTGGGAAAGTGCCATTTAGATATAGCTGGCATTATTGTTAAAGATTCTTTAAATATCTCATAAATTCTTAAGCAGTGATTTGGTAGATATTATCATCTTACAACAATTGTAGAGATTATCTAATAAGATGCAAATCTTAGAATATAATAAGGATTAGGAATAATTTCAAAAAAAAATTTAAATTTAATTTGCACTTATCTTTTGATAGTCTTTAAACATACTCTTGAGCCTATCTTGCAAAATTAAAATAATAAAAGTGCTATAATTGACATACATAGAAAGCATTTTATATGCTTTACATTAATGATAAAGAATGTTTTGAAGTTGCTTAAATGATTGTATATGAATACTCCAATATTACAGAACAGATTATCTTGTAATATTGAGACTTCTTTTATCTTTAGTATTTTTGAATTTGTCAAATATAAATGGTTTTATTATCTCATTCTTTTAATGCTTTTAGTTCCCTTGTTTAAAACTTTTAAATGTTCATCATTTCTCTGCAGTAATGCAATTTAGCTGTGTATTTTAAACTTTAGAACAAATTTTCAAGTGTTCAATAAATTAATAGTCAAATACCTAGTTTTGTACACTTTTCTTTATCATTCTCTCCCCTCCCTCTATCCATGATTATTTTTTTCTTTCCATAGTTTTGAAGTTTTAGAGAATTTACATTTAGAAAATGTAATGTTTCAATAAAACTTTTTATTTAAATATTTGCAGCATGTGCCTTCTAGTTTCTAAAGTAAACTGAGATTTGATTTTGAAATCTAATATTATTGCATTACATATCTGTTATTAATTATTTTGATTTTTAAATCTCCTGTTATTGCATTATACATCTATTAATAATTATTTTCCATAAAATTGCTAATCTTCATTCCTTTAACTATCCATCAGGCGCAATGCATCTGAGAGATACCATTTCCATTTTTTTCAACCTATTGACATAATTGTTATGAAAAATAGTTCATAACCATGAGCTTCTTAAGCCCTATGTAGCACTTCCTTGTTCAGCTCCCTGTTATTTTTGTTTCATCATCCAGTGAAAATATCTGAGACATGTTCCTCATTGTTTCAGTATCCTCTGCCATATTTTCCTGCACAACATCACAGAAACAAGAAGTATTCAAATGACCTCAATAGTTTGCAGAACATTATTACAAATTGCAATTTTCTGTTAGACTGTAATGGAATGACTTTTAGTCCATATCACTTAAATCATTCATTGCAGATTCTTTTGTAAATCTGTCCTGCATGCTCTAAAATTAAAATAATAGTAATCTTCACATTTCCTGCAGCAACATCTTGAAAGCTGCATCTTCTTAGATTCCAAGGAAAACAGCTCTTACAAAATTTGTGTTTATTGTTTGTGGAAGAACTAAGAGAAAACTCAATGATTAATGAAAAGCTTAGAATATATCATGAATTTTAATTGTTTAACCAGTACTATGTACTATAATTTTTTTAAGCCCTCTGCCAGTGATAATTTTTTCCTGTAATATAAGCACTAATTACTTCAATGCATATACTTTGCTACATTGTTTATAAAATAAGGAAAATTGCAATATAAATAAAACACTAAAATAATAGTAATAACAATTTAAATAATACATGTAGAAAGATATTTCAGACAGCACAGAACCATAAATTTAGCCTGTATCTCTCAGTACATTGTTCCTGATCACCTAACAATAGGTAATGTATCTGATGGAGGGTTAAAAATATGAAGATTAAAGGTTATAGTCCTCCCAAAATCATGTATGTGGTTGTAATGGGTGATTTTTCCTTTGCGGGACCACTCCTCTCATAATGACTGGTTGGTCAGTTCAAGGTGGTATCGCTGTGAATGGGAGTCAGAAAGTCCGTGGTTATGATTGTCATGTAAGTTATTACTAGCATTTAAAAAGTACATTTACTCACCAATATCAAACAAGAGGATGCTGAAGCTGCCTCCATTTTCCATACATTTCTTGCATTGGCTTATGAAATTAACCATTATTCTGCAGTTCCCTCTGAGAAATGGAAGACTTTTCTGCACAAATGTTATTTTTAGTTCACCTAATATGTGTGGATCTGTCTTGTACACTTTTTCCTTTAATGCCCTCCAGAGATATAAAAGTCCCAAGGAGTTAAATCTGGAGACTGAGGGGACTATGTGTTTTTAGTGATGACTCAAAACCTTGTTTCATGAATAGCTTGCAAGAAGACATGGGCTGTATGTGCTGTTGCAAAGTCATGAATCTATGTTCCCTCATAGTAAATTCGCAGAAAAAAGAGTTAGAATATATTCTGCACATACCTATTAATATTAATTGGTTCTTTAAGAAAAAAAAAAATATGACCCTTTATTTTCTTGCAGCTATAGGTGCACTACACTCCTGTCTTTTGAACAGCAAGGGTACCTTGTGAAGCAGGTTAGGTTTTTCTGAACTCCAGTATTGATCGTTTTGTGAATTAACATACCCACTAAAGTGGAACCAAGCTTAGTCCAAAGAAAATTAAATTAAGGTAAATTTCTCTGTCGTGTATACTATTCAAAATCGACCTCAAAATCTACTCCTAAATGCAGTGTTATCTGGTTTAAGTTCTTGCACTGCAGTAATTTTATAGGGTTTTAACTTCAGTAGCTTTATAACCGTTCGAACAGAGGAATAGGAATTTCCTGTTTGCTGAAAAAAATGCCCAAGTGATTTTTAGGCAATGATTCCAGAGCATGTCCAATGTTATCTAACGTTTCTTCTATGAGTACCGTATTGCTCTGTGCACTTTTTATCAAGAATACTTCCGTTTTCAAGAAATTTTTTTACCAATCTATGATTAAAATTTCAACTTGGAAGGTGAATCTCAGAGAATCTCTCTTGATACAACAGTCTCATTCATCACGGACTGATTCTATACATAATGGAAATTGTAAATAAATGCTCTTTGGGGAATAGAATACCTGAATTGAGCCATATTAACTTAACTAATACACTGTATTATACTGCCTAATGAATCATCACACAAACACAAGAACATATCTGTACATTCCTGGAGTTAAACTCATATTGACATTCCCCCCACCTTCCTGGTGGCTTTCAAGCATGGGAACGAGACGAAAGTTGCACAGCCAATTTTATGGGCGTGAAAAGGTTCTGTGAAGGAAAAATCATCCAGTACATGCAAATGGGTTATGTATCATGAAAAATAATTTAATAATATTGCTAGTTTCTGTTTTTCTTTTTTTACTTTTTATGTTGGTATATGCATTATTGTTATGCTTGATTTTTTAATATCAATTTACAGCTTAAATTTGCTATATATTGAAATGTAACAAACTGATATTGTAAAATTTAGGGTGTTACTCTTCTTTTTTTCTTGCATGGTATGGAAACAGTGGAGGTTATAAATATTGTATGTTGCTTTTTAATTTAATTTTGGAGAATGGTAACCACAGCTGTCAAAAAATTATTTGTACCCTACAGTGTGCAGAAAAAATGTAAACAATTTACAAATAGAAAAGGAACTTGACAGTAAATATTTTAATAGTGGGAAAGAGAGTCTCAAATGCTGCAATATGGGGCTATAAGTATTGATCAGAATGATAACTCTATTGTAATGTGATGTGTTCATAGCCAGTCAAATATAAATAATTGTAATGTGGAGATGCACCTCAATTAACCATAAATCATACACATTCACTCAGTGTGGATGTGTTGAGGCATTGGTGAGTTTCATTAACGATTATTGTACTTGAACTTCATGTAATTAATATTATGGCACGTATTTGACAAGATAAATGTGTCTTGTGTCTTCAGTTCTCTTGACCATCCATAAACATATTTGTAGCTAACAATGAAGTGAGACGAATTTTTCCTGTTTTGAAGTACCTACTTTTTTCAACCCCCTTTGTACTTGTAAATTCTTTGTCCATGTTTTTTGTGCACCCTGTTTAGCATATGAATAGTCTAAAACATCTGACTGCTACACAGTGATTGTAAATATTTTCTTAGCTAAATGCTGTTATAAAATGAAAGAAAATAAACAGTGGACTCTTACCATTTTTGTGAAATGTTACACAAATCTGGACTGGATTATTATGTATTTTCTTGGCCACAGGTACCAATAGAAGTGTTTTAGCAGTCAAATGATATAGCAGCACTTCATGGGAATGGGCAGAGGATGCTAAAAGCTCTTAAAAGACCTCCCATAATGTAAAGCCAAGAAAATATTTTAGCATGTATCCCTGATTAGGTTTTAAAATAGAAAGTCAAATTTGGTACTCTAATACCAAAGTATTAGAGTGCTCTAATTGCTAAAGTATTTCAATTTTAACAGCTTGTATAGAACAAAAGTGAAGCCCATTTGATCATCTTTTATGATTTTTGTTCAGTTTTTAAATATTTTATAAACATTTATGTAATATAATGACTTGCTTTATTCTAAAAGTGTTAACTATATGTTTTTTTTTTTCAACCTTATTTTTACTGTATTTTTTAAACTCAGTTTTTTCTTTCAAATATACAGGGTCTGTCAAAATATCTCAAGAGTTTTACAATGTAACTACATAAACACTAATGAAGCTATCATAACAACAAACATGGCAATTTTTTTTACATACATTGCACAGATAGATTTGTCTGGTGATGGATCTTTCCTTATTCTTCTCCAAAGCAACCCTGAACTGCACTGTCTCACACAATATTCAGAAAGTATTGATTGTTTAAAACTGTGGAGAGCTTTTTGACTAATCCCGTATATTACATTCAGTATAAATATGCTAAATATATAGTCATTAAAACTATTTGCTGTTTACACTCTATTTGTGTGTGCTTTGCTAGAAACAATATTTTGTGAAAGGCTTACTATTAGAATCATACATTTTGTGTTTATTGTATATTGCTATGGTAATGTGTTACTTTAAATTATAGCAGGAATATACTTCAGTTTGTAATTTTCAATTTTATTTAAAAATGTGTTTGATTATGACTGTAATATGTCTCATCCTTCAACTGCTTTGCAGAACTACAGATCCATTGTTAGCTCTTCTTCTGCTGCTGCTCATAGAACTTATTCTTCAAGATATTATTACCTTGCATACAATGAACTTTATGAAGCCTGCCCCAGTTTAAGGTGTTTATACAAGCTAAATAGTGAAAAAATATTTTTAAAAGATAGCAGAAAAAGCATCTAGTAATCAGCAATGCAAATTATTAAAATATTTTCACAAATCAAATAAGCAAATTATTAGATAATTTAAATTCTTTAAGCTTTAATTTCATTTTTGGTATTTAAGAAAGTGTATCTATAATTTAAAGGTAACATTGAACCTAATTGCCACTAACATCATACTTTAACAGTTGTAAATTCTGTTAAAATATTGTTACAAATAAATTTATCATTAAGCACAACACTAGCAGAACAACACATTTTATTTATTAGCATGAAGGTTATTTGAAAAGTTCTCGAAATGGCCCACAGATTGCAGCAATAGTTTCAAACCAATTATAATATCAAAAACTGCATCTTCCATAGAAATAGCTGGTAATATTTCCCTTGGTGAAGAACAGTAGTCGGTATTGCTCTTTATTGCAGTGCATACATACGTGTGTTAAAAAAATTGCAAATATCAAACAATGTGCAGTAACTAAATTCTTTGTGATAATGGGTAACAGAACAACAGAAATTCATAGACATGACAAATAGTCCAGAGGACTCTACACCATTTTTAACTGTTTCCAAGCAGCCCACTGACTTCAAATGAGGTGTGAAAGCTTGAAAGATGGCCTGCATAGTGAATGGCCAAATGCTGCCGTCATACCAGAAATTACCAAAAATATGCATAACACCATACTGGAGGATCACCAACTAAAGTATCAGTAGTTGCTGAAGTTTTATGCATGGAAGAACTACCTGCAACATAGGTGATGCTTCTCTGACAATCAAAAGCAAATCTCTGAACAAAGTTTGGTGCTTTTCAGAGATATTCAACTGATTTTTATCGGTCAATTCATAACAAATCATGAAATGTGGATGCATTACGGCTCACCAAAAACAAAACAATGGAAGCATCATAGCATTGGTTTTCTGGGATACTAAAGGCGTCCTACTGATTAACATGCGATTCCATGTATGCACGTATGCCAGTAACAGAAGCACATGCAATTTTATTGTACTAAGTTAACATATGCTTACAAGCTAACATTTGTAATCATAATCACCTTATCACTCAGCTTTGGCTCCATTAGACTTCCATCTCTTGAAAATTCCTTTGTGGAAAGAATTGAGCATTTCATAAGAGTGGAGAAAAATGACTTCCATGATAGGTTAAAAGCCTTAAAACATTGTCAAAGTGCATTCAAGGGAGATTATGTTAAGAAATAAAAACAGTTTCAAAAGACTGAGCCTTTTATTTTGTGCTTCATTCTGAGAACTTTTCAAATGATCCTCTTATTACAGTGAAGGAAGCTTAATACACATAAGGTGCCTTGTACTTAAAAGACATTACATTGACCTGCTAGCATTTATTTATTTATTTATTTTTATTCTCTTGAATAGCATCAATTTCTGTACCAGCTAAGTAGAGAGTAATGACTTTTTGGTATCATATCCTCATATTAGATATCTCAAATATATTAAAGGAATGTCTGAAATACCGCCTGTGGTGCCTCAGTAGTAAAAACGGGCGTTAAACACTACTCAAAAAAAAAAAAAAAATGTCTGAAACATCAAAAAGAGGTGTTGGGAAGGAAGAGTTAGTAATGGGGAGGTGGGGGAAGGTACTAGAAGAAATAGGCTTAGAGAATATAAGGAGAGCAGGTGAAAGTAATGTTAATGGATTTTGGAAGATAGTGAGACAGAGGATAGAAGACATGGAAAAACAAGAGATTTGGGCTAGTTTATAAGATAAAAGTTCTTTGGTCATATATAAAAGAATTAAACAGAATTGGGGACAAGAGAAATATATTGAAATTTGTGATCAAATGGGTAGGATGGGTTGGACACGGATGCGTACAGAAGTAATACTCCTGAAAGGATAAAGAGGAGACGATAATGATAGATGTAGTATGTGTGGGGGAGTAGTCATGTGTCCCATTATTTATTGGAATGCGCGAAAGTCAAATGGTGGAGGGAAAAAGTTTAGGACATTTTACATAAGGATTTAGTGTTAAATAAAATGTTAAGTTCAAGAGTGTAAAAAACATCCAGAAAATAGAGCTTGTGGGTAAAGTAGAAGTGAGAACGAAATAGGAAGAAAGTAAAAGATGGAGATTTCTCACAGTCAGACAACCATGTGGTTAACAGTAGGAATTATAAATAAATGTTGGCCTCACTACATTCACATTTACAATTTGACTACACTGCACTCCGTTTTCATAATTGTTAAGAGCTTGACAGTTGAGTTCAACAGTATTTGTTGTGAATATTGTGGAAGTATTATGAGCGCAGTTTTTAGTAGAACACCAAATTGATATTGTAGAATTTTACATAAAGACAGGCTCAATTAAGGAGGCTAAAGATATGTTTGCAGAGAAATTTACTGGTATCAAGCTCTCCACAACCAGAACAATTCAAGATCTGTAAAAGAAATGGAGGACTACAGGATCTGTTGTGAATGTGAAGAGGAATAGTAAAGACCTCTGTGGTATTTGACAGAATTTGCATAAACATAACGAGAAGATCAAAAAATCAATAAAGAAGTTATGTAAGCAAATTGGTGTATTCCGCACAATATGCCAACATGTACTAATCCAAGCATTTCATGTGAGCATAGGGCACGAATTGCAAGAACCAGACAAATGGGTTACTTATTGCAACTGGCTCTTAACTACAGCTGTTACTGAACCTGAAGTCTGGTTTCATCTGTCTGGATATGTTAATTCACAGAATTGCAGATATTGGTCAAAGAATAACCCACATATTGTGCATGAAGAGCCTCTTCACTTAGAGAAGATAGACATATGAAGCACATTGTTAGATTTTTTTTTTCAAGGAGTCAATCAACAACAGAAGATAACATAGTAGCACATGTAATTTTTTTTTTTTTTGAATGGCAGTAAGACACTGAGGCATACTGGTTTTATGTGGGACACCTGTATTTTCTGTGCTGTAATATGTTAATGCATCAGAATTCATACATTCTGATTATAATAATGGATAAACAGAATTAAAACACATAAGTGTTCTTTGCAATTTTTTTCATACTTAAAGTGTTTTGATGTAAATTCACCTGAAAAGTTTTATAAGAATAATTTGGGTTTGCAAAATTAGATTTAACATCACTGAGCTTAATATTATTGTCATAGCATTGATGTTAACAAATATTAAAAAAAGTCTGATTATAAAGTTCTTTTTGCAATAAGTTGGTGCAAATGCATACTGAATATGCGCAATTAATATATTTTGAATTTATAAGTTAACCATAGTTGTGAGTATTCAGACATGCTACTTGTTTATGAAGGACTATGCCAGAACTCAGTAGCAGCAACTCATTTGTACCAGACAAGGAGACCAGCAACTTGCAGATATAAGAAATAATATGGCCATTCATCATCAGGAAGGAAGCAGACAGTGGTTGCACAATGCAAAACATTAAACACCATTGCCATATGTTTCAATATAACATATTTAGTTTCAGAAAAACTCTAGGAGATAGAGGAAAGGTATTTAGATATTTGTTCCCCTTGTTAATATCTATTACTGGCTTTATTTATGGCCCTGAATTTCAGTCTGTATATTCAGAGGCTTGCTTTTTTATGCATAAAAAGATATCTGGAGAAACACAAACAATTTTTGGCACTCCTATATGATAACTGCAAACCCTTTTCTTGAAATGGGTAGTGATTATATGCTTCCCTCTTGACAAACCCTTTAACATATTGTTGGATGGAGTCAACAGAACAAACAGTGTCAGGTAGATAGTGTAATCTAATTCTCACAAATGGCTCCAAAACTGACACTAGATTAGCAGCTGGAGTCCATGGACAAGCTCCAAAGTGAGATAAATCTTTCTCATAGGGGGGAGCAATATCACTATGTTGCTCTTATAATTGACAAACTCTTTAACATATTGTGGATGGAGTCAACAGAACAAACAGTGCCAGGTAGATAGCATAATCTGGTTCACAAATGGCTCCAAAGCTGACACTAGATTAGAAACTGGAGCCCATGGACAGACTCAGAAGTGGGATAAATCCTCCTCACTGGGGAGCAATATCACTTTGCTCCAATCAGAAACACATGTAACTGAAATCTGTTTTAGGGAGAATCTACAAAGGGCTACAAAGATATCAACACATGGATTTTTTCTGACATTCAGGAAACTGGGAAAGCTATTAGAATGATTACTGGATATTGGTCATTCTGGAAACACTGGGGACAATGGGACTCTATCGTGGAAATCCCACATTCCCTCTATGTCAATAGTCAACAGACTGTTGAGACTGCAAAGGAGTGTGAAACTCTGGAAAGACAAAGAACATTAGGATTATTAGGATGATGTACGAGGGCTGTTCAATAAAGAATGATCATAATTTTTTACAGACAGAATTACTCACTCTAAAATTTAACTTTACAATATTTAGTTAGTATATTGCATAATGTACAAATGGTACTAATTTTGTTGTTGTCACTTTTGGTTCCTACCTGTGAGAAAATACTGCTGCTGTCATCCTGAGAAAGGATCATTGAATAATATTATGAACACTTTAAGAAATTCTGAAAATTTCACTGGGTGCAACTCACATGTTGGTAACTGAAAAGTTCCATATGAGATGTGTTTGCAGATGGTGACTTCTAAGAATGCTGATTCCCAACAAAAAGACATTTTCTTGCAGTTGAAAATAATGTTACAAGAAGATGCAAAGCTTCTTTCAAAGGTAAAAAAATCAAAAGTTGTTGCTTCTGCTGGGAAAGTTATGGCTATCTCATTTTTCAATATTCAAGAAATGGTTTACTAGCATGTCATACCTGCACACACAACTTTAACTGGGCTATACTACAGAGATGTCCTAAAAACTCTGCAAGCCCCATATCACATACAAAAAGTATTTCTGTGCAACAAACTGGATTCCAGATTTAGCCCCTTACACGTTTTTCCTTTTCTGCAAATTGAATAAACAACTTCATGGGAGGCATTTTCCATCATCAGAAGCTGGTGAAAGCTATGAAAACGATTACAGAATATGGCAAAAAAAAACGTTAACAGTCTTCTTTGAAGACTGGCAGAAACACTGGAACAAGTGCATCTGAATCCAATGGAGACTACTTTGAGAACGATCATCAAAATTATCAAAATGAGTAAATGTATATTTAAAAAAAAATTATCATTCTCAATTGAACAGCCTCATATGCTCACTGTTTATATCTATGGTTTTCCAAACACAGCTTAATATATGTAGCAAAACATCAGTTTATACAAATGAAAAAAGTAATTACAAATAAATTTAATCAAAAAACAAACTATACCCTGTTCCAATTTTATAACAATATTCATAATTATATTAGAGATAAATTATCAGGCTTGAGGCTAATTACATGATTTAGGCTTGTGCAATCATGTCTTCCATTTTCTGATGTATTGCAAGGCAAGTTCACAGCACTTTTAGAAGATAACAGCCTTTGAGATTTATTATGCACAAGGGGTTAGAAGTGATAAAGAGGACAAGGCTGCTATGGTACTTTCTAATATGTCAAGCACTTAATTGTATACGTTAGCATTGCAGCATTGTTAACTTTAAATAGGTGAGAAACAGCAAATAACTGTCAAGGTAAGATAATGTAATTATGAACTGTAAGCTTTTTTCCTCACCAGTTGTAATGCTTTGGATATTCAACAAATGAAATGGCAAACAAAGAAAAGAAAATACCATTCCATTTAAATCAGGAATGATGTTGTGATTTCTCTTATTTTTAACAATCCTTATTGATTGGTGCATGAAATGAATTAATGATTGTGAAGAATCCAAGCAGCTAAAGTTATCTGGTACAAATAACCTCACACAGGATGAAGGAAAACTTTAAAAAAAAAATTTATGGTGGCCCCAACAGTAATTCAGAAAAATTATGATAAGAAAACAGAAAAGGAAATGGAGGACAGAAAGAAGGTAAAGAAAGATAATACTGAGAACAAAAAAATATAGAAAGAAAAAGAGCACTGAAAAAATAAAGGTAACCAGCAACAAGTGATGCCACAGGTTGTAGGTGTATCATTCTGAGTTCTTATGCAAAATGAAGTAAGCAGGGAGGTGGGGGGAAAATTTTCATACCAATGGATTGCATCATAAGTAGAAAAGAATGTTGCATTGTTACATGGTTGAAAATATGAAGATTAAAAGTTATTTATGTATTCTGCAGTAAAGAGATTTGTAGTTAATTCTAATGTAATTTTATAGCAAATGTGCAGGTCAGATATTTGCAGAGCGGTAAACTTAATTTAGTTTTGTTTTTGAAGCATTCCATAAGTTTGTACTACAGTCATTAAAGCTTATAAACATTAAAATTATCATTTGCAATAGCTATTTACATTTTGTACATATATAAGAATAGTATATGCCTATATATGATTACATTGGGTCTAATATAAATTAAATACAAAAGTTAATTCATCACTATGTTTCCCCCCACTTTTCTGCCTTTCCATGTGCTGATGCAAAGTCTTTTTACCGTACAGGAGTTGGCTGCTGTGAGACCATGTGTTCAGTATTATAGTGTGCGTGTACTGTTATAATGCCAAAAAATTGGTATATTTAGCACATAGAATTTTTATATGTGACTCCTAAGTGACAACAAACTCATGTGAAATAGGAATTCATAGACAAACTCCCTGCTGTTTGTGTGCCTCACAGAAAACTTTTGTAATCTTATGAATAGAGTTAGGGAAACAGGATTTGTTCTTGATAAGAAACCAAAAGTACAACACTGTCCTTACAGAGGAAAAACACTTATGATATTGGAGAAATGTTAAAACAAAGTCCAAAGAAATCTTTGAGAAATTTTGCACAGGAATCAGGAATTTTGCAAACCTCGGCTTGGAATGCCACTAAAATTTTAAAATTAAAATCCTATAAGATAACTGCATTTCAGGAATTGCAACCACATGATAATGTCAGTAGAGTTCATTTCTGCAATTGGGTGTTAAATAATGTCAATATTGATACACGTTTAATTTTTTTATTGATGAAGCATGGTTTTATTTACATGGCCATGTAGCAATATGAAACAATAGATACTGGAGTGCAGAAAAACCCCATCTTGTACACGAAAAGCCAGTATTTATTGGTTAGTGTGCTGTAGAAATCTATGTACTTGAATTTAAGGGGCTATGAATATCCAACTCTACTGGCAAACAGCATGCTTCCCAGTGCCAAGCAAATCCCTGTTAAGCTAGCCATGCATCCAAACAAGGACTCTGAACAATCATCTAAAGAATAGTAAACCTTTTTAGACAGGAATTTTTAAGAACAGCTTTGAAGGAATTGCCATTGTTAGTTGAGACCTTTAGGATAGAGGGAATATAATAAAATGCATTTATAATAAATTCCTTTTTGGTAACAGGATAATGCTGAAACCAGTTTGTGTAAATTTCCTTTTTGTCTAATATTTTTGTCATGAATATTTTCGTTTAGGGCAAATTTTTCTTTATTTTTTGTATAAATGTCAATATACATAGTATATATTCACAAGGAAAGTCACCACCATGGGTGGCCGAGATCATTAAGATGCAGACTTATGAGTGGGAGGTCTGGGATTTGATTCCCACTAGGACCTTCCTCTATGACAGGTTTTATCCAGGTTTTCCTCAGTCCTCATAAATGGCAAATGCCAAGGGAAAAAATGGAAGAGTTGGCATTTCTAGATGTTTAAAAAAAATTCTGCATATATGCGTGCTATGTGTAACTGAAATTATTTGTATTCTTCTTCTTCTTTTTTAAATAGAAAGATACATTTACTTTCAACCCAGTTTCTTCAAAAAAAATGAAACCATATTATACTACTGAGTTATAATAGGCATAACAATTAACTTTAAGATGCATAACATGCAGAGCTAAGTTTAGGCATGATAAGATCATAATGAAATTTCTAATTCAAGTAATCCATTTGTAAGCCAAAGAATTTATTATTATGCATTTGTTGTAATATACCATTAGCATTCCCTGTATGCAATAGGGGATTTGAAGATGTGGGTGATGAATTTCCTAACTTTTATTTTAACTAAGTTTAAAGACAGCTTATTAGCTTTAAACCACAGGGGACTTAAAACTTAATTTAATTTAAATGCCTAATCATTTAAGCTATTACCATTTACCAGTGCACTTATGTCATCTGCAATAGTACAAAACTTGCTATACTTTAAATGGATAAAGGGAAATCATTTAGAAAAAAATAGAGGACCTAGAATTGATCCTGATGAATCCTGTATAATTATTCCCCACTTTGATGCATTATTTACATTTTTAAAGAGGAAATTTAACTCTCCTTTTTGTTTTCTGTTATCATGGTAGGATGTAAACCATGTTAAATGTTCAATTTTTATTCCATAAAAGTAGTTTTCTTTAAGTTTGTCACTATCAAAAGCTTTTGCTAAGTTACATAGTCACTTAGTTTCAGGTATAAACAATTTTAAATATTGCAATATGATCTGTGTTTCCATTAATTCCATAATACTAACAATGTAAAATTAATACACCATTATGAATCTATTGCAATGTTTTGATTCTAAATACTTCAATACAACTATTCCAATTTCACCACACATCTAAAAAAAAATGTAACACTATTAAAACATATTTCTATCTTATCCTTGTGAGTTAATTTTTCCTTAGCACCTTATACACACAGTTACTTTTTCCTTAGTACCTTATACACACTTAACACCCAGATTACTGGTGTGTAATAATCCTGTTTACTAATGCTAATAAATACTCCTGTTCCCTCCACTATTCATTTATCATCCTTTCACTGTTTGACTATTCTGTATCATTTCTCATGCTTCATTCCTAAATATTTTCTACACATTATAATAAATTCTCTTTTATTGTTAATAAACATTCTATTCTCTAATTTCTTTTACCTTAATTATCCCACTAGCATATCTTAATTCACCCTTTCAAACCTCTGTTTTCTTGCACTTAACACACAATGCAAGCTTCCTCATTTTCTCCACACAGTGGCATGTATTCATTATCATAATCCCCTCTTTGCTTCATTAATTTTAACGCACCTTTCTTGCCCAAGCATTCCATCTCTCCCTTATTTATCACATAATCCACATATCTCTATCTGCCCCAATCTGTTTTTAAATGTCTATATTTCTTTAGCTACTACACAAAAAATCTTGCTTCTCAATATCCTCAATACTTGTTTCCATTTCCCTCCAAAAAACTCTTTCTCGTGCCTATAATTTTCTGTTTAATCACACACCCTTACACTAAAAAGTCATATCCTGTTCTTCCAATTTTTTTTAAATTACTTTGTTAACCATTTTTCAACTCCACTATCACATCTTACACTTACAATGCTTGTATAATTTCACCACTGCATTACTTTAGTAAGAAATTACTGTATCAGGACAAGAATGCTAGACACCCATAATTAATGGAAATATATAGGAAATCGTGGATTTTTACATCTAGAAGTGGGTAGCACCCTCCCCTCCCCCCAAAATAATAAGATAGTCGAAATACTTCAGTAACATTTTGTATACAATGATTACCTATCATACAACTATATGTTCTGTTTTCCACCATTGTATATGACATGATAGATCATCTTAGTGACCATAGCATGACACTGCTCCTTGTTATACTGTGCAGATCTGTTTCAAAAACTTCATCTAGAACTACAAGAAATGGGTATGAAGCATGGTATCCCTCACACAATGACAAATAAGGACTTCATGAATGATGTGGGAAATCTGAGTGTATAAGTCAACTGACCAGGAAGCAGTTTTGGAGTAGGCACCCATTCATATGGCCAGAAAGGGAGGTTGCCCCACTTTGTTGAAACACTTGCTTATGCATATGGAGGTTGTTCAACATACAAAATGTGTCTAAAGCCCCCTAAAAATATTCAATAACTTGCTCCTCGTACATTTCTGATGTGACGTTAATTTTGCTTCCATTGCATCCACAATGAAGTACAAACCAGTGATGCGAATGGGAAGACATAATGGTCCACATGTTACTTTCTGCAATGTAATGATTTCATTTGGTTTTTTCCAACTGAGAAAATGAGCATATTGCTTATTATTGACATGGCCAAACAATAGCATATTACTTTCATCAGACCACCACAAGTTTTGGAAGTACTCATGATATTGAAACACATTGAACATAACATGTGCATAATATTGAACTTGTGCTATAAAATCTGTCTCATTCAGCTCATTTAATACCATGTGTAACATTTTTCTCATTTCACACTTAGGGAACTTTTTACAGTTGTTATTTGCCATGTGTTCGTTCCTCTTTACCAATTAGACATTTCCTTTCCTCTTTCCGTTTCCTCAATATGTTCTAAAGTTTCTATTTTATAAAACTGTGATCTTTCCCTATTACCTCAAACAGTACCTTGGTAACGAGTATTGATCACGGCTGCATGTAATATCTTTCCTGTGCTATAAACTTCTTGCCTTTCACTTCTAGCTTGATTTGATTCTGGAATCTCGGGAAAGGTAGTTCGTTTTGGCAATGGCTTCATCAAATGGAAGCTGCCATTGCAGTGTTCACATTGTATAATCATTCTTTGTTAATGGTGCTTCCTTCCTGCAGTTACCTCAAAATTTGTTAGGCTGGTCTGAAATCAATTTTCATCCAGTACCCAGATTCTAGGTATTTATATATTTATGGATATTAAATAATTGCAAGTATTATATTTATTACAATAGTAACAACTTACACAGAACTGAAATATTTTAAATTTTTACTTGAGACATTTGATGCTGGGAAATTTTTTTTCCAAATTGCATTTTCATGAGAATTCCTGCTAAAAGGCACTATCAGATACTTACACTTTTGTTTATTGTTGTTTTAATTTTTTTTTGCAATTTTTTGGTAATATATTGATGAATTTTAATTATGGTGTTGCACTATGCTTAATTTGAAATGTGTAAAATATTGCATATTTGCAATTTTCTAATGATCTTATATTATTTCAAAAGGGAGAATTTTCTTGAATGTTTGCGTGTTATTATTACAAATATTACAAAATTAAATGTAAAAACTTTTCTTTCTTATATTCAAAATTTACTTTTCCTAGGCTGAATCCTAAGGATAATCTTTCAATACATTTCCAAAAGCAAATGTATTGTTGTGGCATTAATGGGAGAATGCCAAATTAAATTTGTGAGAAATTGTTTAACAGTTAGGTTGAAGCTTAGCCCTATTGGGAAGCTGCATATTAATGATGTTAGAACTGCTGTCATCTTTGATGCGAAAGGGGTTGGAAAGATGTCCACATCCAAAAAGATGAAATACCATGGTTAACAGCAGCTTAAATGAGAAGTCATGACAGTTTCATTTAGTAATTGATTCAATGAATAGAAAAGCATTTTAAATAGAGGAACATCTTCTTTTACAGAGACTGTGGGCTGAATTGGAAGATAAAAACAAAAAGTTAATTCAGATAACTTCAGAGCGAGATACTCTTTCAGTGGAAATGAATAAGCAAGTTCAGGTAAGCAGTCATGCAGTTCTTTGGAGTAGTTACACAACAGCAGAAATGTTTTGGTAAACGCAAAGTTCTGTGAGAAGTTTGTGCTACTTTTGGAAAAGTATATTAAATTTGTAATGCAAAATGAAACCATGTCGTACATTAATGATAGTTTAACAGATAACAAAACATTCAGATGACTTTACTACTGTTTTTAGTGGCTCAGTACCTGATGAGGTATGTATCATTTGCTCAGTTGATGCATTGGACCAGCATTTCTGAAATTGAGGTTTCATGTTGTTTTAATTAAGGTGGCATTAGAGTCAGAAAGGAAAAATTTCAGGCTGTGACCAGGACTGAAACCATGGATCTTAAGTTCATCATGAATCTTTTCCATTTGAGCTACTGTACCTTATCTGGACTGACGACAACAGCAAATCTCCCCATCTGAGTCTATATGCCCTTGAAACCTCTAAGATATCTCATTACTGAAATTTTATCCTTTAAAACTTTGAGTACTTGGTCCTGGTTTTGTAGTTAACCACACTATTTTGTTGAATTATTTATTTACTAAATGTTATTTTTTAGTTGAAGAATTCCAGCTCTGCCTTGAGTTTCCATACTAATGCACAGCTTGTATGAAATAAAATTACATTTGATATAATTCATTATTATCAATAGTGGAGGTGAAAATGCTTTATGGAGTTGAAATTTGGAGTCTCAGTGAAGAATGTGTTAATATAGGTGTCAAAGAGATCATTCAGCAACAAATATTTGGTCTACCTAATTTGTTACCTAATGGAGTAGCATTGGCAGAATTGGGGAGGTTAGGTAACAAACGTAAAGTGATTACAAGTGTATTGAAGGATAAGGAATCTGAATGATAGAGAATTCTGAAGGACTGCTTAATTATACAAGTAAAAACTTGGGAAAGGAGTTGAGATAGAAACTTGAGAGATTTTTCTGGAAGGTATTGGGATGGGGTTCATATGGAGTTCAAGAAAATAAAATGGTATAGGATTGTGAAAAATAGTAAGATAAAATAGAACATATGAAAAGCAAGAGGTATTTGGTAGTTTTAAAGGTAAAAGTGTCTTGAAATGGTATAAAACTATGTTATCTCCATGATAAATTAGAAGCTGGTTTGAAAAAAAAAATGATTGTTTAAAGATGTGTCATTGTGTAGAAGCAAAGGGAATGATTTACATTGTAAAAATAGATTATAGAGAAACAAAAAAAAAATGGAGGGATGAAAGCGAAGAGAAATGGAATAATTTACAAAGTGTAATGGTATAACAAAAAATGCTGAGTAAAAGGTAAGGATACAGATATCATGGACTGGGGAGATTTTTTGGAAGAGTGCAAGAAAAAGGCTTAGAAAAATAACGTTTGAGATAGAGTAATATTATTATAAATTATTTCCCCCAAAAAATAGGAATAATATTTGTAATTAGACCTCATTATACATACAACCTTGGTGATAGGGTGCAAAGGGAACTGGATAAGTCAAAAGCTACTCCTAAGGGTGGTTTGTGTTATAGTTAGGTTAATAAGTTGAATTGAAAAGGCTATTGGGTAGAATAGTTGAGAAATGGGGGGGAAGGCTTTGTCTCAGATACTCCAAAAACAAGAGTTCTCACACTGGTCAGAAGTAGCCTTATGGATTTACTGAAGGCTTTGAGTCAACTGCACATATACTTTAGTTATTTTGTTTTCCAATATAAACAACTTACTATATAAATTTGATTGTAATAATTTGTTAAATTTTATATATATTTTTTGCATGAAAATTTGAGAATAAATTCAAATATTAGAAAGCAATCATAATATGTTATCTAATGAAAAGATTCTTAAATTATATCAGCCAGTAACACATTATGATTTATGCTAAGTTTAATTTTACTGGTTGGTGAATCCTGTTAGTTGCTTTGGTAGTGTTGCATCATTTTTCCTGCAGTTTCTCTGATGATTCTATAATAAAAGGTTATAATTTTTTATTTTTCTCAGGTTCAAGAGAAAAATAAATACATGCTTAATATTCTGAAACTTGATCCAACTAAAGTTTATGAATGTGCTTCCACAAATCCCATTGTCCATTCGCTCAAAAAAATTGGTGTTTGGTGTGCTGTAGAAATCTATGTGCCTGAATTTATGGGGCAATGAATATCTAACTCTGCTAGCAAACAGTGTGCTTCCTAGTGCCAAGCAAATTCTGTTAAGCCTTCCAAACAGGGCTCTGTATAAATATCTTCTTAGTTCCTTTCTAACTTTCCAGCACTGTAATTTGCATTAAAATGTTTGTGAATATGCTTTATATACCACATTATACTAAGCAGCATTCCCAAAGGAATAAAGGTCATGGCATCATAGTAGCAGGAGAGCACCTTTTGCCGCATGATAGGGTGCACAAGCTACCCTTTGTGTATCTCTCTTGCTCTTGTTCTTTCTACACTGAAAATTTTACATGCTTAAATAGGCTGACCAGATTTTTCAGGTTTAATACCAGTATATTGAACATTAATACCTGCCAGCCATTAGCTTACCTAGATATTATAATGATGATGATGATGATGATGATGATGATGATGATGATGATAATTATAATATGTGCCAAGCATAAGTTCATGTTAAATACTGAAAAGTTTATATGAAACCAAAAAATGAAATCATTAAATTTTGTTTAGTTACAGTAACTGGCATGACCTAATAGCTCTAAGCACCAGTTGGAATTACCAAACAGCATAGTTTATAACAATTTAAATCCTCATAGTCCACAGCTGACAAGAAACTCAGCGTTATCAAGATTTAGGAGTTGTTGTTGATTTCAATATTTTTATTCACACACTGACTTTTTTAAAGTGTGTTGTTGTCATGTTTCACCCATCTGTACACTTCTAAATGAAAAACAAAAAGGGAAAAACTAATGCTGTTGTTGGAGCAGACAGCATGGGTAACAAATTTAGTTTCTTGGAAACTTCCACTCCTGCTAGGCAAAATGGCAATAAGGTATGTCCTGTTGTAGTGTGAAAATGCATCTTTTTCTTACAATTCCCATTTCTTCCAATATCACATGCTTAAACAATCAACTCTTTCATCTTTGAGATTTTTTCAAGTTTATTACAGATATCAATATCTTCTAAATGTTACACGTGTTATAAATTATTCTTTTGCTCAGCCCCAAATGACTTCATGCTTCTGTACCATAAAACAATTACACCACTTGTTCCAGCTTCTATTGACATATTCAAAGAAAGAGAGAAAATTAAAATAAAAAAAGAAAGAAGTAATGCAAAATACCAATGATACACTAAGACAATATAGCACTTCTAAAAAAATTACTACAGTTCGAAGAAATGTAAATATAAAATGTTTAACTGTATTTATTCAATGGCAATCATATGTTTCATTAACTGACTTTTTTCTTATCTTACCTTTCTGCATATGTCTGTGTTTATTGTTTGTACCCAGCTTGCATCTCAAGTTTAATCTGTCAGCATTCCATTTAAACAATGTGTGCCAGGATATTGACAATTATTAGGGATAAAAATATGGAATTTGCATTGGCATGAACAGAAAACCAAGCTCTGTCTACTGGAGCTATTCATGGATTTCTGTAAGAAATAAGGCCTCAGCATTCAAGGCAACAATAAAGTGGTAGAGTGATTTGATTGACAAATACTTCATACCAGTACATTTCTGCAGTGACCTTGATATTCCTACCTTCAACTGTTATGCCCACAATAATTTAACACTATGCTCGTTTTATTTGGTTGCAGAACCTGCTTGCTGAATTGCAGGAAAAAGAGTCCAGTTTGGATGAATATGAAAAGAAGTATGCTGTATCATCAAGTGAACTGGAAAATCGAAATAAACACATCCAGGAATTGGATGAAGAATTAACTCAGATGAGAAAGAAGTTAGAAGCAATTGAGAGGGATCTTCAAGAAAAAAATAAAGCAAATATAGAAGAAAAGAAAGTACATGAAGAAAAACAAGAACAAATAGAGAACCTGGTAGTTGAGTTGGAGGACAAAAAGAAGGAAGTGGAGCATCTAAACATAGAACTTAAGAAAAGAACCAGTAACTTGCAGGAGTTGGTAAATAAGGAACTTTGGGATAAGAACAAGGAAATAGAGCGTTTACAAGATGGTAGTGAGAAAAAGGAAATGGAACTTGTTTTACTACAGCAGAAACTAAATGCAAGGGACTTCCAACTACAACTCTTACAGGAGAAAGTGACAGAGCTTGGAATCCAGGTTAGTTTACCAACATCCCTGGTACTTAGAGAAATGCAACAACAGCAGGTTGGAACATATTTCACGCAGCACATGCACATGGCAGGGGATGCAGATCATAGTCTACTTGACCAGCTCCAAGCATGCTGGGAAGAGAGGAAATATCTATGCCAAAAAGTGGAAGAACTACGGGAAAAGCTACGCAACACACCTGAACGTGATAGTGACAGCAGAGCCCTTAGAACAGAATGCACTAGGCTGCGAGAGGAGTTAGAAAAGGCAGCTATTTGGCGCAAAGATGCTACAGAGGTCTGCTCCAAGCTCACACAACGCTTGGAGGAGTTGGCAATGTTCCTCGCAGCTCTGCTGAAACACCCAGAACAACTAAATGGTCTTGGTATTAAGAGAAGACTAATGTTGAGACAGGCTGTGGAACGCAGTATGGAAATGTCACGCTCTTTATCTGTAACCTTGACTGGCACTAGTCAAGATTTCAATGACAGTACCATAGCACCTCTTAGGGATTCCATTTCCAGCATCTTCATGACTAGTGACTTGAACTTAACGGAACTTTTAAGGGATAGCAATGATAACTTAGAAGACTTTGGCATTAATCAAGAAGAACTTGAAGTTGATAAGTGTGGGGAAGGCAGTAATAATAAAGAAAATATAAATGAACTTAGTACCAGAAATGCCATATCAGATGCTTTTAATTCAAGTGACAGATTACAAGAGCATGTTGAATTAGTCAGCCATCTGCAATTGCAAGTTGAAGTTCTGCAACAAGAAGTAAAACAGGGTAATAGAGAGAAAGAAGCATTGCAAAAAATTGCAGACAGAATTTCATATGCATCTACTGACCTAGCTCAAAAATTTGTAACTGTATCTGAAGTGGAAGAAAATAATTCATTAACATCAATGACATTTTATAACAGCAGTATTGTTGGTGATAGCTGCAGCAATGGTGTTGCATTGGTGAATGGTGGAGGGCCTAATAGCAACTCAGTTGCAGGCTCACATCAAGGTAGTAATGTTAATGAACTATGTAATTCACACAAAAA
Organism: Metallyticus violacea; assembly: GCA_030762175.1. Taxonomy (NCBI): domain Eukaryota; kingdom Metazoa; phylum Arthropoda; class Insecta; order Mantodea; family Metallyticidae; genus Metallyticus; species Metallyticus violacea. The sequence continues at coordinate 19,681,411 of CM060830.1, read as the reverse complement.
TTCCTGCCACATTTCTAAGTTAGAAGCTGTCAAACTTTCACCACCAAAGAAGAGTACAAAGGCTACAAGTGTAAATAAGATGCGGCGCAGCTCTAGTGCTAATGCAGTAGTGCTCAGTCAGGTGTTATCTTCAGTGCCAAAGCAAGATGTAGATGCTGGTGGAAGTATTTCAGATTCTGAGGCATGGTCTGAGCCAGACCGCAGTGTGTCTCTGGCTAGAATTGGTCTCAGTGAAGATGGTACAAATACTGCAGCATCACCAGGTGCTAACAGCATTGGTGATGTTGGAACTAGTCGCTGTTGCAAGACAATGCAGATGGAAAATGATTCATCTGATTCATCAGAGGAAGAGGAAACTGCTCGAGAGGTTATGAGGACTCCAGGTCAGTGATGTTATTATTCTTTAGAAACAAATGTTCCTAGACATAGCTGTGTTGGTATGAGAATGTATAAAAAAATAACCAAAATAATTTTATAACTAAGCAATGGATTTTTATATGCTAAAATCTTGAAAATACTTTATTTTTCTTATTTAATAAAATTTTGAATCTTAAAAGTTAGAATGAAGGAAAACAATATATGTATTTATATTAAAATTATTTAAAATATATGTTTACATTAAAATATTACAAATATATGTATTTTTATATGAAATAGAATCATATATAAAGAGCACCAGCTTCTCCTTTGGAATTGTAGTCTAGCTCCAGTCTTTTATGCATAAGCAAAAAAATGTTAATTACATAAAAATCCAGTCCCAATTTACAACTAATACATAATGGCTATTTCATTCAAGTTCCCTTACACACTTCCAAAGTATTCCTCTTATAATGAAATACACTATTCCAACGATTTTTCCATTGTTCAAAACACTTGCTGAACCCCTTTTTGATAGTCTGTTCAGAATACCCATAGCAGCACTGTTCAGTTCCTTATTTTAAAAATGGCAACCATGAAGCTCCTTTTCACTTCTGGAAAGAGGTGAAAGTTGGAAGGAGCAAGGTTCAGAGAATAAGAAGGGTGAAGCATGATCTTAATGTCTAATTCTTTGATGATATCTGGAGTTACTCAGGCCTTATCAGCAGGGACATTGTCCTAGTGTTGAGATTCATCCTATCTGGCAAGATTTGATGTGTTATATCTTCAACCATTCCATAAGATACCTGCATGATGTTGGCAATCTCTGTAATAATTATTATTATATTATATGGTCTTCTTACACAATAACATCATTTTCCACATCTGGAAGCACAGCAAAGCTGAAGTTAATGTGAACAATCAATAATGTGCTTCCAGGATGCAGAAAATCTTTTAAGGTCTTCATGACCCCACTGAATCATTCATTAATGCCAATTGGTTATGTTTTGCCTAATGCATAATCATTATGAGCTTAACAGAATCAAGAAGATGGTAGTCAGAGGGTGCCAAGTTGGGATTGTAGGGAGGATGTGAAGAGTTTCCCACAAAAATATTCTGGTCTACTGCATTGTGACATGGGCAGCATGAGGATGCACATTATCCTGTTGCAGGATGATTTTCTTTCCAGGGCGCTTATTTCGCAACACACGATGGAGCTTCCAAACTGTCTGCATATAGCAGGCAACATTTATGGTTTGTCCAGATTCAAGAAAATCAACCAGAATGCAACCCTGTGCATCCCAGAAGACACTACCCATAACATTCCCAGCAGATCGCACTATCTTTGCTTTCTTCTTCAATAACGATTCCAAATGGTGCCATTCCATACTCTGGCATTTCAGTCTCATAATAATGGAATCAGCTATCTCCTATCGCAATACTGGTCAAAATATGGTCACTTTCATTTTTAAATCCCTGAAAATGGTTGTGGCTGATGGATATTTAAATCCCTGAAAATGGTTGTGGCTGATGGATATTCTCTGAAGTTTGTGGTCTTTGGTCAATAAATGTGGGACCCAAAAGGCACAGTCTTTTCGACCGCCACGGGTGGCCGAGGTCGTTAAGGCGCGGACTCGTGAGCAGTAGGTCTGGGGTTCGAATTCCGCCAAGACCGTCCTCCCTGAATGAGGTTTTTTTTTCCAGGTTTTCCTCAGTCCTCATAACTGGCAAATGCCGGGGGAGGTACCCTAAACTTGGCCTGGAATGTTTCCTTCCTTTTAAAAAAAAAAATCCTTTCCGAATATATCATTTCAATTCATGTATCATCAGTGTTCACCGCCTGTGGTGCCTCAATAGTAAAAACTGGCGTTAAACAAAAAAGAAAAAAAAATTCAATAACCTAAGCTTTGTATCATTTCTTTCACTGCACTATGTTCTGCTGCAAGTTTTGCAGCAATTTCTTCCACAGTGATATGCCTATCTTCTCTAATTAGCTCATCAACTCTTTCCTTATTGTGTTCTGTGGAGGCATTTTGCAGGCAACTGCTGTGAGGCTCAGCTTGGATACTCATTTTCCCATCTTTGAAATGTTTCACCAATCTCCTAACACTGCTAGCACCCATGCAAACATCTCCATAGACTTGTTGAAATCTGAGGTGACTTTCAGCAGCAGATTTTCCCTCTTTAACAAGGAATCCAATGACAGTATACTGTCGAAACAAAACATTGATGTCTGCCGTTTTGTAAACTGCCTTAGTTACGTGATAGATGCTAATGATGTCACAATATGGCAACATGTGGTGTAAAGTCTGTAGATTGCGATCCTGTAGTCCTTTTTGTTACAGTGTTGAAATTTCAATTTTAACAATGGGTTGCTCATGACTTTCAGTATTAACCTTGTAGAGTACAATGTCTACAGATTGTGGCCTTAGTCATTATTGCCATAGCACATCCCAACAGATCATAACATTAACATAAAAAAAAACAAAAGAACAGATACAAAAAATTAAGTGAATAAACTGTACTTATAAAGCTGTATACAATGGAGTGGTAATATATCCTATATTATGTATTCAAACTTCACATAACACTGTTATGTAAGTAAATGGAGTTAGTGTGAACAGTTTGAATACCTTAATGTAGGAGATACAAAAAAAAGTATTAATATAACAAAAATATTAATGTTTTGTAATAATATACTAATACAACCATGCTTTTTTGATCCCAGTTCTTTCCCTTTTTATTTGTTTACTTTTTCTGTCCACGCCTGTTTACTTTTAATTTACATAATTTCCTTATCTGGGCATCATCAAAAATGTTCCTGTATGCTACTGTTTTTGTGCTGGACATTCAAACAATATATGGATTGCCTCTTCAGTTCCCTTACAGATGTAGCATATGCACTGTTCACAATTATTTCTGAATCCTCTTAATTTCCAACTTCCTAATCTGAGCCAAGCAATCCCCACTCTTTCCTCTTTGTTTCACCTCGCAATATATTTTTTCCTTCCAAATTTTATCTCCATATCCTTATAGAAAATGAGTGAGCTGTGCTTTTTTATTGCATCCTGCATAATCTGTATATCCATATCTTCACACCTTAATTTGATTTACTTCCAAAATCCCTTTCTTAAGCATTCTCTCTCCATCCATGTATCACTCATTCCATTCTTTTCCAATTGATCCTTTATTTTATTAACCCAAATATTAAATATACCTGTTGTTATCCTGAAATTTCACACATTGCTTTAAAATATGTTCATTCACCTGGTATACCCTAAACCAATATTTTAATACTTGCTCCATCACCAAACCTCTCACACTAGCCTTTTCTATTTTAAGTAATGCTCTCATATTTTCCGAATTTTGTAGAACATTTAAAAGTATTTTACAAAACATTTTACATTCATTTTCTCCCCATCATTCTGTATACTCCATATTTCCATAATAACTCTATCTGCACTGAACTAATGCTCTATAACATCTGCTTTTCCCAATGTGTTGACTATGAATTCAATAGTATACCTACTAAAGCAGTTTCCTGTATTCATACAGGTAAGAGGGTCCGGAATGAACCTGGGGAAATAAAGCGACTTCAAAATCGATTGCGAGCATTAGAGCATTTGAACGATGTTCTAAGAGCAGAACTAAGCATCATGCACCAATTGAAACCTAGTGGCAATAAGTCTTTATTAAGGTTCAATGCAAAGGAGGAAAACTGTGTAAATATAAGTTCTCTTAAAACTTTGAGTACTGACTGTAACACAAGTATATCTAAATCAACAACAAAAGATGTTGGCACCAGTACAAATCAAAATATAAGAATCAGTATGACTGAGGCCAATAACAGTATGCATGAAGAGGAGTTTGAAGAGAAGAGCATAAACACCACATTTGTCATGAACAAGAGCAATTTGGACAATTCCACCAACTCTGAGGTATGTATGAACTTTCTTTCCTTTTGAAATATACCACTGAAATATTGCACTTGACAGTTAGCATCAGTTCATATAATGTTGGTTGTACTGCAGTTGCAATGTTGCAACAGCCACTACTGCTTATTAGCTGACATTGTAGGGTTTTCAATTTTGTCTAGGAAACATATATTAAGTATACATAATGATGAATTACTTTGCTCCAGAATTATTTATAACTGCAATTAAATTGCTACATAGTAATATAAATGTAATAAAGAACAAACTTTTGACAGTGGGAGATCTATTATGTAGATCTTTGCTTATGATTTTAGGTAGGAAAAAGCTTTGAACTGTTGCATTATATGCCTTCTCTAAGAGAATTTTGCTTCTGTGTAACACCTCAACATAATGGATTAGATATCACTTCTTGAATTATTTTGCAAATGATCTTTAATTACTACATTTTCTAACTAGTACAAATTAAACAATGATAGAAATCAGCTACACACACAATAAGAAAATCTGGCAACAAGGACAGCTCCACATCACAACTGACTGATCAATAACTGTACTACTATACTACTGTTGAGAAATGCTGTAAAGGACACCAGTTCTATTCTAGTTCTAAAATATATAGGTAAATCTACATAAAATGAAAATATTCCAGAAAATCTGGCCTTGCAGAAAATAGTATTAATGAAGAGATTATTTCATGGCTAACCAAGCTATAATACTTTCCCATCTTCTTAAATGCAATATAGACAGGAGAATAAAAGAAAGTCTTGTCATAACAAACAAACCAAACAACATCAACAGGGACAGCAGACTTCAATTAAATGCCACTTGGGCTGCTGTTTTAAATTTACTTTTACCTAAACCACCAAGAATTCTTTCAAGTCAATTCCTGGCTGTAGAGAACAGGAAGAAATCTCATGGAGCTGGGTCAGGACTATAGGATGGACGAATCATTAGTTTTGCTTCAGTTCCTTGCAGAAACTCCATTGTTACATTAGTGGTGTGAACTGATATATTGTAATGGTGCAACAAAATGCTTCTTAGTTCTGTCTTTGGAAGCCATTCTTGGATTCTCTGAACTCTGTGTACCATTTTGCAGTAACAGTTTGTCTGATTTTTGAGCACAATGGTTGCCATGTGGCCACTTGTGGAGAAGAAAGAGGCAACCATTTTCTTTCCCACATCGTTTGACCTCATGATTTTGATGGGTGGTGGGTTATCAGAAAAAACCCAAATGAAGGACTGACATTTTGTTTACGGATCAAACATAAATCCATGTTTTGTCACCTATAACAATATTTGAAACATGGCAAGACTTTCCACATCTAAATCTTTGCAGCATTTCTTGGCATCATTCCACATTGTGAAACTTCTCTGCTTCAGAAAATTATGGTGCGCACATCTGGAAGTTTTTTTTATTTTTTTTTTTTTATTTTTTTATACACATAGGTACTCTTGAAGGATGATTAAAACACCTGAGGAACTGGAACTAATCACTAATGCCAGCTCAATGTCCTTGTAGGTTAGTCTTATACTCCCTGATCATTGTTTCCACAGAGGTGATATTCTTCTCGGCCATTACTGTTGTTCGTCTACCATTCTTCTCTTCATCTTTAAGAGATTGCCATCCCCTCTTAATTCTCCAAACCAGTGTAACAAAGTAGTGAAGGAGAAAAGTCCCCCAAAATCCCCCCTCAAAATGCTCAAGTGACTACGTTTCATTCAAGCCACATTTGAAATCATACAAGATCATCGCAGGAAAATGCTCTCTCTGAATTTCCATGCACTTACAAGAATGTTCACACTTTCTAGACTTAAAACATAAAATGCAGGAAAACGAATAATACAAATAATACAATAGAGTTCTGCCTGCTACCATGGCAACACCAATGACTCAACAATTTTGACCCAGCAACAATGCTTATCCTAGGGGTGGCCAATGTTCCGTGTCTGAATACTTATCTAAGACCTTGTAAGTTGGTATCTAAGTGAAAATTTATGATGGCATATGTGATGCAATATCTTGTTTCATTACTAATGAATGATATCTAAAAGTAATTACCTCATTTTTTTCACCAATGAAGCAGTAAACTATAATGATAGAAATATTGCAAAAATAAGAAAATAATTATAAAATTATACCTTCCCATAATGTTTGATAGTTAATGAATACTTTCTGTACATTTAGATCTTTTTTGACAGTCACCATAAATAAGGGCATTTTGCCATAAATCTGGGCTGTAAATACAACTGAATTGTATTATTGTTAAGTGGAAACATTTGTTAAAATTGAAGCTTCATAAACTTAAAGTATCAACAATGTTTCAACAAATTATCAAACTTTATTTCTTTGTTTTAGAGACCACCAGAGTCTGTAATTGTACCATTGCATTTACTGGAACAAATAAAATTCCAGAGGGAAAAACTTGAATCATCACTTCACCATAATGACTTGATTCGGCTTCATTTGGAGAAAGTCTTTGTTAGTCTGAGTAACAAGCAAGATGATGTGACATCTGAGGCTTGCAGGCGAATCAGTGAGACTGCTGAGCAGTTAGAAGAAGCACAACACCAGTGTCTAAGACAGGAGCATCAACTCAAAGATCTAAATTTCCAGCTAGAACAGAGTGCACAACAGATAAAAGAAGCTAATGAGCAGCTCCAGGTTTGTATTCAGCACATATTGGGGTATTTTTATATCTGTTGGTTGCCAGTTTATAATTGGGTGAGGCTGTATTGTCTAATGGTAAATTCATATTCTTCCATTAGAATAAAGAGAATATTAAGCAGCATACCTCTAAATAAGTATTGAGGTATAGATGTGGGCTAGCACAGCATGTCCTTCCTCCACAAAAAGATAATAAAGAAGCCTATTTCATATTTTATTTTGTAATCATAAATACAACTGTACATGTTGTCATAGATATATTTAGTGGTATGAGTTTATGTAAATATAAATTGATATTTTAGATGAGAGATTGCTTTCAATACAGATATATGGAACAGTAGATTAATATTCATTGTACTTGATAATTGAATATGAGCAAAGTAAAATCACAATGATGTGGATAATTAGAAAGCTTAAATTGGTTGAAGTCTCAGCTGGAGTATTTTATGACTTAATTCAACTTTGTTGGTAGCGCTGCTTTTTTACACATTTCCCTCAGACAGAGGTCATATACGTGATGTAATTAACTTACGAATAGAAAACCTTGACCATGTTCAATAATTAGTGCAGTTTTTAATTGTATTCTATGGAAATGAATATAAAAAATATCTAGAGTAGTATAGTAACAGTGAGCCTTCTTTCAGTGACTACCGTAAATAACCCCCCAACACCTTGGATGATAATTGAAATTCATAATTTAATGACTGGAAGATCCTTGGCACATCACAATTATCTAGGCAGCAATAGTGATACAAATCTACAAAAATGCACAATATTATGAACAAAACAAATCAAGTAGTCAGAGATATGTACATAAACTAATAGATCCCACAGAAATGGAAAAAAAATCTCAGGAAAATGGGTCTTAGAAAGACAAAATAGCATGTAGAGAGAATCTCTCTCCGTCTTGAAAGACTTAACAAATACTTTACCACTTGCATTCCTGTTACCTGATCAGAGATCATAGACCAACCAGAAAACAAATTGAATAAAAATACTTCTACATATGACATTTTTTTTGCACTTGTACAATTTCTTATGGTGTAAAGAATGCTTAAACAGATTAAATCAAATGCTATAGGAGTAGATAAAATGAGCATCATTTCATAAACAAAATATTTTATTAAGTGAAAATTGTACTTATGAAACTGTAGACAATGGAATGGTAATATATCCTACATTAAAGTATTCAACTTATTCACACTAACTCTATTTACTTACATAACACTGGGACAAGTTTCAAAAGCCCACTCTCCCATCATCAGCTGTTGACCAATTACTCAAATTGGTGACTGGATCCCAAGATGCTTTTGTGGCAGTCTGTAGTGTTTCTTGTAGGAACTTGCTGAGTTCGTCTATGGGTGGAAAATTCATTAAGTATTTCTTATTTTTTAAAATGAAAATATATTCCCAAGTGGACAACTCTTTTGGGTTGTTAAGTTCTTTCAGCAGCATAACCTCTGGTTTAATTTCATGGTTTATGGTCCAAAAGTGAGCTGCTACTGCTGATTTATCAACCTGTTTAAAATGATTTTTCTGAAAGTATTCTTTTTTCCAAATTTCCAAATTTCTCTTTGTTTTTCCGATGTATCTCTTGATCACAAACTGCACATTTGATATCAGCAAAACAGAAATCAAGAATTTATGAAATCATATGTGCAGATTGTGATCAGAGATACATCAGAAAAATAAGGGGAAAATTGAAGGTAATCTTAAATGGCAAATTCATATAAAGGAAACTTGTAAAAAAGATATTCTCAATATTCCATTTCTTGAAAAAGCTTAAGAATTTTCGCACATTCATTTTAAAATAAACTATTATATCAATATTGACTATGCCACATTTTGATTACTGTGACATCCTGTTAACTGATTTCAGCACCAACCATGGACAAAAATCACATGCTCACAATACATGCATTGCTATGTATACAGTTTTTGTAAATTAGATATCACTCCAGCTTTTGAATTATTATCCTGGCTGCATGCTAGTAGAAAGTTACACTCCCTCTGTCTCCTGCATCAAATAATACTCATCCCAATTTTGTGCTATGCTTCAACTCCTTTTCACCCCTTATCTTCTCATCACAGTTTAAACAACTGATGGAATAACAGTTCCATTCTGGCTATATCCTTATGCTGAACTTTTCATTTTCTTCATCTTTCACAGTGGTCTGCTTGTTTCTAGAAGTCTCTACTGTCTCATATATCAAGGACTGTTGGTCATAACAATGGTTTAGAACATTGTTAAATTATTATTTAATTGCAGAATACAGCATTTAATAATGATGATGCCATTAACTATAGTGTATATTTATGAAATTGCCCCTTATGGTCTTAACTTTGCCAGGTAAAATAAATTTATCATCATCATCATCATCATCATCATCATCATCATCATCATGAGTTCCGATTAGTTCATCCAGTACAATGCCACTTTTGCACACTAATGGGACCCCCGGTTAAGTGTGAACTGACTAAGAAAATTATTCGGCTCTTGCACCATCTCTCTTCCTCCCTCTCTCTCTTGTAGTTTAAAACCGTTTATTCATTATGAACTACCTGTAGTGCATTTTCTGTTTCTAATGCCTTTAATTCTGTTTTCTTCTTGTACTGTGCAACTTGCAGATTCAATCCCAGCCAGTTTATCTTGCAATGCTTTCACTTTATGCAGTGATGCAGCATTTTAATGATTGCACCAACAGTGCTCATAATGAAAAGGGAGAATTTAGGCTTACAATTAAAATGAGGTACTGCAAATAGTGGGAATTCCAAGAATAAATTGCAAACAGTCTGCAAATGATGAAAATGATCTGTTATTCATTATTTCTGTCACTAAAGTTAAGAATAAATGAAAGGAAATAAAATAAATAAGCTAATTAGTGTAAAATATGTGACATCTCATTTTTCAAAGCTCCATGATACCTATTAGCAATTTTAATAATGGAAGGTTATGCCTAGAGCATATGTATGTCCTAAAATATTATGAAAAGTTTAATGAGAAGTAGCCAGCATAATGAATTGCATACGTTGTAGCATCAAGATGACAGAAATTAACAATAAAACAGGCAGCAAAACTGTTGCCATTCCTTTAGGTCCAGCATCACAATTTAGTGCCAAGAACTGCAGAAAATATGGAGCAAAGCTTAACATAAAATTAAGAGGTAAACAATTGTTGGCCCAAAGTCAAAGAACACTGGAAGGACAGAAGAGAAACTGCGTACTTAAACCAAGTCAGGTTTTAATTATGCATGAACTTCAGTACAATAAGGTCATTGTAGTTGGCTGATTCTACTTTTGCATAAAGGTTTGATAAGAATATAACATGAAATAGGCAGCAAATAGGACTAAACTTCATCTGATATTGATGAAGCAAATTTACAAAATAAAATATAACAAAGGCTGACACATCAAAGGTGAATGGGTGTTCATCAGACTGGATGAGAAGATAAATCCAAGTTCTTTTTATTGCTGGTAAAAGAAAAAAATGCACAGCTACTGCTGGTAGTAATTTGGAAATGGATAGCACTAAAAATCGTCATCATCATTGACTGCTGGAAAGCCTATGTCACTTTGGAAAATACATGGTTTATCCACCTAAGGGTAAGCCATTCACTGCAATTTGTAGCAACAGCAGAGAGCGGCAAAATTTCCAGCAGAACCTTGCAGCACTACAAAGAGTCAATCTACCTCTCATTCCAATACATATGCAGAACATTGAAAGAAACAAGCGAGACTTCAAGTATAAAATACCTTTCTATGGATAAAGAAAACAGCACCTTTTCAGGTATCTGGCAGAGCACTTGTTCAAAAGTAACTTTAAATTGAAAGAGCATATACACCAGTTCATGGAACCTATTTCAGATCTTTATCCTCCACAGCACTAGCAAACGTCACAGTGTAAAAATGTGCAACATCCAACAAGAATGATATATTGTTATCAGTTCATGCAGAAATCAGCGAGCAATGTGAGCAATGCTTATAATAAATATCAAAACTTCATTCATGCATTTTGACAGTTTTGATATGGATTGCATTTATTTGTATACTTTATGTGGAATTTTGTTCATTGGTTCACACAAATGATGCCATGGTGTCCACTGAATTATTTATAATCTCTTGCAGAGATGATGACTATCACAATTTGTCTGTAAAATAGGTTATTGGGTATACAGTACAGAAACCTATAATTCTAGATAAATGTATGTCATAAGCTGATATATGTATAGTTGGAAAATTGTAAACTATAATGCATTGATTACTGATCATAGGTCTAACTCTGCCACATATTCCTATATTTTATTTTTCTGCTCTCTATTTACAGCTTCATCTTCTATTGCTTAAAAATTTGCATGCTTTTTATTCCTCATTTCTCCTTTTGCAAGTTCAAGAGTATAATTACCTACTTAAGTTACAAATGTTTTTCTAAATGCTGCAGTTACATTGTTACCTATCTTCAGTTGTTGCCATAGAAACAAGAAAACTAAAAGCTCTTATAAGTCATACTTATTAGGTATTTAAGGTTAGGTTTTTATTTAGTATGTAGTGTTATCATTCATTAAATTTCAGTTTTATGTAATATTTATTCTGAATTTATCATTTTAGGTATTTAAGGTTAAGTTTTTATTTAGATTGTCGTGATTTTAATATACTACTTAATGTTATGCTGTGCTTTATCATTGTGGATATTCTTGATTAAATTAGAAGAATATTCTGTTTTATATATTCTATATTAGTATTTAACAGCATTTAAATCTATTTTTTGTTTTCAGGTTACACAAAATTCTGTAAGAAGTCTTCAAGACCGTATAAATCAATTGGATGCTCTTCTGAAAGAACAGGATGGTCAGATATCAGAAAAACAATGCTTGTTGATTGAAGCTCAAAATAAATATAAAGACAAGAACCAGGAACTAGAGAAGATGGTGCGTGAAATGAGCAAATTGAAAGAAGCACAAGCAAAGGAGCTGCATGAAGCTCAAAGACTGAAGCAAGAAAGCGAAGCTAAATTCCAAGAGGCTCTAAGACTGCAGGAGGATACCAAAATCAAAATAGCAGAAATGGAGATGGAATTGAGTGATCATAAGGTTTTGTTGGAACGTCAAAAGCTAGAAAAGTTAGAATTGCAGAAAGAAAAAGAAGAGAATGTAAAGAAGTTTGAAATGATGCTGCGAGAAGTTCGTGAACAAAGAGAGGATGTGGAATATCAGAACAGAGAAGTAAGGAAGAAAATTCAGCAAGCAGAACTTCAGAAATTGGAAGCAGAAAGAATGGTTAAAGAGATACATCAGAATGCTGAGAAGTTTAAAGAGGAGTGCAAATGCCATGCGGAAAAAGTGATAGAGAAACATAAAAAGGAACTAGAACTACAGTTGCAGCATAAGCTTTGTGAAGAGAAGCAAAGACTGGAGGAAATTTTTAAAAAGGAATTGGATAGGAAGATTAATGAATCTGATACCAAAATGAAACAGCAGGTTCAAGATGCCCATAAGCAAGAAAAGGTGTTAAAGGAAAAAGCAGAAGAAAAAATTAAGTACCTGGAAGAAGAGCACAAGGTAATGCACAGCTTTATGTTCTATTTACTTGCCATTGTATGTGTATGGTGTTTTTTTATTACTATTCCTTAAACTACCAATGTCTTTTTCAGATTTCCTGGTGCCGACAATACTTTCTGCTTTTTAACTTTAGCTACATTCTTCTTACATATATTTGATGCTATACATATCTTAAATGCGCTTTATTTGTTAGCTAATATTAATCCCTTTATCTTCTGTAATATGTGCAATAACCTATAGTCACCATTATTGGCATGCATGTCCTCCATTTTTTCCCATCAGGACTGCTGTATGCATCAACTTCAGTATTTGCTTCATTATTTTTCAGTTTCCAACAGCTATATAATTTTACTATATATAGTTTAGTGCAATGGTATTGGAATTATAAAACTAGGCATATAAATGTACAGTTAAGTCCACTAATACTACAGTTTACTTCAAACTAGCTTAGGGAGTACACTTTAAGATTGTTATAGATCATATGCATGTCATATCCTTAGGTTAGATGTTCACTTAAGTATGGTGTAAATTGCCTTCATTTAGCTTTACCTATTACTTCACCTTCTGTGTGATGGTACGAGCATAGATCCATAAGTTTCTGGTCTTGCATATATTGCCTTCACAGAAGTTAATCTGTTAAGTAAATAATTGCAACTGTAACTTCCATTCCGCTGGGTTCATTTGTTCAGATATAGTTGCATAAAGAAGGCTATATGTAGAAGATTGTGACATGTTCAAAATGGAGTAACGAACTGTTATTAAGTTCTTCACAAAAGAAGGACTTATTCCAAATGAAATTAAAAGTGATTGGATAGTGTAGATCATAGCCACAATCTTTTGCGACTATGAAGGAATACTCTTCATTGACTTCAAGGAGAGGAACACCTCAGTAATGGGGAGCACTATTTGGCCTACTGCACAGACTACGTGCTTCCATCAAAGAGAAAAGGCAAAGAGGGCTGAGTGTTGGTGTGCATAAGGACAACGAGCCTGTGCACACAGCTTTTGTCGCAAAGGAAGCTGTGAAGAAATGTGGCTTCAAGGAGATTGACCATCCACCCTACAGCCAAGATCTAGCTCCCAGTGACTATTTCCTCTTCTCAGAACTCAAGAAGGACCTTCAAGGAAGAAAATTTAAGTGTGATGAAGAAGTGATGGATGCTGTTCATACCCATTTTGCAGACAAAAGACTTCTGATTCTGACTATTTGGGGGGGGGGGAATTGAAATGTTAATTCATAGATGTGAGAGTGTATTGCAATAAAGGGTACTGTATTGAAAAATGAAATATAGTTTTTGTCTATATCATACCTAGAAAATGGTTAGACTGGAAATTTATGAACCTACCCTCTTATGTAGGGCATTTTTTGCTGTTGTGGTAACAATCCTGGTGTCATCAACTTCACCCCACTATGCTTCCATTTTCTCCTTCTTGGTCCAATTTTATCTATAAAAGTCTTTTGCAGGTGAGTGAGTAAGTCAGTCAGTCAGTTTACTAGCTTTAAATGCAATTATTTCATCTCTTGCTTAGTGTTAAACTTTAATGTAACTTTTTACAATATTTGGTAAATTAAATATGTTTTTCTATCATTGGGCATTTACAAATATTTTATACAGTTTTTTTTTCTCTTTCTTTCTTTTGTTGTTTGTTTGTTTGTTTTTTTCCTTCTTTCTCCCCCTCTTCACCTATTTCTCTTCTTCTTCTTTCTCTTGTTTTTCTTCCTCATCCTCCTCCTGTCCTCCTCCATATAAGAGATGAATCAGTCAGATGTTACAGACTTTTTTTTTTTTGACTAGAACAAAAAGACAGAAATATTAACCTAAGTAAAAGTAAATTTCTCAACAATTAGCCTTGAAAATCTCACTTAATAATAGTGTTAACATAAAATAATTTAGATATGATGTGTTATTTTGATGCAGTTTTGATGCACCAATGGCATACAAATATATCCTCCTTGGGTTTTGGATCCTTGCATGCCTAGCTCTTAGATGCTGCTCTTAGATGCTGAATTGATGAATCTGGACATTTGTGCTGTTAATTGCTTTATGATGATGCATCTTTTCATGATGAATCTTTTTTTCCATTATAGTTAAATTAATTATGATAATCCTAGCTATGTATATCCTCTCTTTACCTCTTCGAGCAAACAAAAACCACAGTCATTAGAAATTAGTTTCTTATTCACTCACTTCTTTGATTATCGGCATCATCAGTGGCTTAGAGCCTTAGAATAATGAAGATTAAAAATTAATTGTCTGAATGTAGAAAAACTAGTAGAGATACAAGTATCATACTGATAGCAATAAAAAGAGAGTACCCTGTTTGATAAGTGATGGCAAAAGTAATCACACAGCTCAAGTTGTTGCAACTGCAATAAAATGTCACTTATATCTGGTGCCTGCTACCTGTTTTTTATAACAGAGCTGACAAGAAAGCATTTTCAGGCAACAATAATTTTATGATTATAAAAGTGGGTTAACAGAAGTGCATTAACTGAAGTGTTAGCTGAAGTGTTGACAGGAGCACTTCAAACTGTGTTCTATCATGAATGAAGGTATTTGTAGTTTGTGGAATTTCAGCATGACAGAACATCTTTGAAATATGGAGCAAGATCTCGCTGTCCTCTCATTGTTGTAATGGATGAAAATATGGTGACTGTTGAGTATGTGCTTTGCGTAGATCTCATGCACTGGAAAAACTTAAAACAAACATTTGAAATTAAGCTAGGTTCATTAATGATGGGAAACTGATGCATGTCAGTAATACTTTCCTAAGAAGATGTGGATTGTGTGAAAGGGAAAATGGGCATTTCCAGCACCTCCTGTAAGGTGGGGTTAATACCAAATTCTGTTATTTAATATGTTATACCCAAGTTTTAAAATAGTGATGCATTTGAGTGTCACAAATCTACACAAGAGATTACAGGCACATTGCGGGGTCTAACTACCAGTGGGAATTCTTAACTGTGTATTGGTATTTTTAAGCTGCTCTCACTGTGTGTTCTTGCATATGCACAATTTTTAAGAGAAAAGTTTAATGAATAGTTTTGCTTTCATATGCATGCAACTTGGAAGTCTAGTACTCTGGTGATAGATTGACAGGAGTAACCAAGGTCATTAAGCCACAAATTCTTAAACTTGAAGTCTTAGATTTGGTTCTTGCTAGAACTGCTATCCCGGACTGAGTTTTTTTCAGCTTTCCTGACTCCTCTTAATAATGGCAAATGCGGGGAAGGTGCCCTAAGCTTGGATCTGAAACCCATCCTCCTTCTCTCCTCAAAACAAAAAAAGGCCCATACCATTTTATCATTCCATCTCAAGTATCATCATTGTCCACCACCTATGATGCCTCAATAGTGAAAATGGGCATTCAGCACCACTCAAAATAAATTCTACTAATAATGCAGATAAAATGTGAGTGATATTGGAAAAATTAAGATTTATAATATTCATGATTGCAGAAATCTGTAGCAGATCTAAGAAAACAAATTCAGGAGGCAGAGAGACATTTCCATACTAAAGAGCTAGAGCTGAAGAAGAAGTTAGATGAAGCAGTTTTGTCAAGTTCAAAAATTTCTTTAGAGAAGACTCGTCTGGCTAATGAAAAGCTGCATCTAGAGAAGGAACTTCGCAAACAAGAGGCACTCAAATCTGAATTAATTCGTGAAAGGAAAGAGGCAGAAAGCTCTAATTCTGCCCTAAATAAGGCTATGGAGAAGGAAATGAGTTTGGTAAGCATAAACAGCAGGTAATTACTGTAATTGTATGAAAAGTACCTACATTAGTCCTTTAATGCAAATATTTATGTAACCATTCAAAAAAGTAAAATCATTTGTGTCCAGCAACTATGGGAAAAAGCCAATGCTGGATAACTGGAAAATAGTTATGTAAAGACATACTGCGCAAGCATTTTTTCCATGCAAATCTTAAGTATTTCTCGTGTGGATTTTTAAAAATAAAATTATTAAATGTAAATTTTATTTTCAGTACATACCACCGTACACTCATTTGTTAGTTTATCAAAAAAAAAAAAAAAAAAAAAAAAAAAAAAAAAAAACTAAAATTTCACACCTGGACAACAACAAAATTGTAGCATGTGATAATTTTCCATGAATTATATCAAACTTACACCCATTTTCATTTTATCTAACAGCTCCTACTTCTGTTTAAGCATAAGAATATTTCACTTCTGCGTAACAGAATCCATCATGCAGCAGCTGGTTGATTCACTTTAGCTAGTATGCACAGGTGCAGTGATGTACAACTGCCACATTATCACACTTGGTACTGTGACACTGTAAAATGTGAAGCGATGCCATGTTGGGTTTAACCATGCAGGAGCCATATGTGCATCTGTGACACTATTAGAAGAAAATGAAAATTTTACCAAAATAACAGCATGTATAATTTGCAATGCTTTCTCCTACCCTCTTTTTTTTTCCTTTTTGAAAAGTGAGGTTGTTTTGGTTTTGTCATTTATTTGGGTGCCAGATATGAAGTATTTTACTGTAGTTCCATGTTTAGCACTTCTAATTTTGCAAGAAGGACTTTTAAATATTTTAAAATCCAGAGCGCAAGTATTCCTGGAGTGACTTTAAGCATGGGCCCTGTTTTGCAGATTTACAATATGTTAAAGAATTCTTTACCTAATTAAATAGGTAACTAGTAAAATTAGCATCATTTTACATCTAAGTAATACTTTCATCCTCTACTAGATGACAATGGAGGCAATAGACTGATCCCTTGTCACTCTTTTCTCTATAGTAAAATATGCCTAATTAATTTTGCTTGTTTTCTCAAGCTTCTGCAGCTGGTGTCAGTATAATTCATCTCAGCTTCCAAGTGTCACCACATCTTAGAAATAAATGTTCTTGCTTCAGAATAAGCTGTAATGAAGCACAACTTGGAATTTGTGAAATGTAAGAAAGAACCTTTATGCTCAGAATGGGCTTGGTGCCATAGTAGAAAAGAAAAAATGAAAAATAATATTGTTTTAATGTTATGCATATATTTGCACTTTCATATTTAAGGAAGCAATTAGCTAATATTTTGTTCTCTATAAAAAGCACTCAAAATCCATTCAAATCAACTTTGTGAAATTCTGTTTCATGTGTAATCTTTAAAGATCTTAAGAAGTTGTCCAGCATCTGGAAACTAATAACCATATGCTTCCATGCAAAAAGCAATAATTGATTTCATTTTCAATGAACTGCCATATTTTCAGATATGTCATTGATAACATATACACACATAAAAATAGTCTGTAAATAAAAACTTTTTTCTACAGCAAAGAACAAAATACTGTATTTATCCAAATCTAATGCACACCTTTTTTGTCCAAATGTAGTATTTAAAATTGTGGAGCACATTAGATATGAATGCAAATCCATTCCACTGGAACCTTCATTTGAATTTATTGTTTAATACATCATAAGGCATTGCTGCAATACTTGACTTTGATACATTTATTGCTGACAAATTATTGCATAGTATTAAATAGTAGATAGTCACGAAATGGAGGGCAGAGAAGAACATCTTATTATGCTACTTTCAAGTATAAAGTAGTTCTTTATGCTAAAAAAAATGGTAACAGAAAGGCAGGAAGAGAGTTCAATGTAATTGATAGCAGCATTCACTTGTGATGGCAACAGAAATTGGCATTATTTGCAACTAAAGATGGTAGGAAGAAATTCACTGGTCCTCTCAAGGAAGACATCCCAACATTGAAGAAAAAGTTTTGCAATTCATACATTAAAGGGGGAAGCAACGGCAACATGTGACTAGTGACTCCATATTCTTCTTTGGCCTACACCAACTGTCCTGGCAACAGCATGAGTGAATGATTTTGACCTATTCCTCCAACTTGCTCCAAGATATAACAATGGTCCACTTATAAATTATGTGTTATGATCGTTTTATGAAATTTACAGGCTTAGCTTTAAGATGCTGTACAACAGTGTGCCTAAATCTTTTTTTATGATTTTAAGTTTCAAATTTGGGGTGCATATTAGATTTGCATAAATATGATAGTAGATTTTACTAATTTCATGTTCAGAATTCAAAGATGCATTTTATTTTTCTGCATCACATTGAGAGTATTGCAAAATGTTAATGGGTGCTGTCCCATGTGAACATAATGTAATTTGGTGGGGTTACCATAGTTATCTTTATAAACAATTTGCTGCCATCTAATCAGCTTATGAATCTGTGGTCCATCAAAATATTCCTTCTCTGATTTTAGTATGTGATAGTGAAGTAAATTTCATGCATAAATTCTGGAAGCATGGATTCTTTCTGTCTAATACATTAATAAACTGTTGTGTCATCTCAGTTTGACATGCAAGAATTTTTTCATGGTCAACAATGCAGCAAGCAAGACTCAACTACAATATAATAATAAATATTACTGCAATACACATTAAATAAATCAAATGTACAAACAATTACAACTAAAGTTATATGATTGATTAATAAAGTTAGATGTATGACAGTATCTTTCAGCATTACATGTACAGCTTTAGATACTAAAAGCACTAATTGTGCCACAAATAGACTGAAATTAAAACATTGACATTTTTTAACTAAGAGCATTGGTTTCTATTAAAAATAACCTATTTTTATTAGAAATAGATATAGTTATTCCAAATGTTTTATAGGCACAGCAATTGAATAAGGAAAAGAAGGAACTTGAAAGGCAAGTGAAAGATTTAGAAGCTATCAATGATGAACTTATGAAACGACTCTGTATGTCACATTCAAGAAAGCTTCACTCAGCAGGATATCATGGAGACCATGGTTGTGGTGCTATATCAGGTATGTTCATAGATAAAATTTCTCTACCTGGTATATGCCATGGCATGTACACAATATTTATTTTTAATTCTTGTGTTGCTGCAAAGAGTAGACTTTCTTAGATTATCAGGACATTATTTATTACGTTGGTTCCAGGCTTACTTAAAATCTCAGAGAGTTTAATAATATCATGCAAAAAAAATAATTTTTAGAAACTATTTTTTTTTTCAAGAATTGAATATCAGTAATTAAAATTCATAAATTATCATAATTAAAAATTATTCCCTATGCCACCATAATTTTCCTGAACAACTCTTTGTAAGGGCCTTCTTCATTAGCAGAAGATATTTTTCTTTGATCAAACCAAGGTATTATTTTAAATGTTCAGTTCATGATTTCATGTCTTGGAGTAAACCAATTTTTGGATTATTACATGGTAGCCATAAATTTAGTGCATATTTGAGATAGACCATCCTTACTGAGTGTACTTAAAAATTTGTTGGGCAGATATATTGTCACATTCATGCAAATGACTGAATGAATACTTTATTGAGTGCTATGTTAATTGCAAGTTATCTCCAGAGCAAATAACACAAACAAAAGAACTTATTATAAATATAACAAAAATATGTATATGTTTTTAATTATAATGTGATAATACTAACATGCTTTTATTGGTCTTATCTTTTCCTTTTTTTCATGTGTACACCCACTTTATTTTTAACGTTACACAAAATTTACCTAGTAATTAAATTATTGTGTAACTGGGTCAAACTACATATTTATGGCTTCACTTACTTGTTTATATCTAGAATATGTTTTGCAGATTTTGTCTACATCCTCTGCTAATTGTTGACTGCTGGAAGATGAACCTAAAGTTGATGTTTTAATTCCATGAGAGTAGAATATGCATCCTCAATTAAATACTATGAATCACAATTAGCTGAGGATGCAGATGATGGCCTGCAAAAAATGTTTTTAATGTAAGCAAGTGAAAAAAGCCACAACAGTGCGTAACTCGACTTGGTCATACAATAATTTAATTATATGATTTGCTTCAAGGCATAAATTCCAATTCAAGTTAATAAAAATTCACCTAAATTTCTAACCTGGTCATCATCCTTAAAACTTTTCGTAATGCTACTACTTTCCTTATTGTGAAACTAATTAGATTATTTCTTCATTCATTAGTTCCTGGACATTCAAATAATATATGAATGCCTCTTCAGTTCCCTTATGGAGCATATGATCTTTTCATAATTATTTCTCTACTGCCATGGGTGGCCAAGATCGTTAAGGTGCAAACTCGTGAGTGAAACCCACGAGGACTGTCCTCCCTGACTGATGTTTTTTCCAGATTTTCCTCAGTCTGTTGGGAAAATGTTGGGAAGGTACCTTAAACTTAAGCTTGGTGCATTTCCTTCCTTAAAAAAATCCTTTACTAACATATTATTTCATCTTATGTATTATCACTGTCCACCGCCTGTGGTGCCTCAGTAGTAAAAATGAGCCGTAAACACAATTAAAAAAAAAGTCATTTAAAACTCTAAGAATTATCTTCACTTCTTAATTCACCGTTATTTGTCATAAAGGGAATTCAATGTGAAGGAAAACAAGTGAGATGCTTACATACTAAATGAGAAAGCTACTTTTTTTTAATAGTGTTTAACGCTTGTTTTTACTACTGAGGCACCACAGGCACTGAGAAAGCTACTAAACTCATTTGAACATTTGAATTTAACCCATTTTTTGGGCCAATTCTGTATACTTGCAGTCATAGTTGACATATGCAGTGGAAATTCTAAATAATAATCTTAACTATCACTCTCTTACATGGGAAACTGTCACTCACTGATAGTTGAGACAGGACTAGTTTTATGGCTAATTACTGGTAAAGCAGCATATGATAAATGACAGACTGCATGAGGAGAGTGAGGAGTGAGTGTTCTGTCTCCTACATTCATTTTCCCTCTATAGGGAGTAGCATACATGGGAATAAATAAAAAAAATGAAATATTTTGATAAATAATAATTAGGCAGCAGTAAATTAATTATTTTCCTTTATAGTAAAAACTGAAAGTAATGTCCATTTACTTTTGAATACTGCTGGCATTTCCAAAGAAAGTTTTGCAACACTCTTGAACTCAGCTTCTGTCATTTCATTTATCTATTCACAATCCTAATTTCATTTACCGGATTTCAGTAGATCATGCATTGTTCATGTAAACTTTATGTTCTAGATTTTTCCACAAATTAAAGTAGATTGCACTGATATATGAGAAATTAACTGGCCATAGTATCCTGCTGATCACTCTATAACTAAACACATTGTCAATAGCTTTACTATAGTGTGCCATTGCAAATATAGGGAATCCCTTTATCTTGCTCATTCAACATGGCAATTAAGGAATCTTATGATACCATTTGCATTTTGTTGTGAATTTGCCTCTTAAAAGAAGTATTAGTTCAATTCTATTTTATTCACTAGCTGCACACTGTACATCATGAAAGAGAACTTTATGCAATAAATGTAGATTCTTAGTGTCCCAATGCAGTGTATGAGGGTGGTGTGAAAAGTTCTTGGCCTTATTTGAACATTATTTTTATTGTTCAACATAATTTTCCTTCCTTATTCCCACAATGCTCCAATGCAAATACCCTTCTCTGGAAGGTCTGTAAAATACTTCTCTACAACTGCAATTACCTCTTGTAATACTGATTACAAGGTAGATTTTGAACTTTGGGAACAGATTGCAATCAGGGAGCCAAATCTGGGAAGTAGGGGTGGATGCTCCAACAATTAATACCTCAAATCTCTGAATTTCCCAATGGTAAAACACTTTTAGAGCTGGCACATTGTCTTAATGAAAAATTCTTTCTCTCTTTTCTGCAAAACTAGGTCTTTTCTGAAAAAATTTTAAGTTTTTTCACTCTCCAGTTAGTTTTAATCTTCTGAAGATAATCGTTTCATAAAAGTCCTGTAGCAACCCAAAAGACGAATGCCATAACCTTTCCTGCAGATGGAACTGACTTTATCTTCTTTGGCACAGCAACCAGCTTCTGTCCAGATTAAAGGCCATCTACAATTAAAAGTCAATGTACAAAATGAGTTCTGTTTTTTTTTTAACTCCAATTTTTACTGCTGAGGTAAGAAACTTGTGATTAATTGGGAAAGCTTTTTTTTTTTAAAGGAAGAGTTCCAGGCTAAACTCACAACACATCCCCAGTATTTGCCATTTATGAGGACAGAAAAGCTTTGGAAAAAAATTAGTCAGGGAGGACAGTTCCAGGAGGAAACCCCAAACCTCTAATTCACAAGCCATGCCTTAATGACCTTTCTTCCTGTGTTGTTTTGTTGCTGTTAGAACACGCCAAATACTGTTCTGATCTTATTTTGATTTAAAGTAAAACACTAAAAATCATGTCGTCACATTAAAACTCTCTTTAAGTTTCACAAACACAATTCCTATCTTGCGCAAAGCTTTTTATTAATGCACTTCTTGATATAAAATACAATCAACCCATTCCTTTGAAATGCCTATAACCATAGCAATTTCATGTACTTTAACTCACTAGTCATCTAATACCAAATGTAAGTTTAATGAATTTTGATATCATTGCACTTTTTGGACATTAAGTCTGGCTTGGCCATCTTTAAATTCAGCAGTTCATTTTTTAAGTTTGGTATGAACTTCTTGGAATTCCTAAAGAGGAATGTAATAACTCTAAATAAGTTAACTAAATTTAATTCATGTGGTGACCAGATTAAAACTGGATTTATTAGTGCTGTGAAATATTTATTCTTGATCATTGATATCTAGGTGGTGATTCTACACCAACAAAAGTTATGGGCTGCGTCTCTCCAAGGAGCTTTTCATCTGGACTAGATGGAGGATCTACAGGGCCAGTCTCCTTGGAAACAAATGCAAGTCTAGGAGATGACCAAAATTATGGAAATGGATCCCTTTCAACACTTTCTAATCTAATTCTTCAAAAAGGCATTACTCGGCAACGCAGTGAACCTTCTGATTATATCTCTGAAGACCAAGCATTGGAAGAGTATGAGACTATATTTACCCAAATGAGAAAGTCGGAGGTATGCAACATTTGGAATCTTTACTAGCATAGGAAAGTCATTTTATATGCTACATCAACTTACCAGTCATAATAAAAATTAAATAAATAAAGTGCCTTAAAGACATTAATAAGGATTTGTAAAATATTAGCAGTTGCACAAGAAAATACCATGCATCCCATTTAACCAAATACAATTAGCTGATAATGTTCAGATTTGTCCAGCTGCTGCATGGATGACTGAAATGCATGATACTTAAACTGAAATAACTAAATCAAATGCTCAAGATATTTTCCTCTTTCAAAACCATACTAAAATATTATACTGTATACTGTAGTGCAATGTTTGGCAACAGTAACAAGTATATTAATAACATCCCTTAGACTTCAGAGCATGCACTATTATTATTATTATTATTATTATTATTATTATTATTATTATTATTATTATTATTAAATTTGATAATTACTGGAATATTTTGCTGTGGTCATTAGTTTAAATGAAATGGAAACCAAAGCTTTGGCTGGCTACTGTGGCCAGCATTGTCAGTGGACTGTAGAGTATTCTGCTGGCAAGCTCTCAGTGTAGACTGCTAGCTCACAGGACATTGTCATTTTTAAAATGTCAACTCATGATCATCTTTGACTTTTTTCTCTCAGGATTTACGTAAATGCAAAACACCATTGCATACATCAGTTTTTCTTCATCCTTACAGTCCATCAGTGGCCCTTCTGGGGCAGTCACCATGGTCCCAGTCTGATAAAACCTATTAATTATCTGGTGGACAATGTTCTTATGATTTGCAGCTTTATAAGGGTTGTGAAAATTTCATGCTCATTTTATGAAGGGCTATACCTGCCATATATTTTTCATAATCACATACTTCATAATAACAGCTTAACAAAACATGCTTTCTCTTTTGCAGTTCAAGTTACAATGTCTGCTTTTTTACAAGCATGGCTAGTGACCTTCAAAACTAACTCTACAATCTGCCTTAAACGTTTGTAACAGGTTTATGGCAAGATAGATAGTGAACTATTGAACTATGTTTAGCCAATGCTATGTTCCTGATCATGCACAATACTTTGCTTAATTGTCTTCTATCTGCTAAACTATTCTCATATCTAATCAAAATAGAGAGCAAGAATGATGCTAATGTATGAGAGCTGCTCAAGAAAGGCTGAGACTGAATTTTTTTCATGTACTATTACTCTGGTTCAATCTCAAAATGATCTTTTCCAAAGTACCTCCCTTCCATTTGAATACACTTATTACAACGTTTCTGCCATCCTCAAACACATGGTATAGACCACTGTGAGGTCCCTGAGAATTTCATTAGACCTTTTTATCACATCTCAAAGTTGTGACCACATACTCTTTTTCAATGTGGGAAATAAAAAAAACCTCATGTGGAGCCAGATCAGGGTTGTAGGGGAGTGTTGAACACAGTGCGTCACACTTAGCCAAATACTCCGTCACAGTATTTGCCACAGGAGGACTTACATTGTCATGATGAAGTCACAATCCATTCCAATGAAGCTCTGGTTATTTGTTTGTAATGTGATTCCTAAGAGTCTTCAGAACTGACTTGTAACAGTAGTGTTTGGGAGACCTTGCTGCTGGTAAAATACTCCCTGGCAATCAAAGAAGATAATTGCCATAACCTTTCCAGCAGATGGAACAACTTTTGGTTTTTATTAGTACTGGAAATGATGTAGATTTCCATACAGTGCTGACTCGCTTCCCTCTCTGTATCATAATGGTGGTGCCATGAGTCATCACTAGTGATAACTGATTTAAGGAAAGCATTGCCTTCATCAGGAAACAGATGCAGCACCTCATGACGTGTGTTCATTCAAACAGCTGTCCCCCCCTGGAATAAAATGATGTGGCACCTATCGGCACAAACCTGTGTCATATGCAAATAATCATGGATAATTGTAAAAAACACTATGTGTTAAAATTCAAGGCTTTACTGAATTGCTATATTGTTGTCTGCTGATCTCATGAATAGTTACAGCAGCTGTAATGTGTTGGTAGGTGAAACACAAACAATGCCACTTAATAGAGCAGTGCTACCAAATGCAAATCAGTATGGTGCTGCCATTTATGGATATTATATGTGAAAGAACACTCTTTTCAAATATGGCACTTTCAAAAATATACCTTGAAAGAATAATTGAGGAAAATTAAGTCTCAATCTTTCTTAAACCACCCTCATAAAATATGTAACTAATGCTACTCTAATAGTTAAATTTTTCATTCTCTAATTTGAAACTTTTCAAATCTCTTTTTAAAATAAATCAATCTTTCTATTGTTGCAAAGATTTTTAATATACTGGAAGATAACTGGAAACAGCTTTTATTTGTTTATTTCACTTTTATTGTTCTTGGTATACATAAAAACAAAAATACCTTTTGAAACCATTACCTACAAACGTAGATATTAACATTTTAATCATATTTGTAATGTAAAATATTTTTATTCGCAGTCGGATGGTAGAAGTGTATGGGTCACCACACTTACAGAGCAACGTTCCACACCTTCAAGCGTTAATGCTCGAAATCTGGCATCACCTGACCTGGGTATTGAGAGTGACCAAGGCAGATTCTCCAGCCTGGAAGCAAGTGGAGCACCAGCTGAGATCAATCGCTCTGAAGCTATTGATATTCATACAAGTGAGTACTCTCTGCATGCTATTGACAGTCTACATATGAGAATAAAAATACAGTGAATGCAATAGTAATGTGATATATAGGTTACTCAGGTATCTGCATTAAATTATGAATGCACAAATCACATATTTGCTATAATTGTAGCCAGTTTTACCAAGTTTCTTTAATTTATGGATGGGTCAAAGTCATCCTACTCCCCAAAACAATTATGAAGGTGGTTTAATAAGTAACTAGGTTCGCATACTAATATGGACAACATGAACATCTGTGTATGTGGTCATATTTGCTTTCTATATATCAATATTCTATGGTTACAATTCATTGCATTGTTAACTCTTTGTTTGACAATTGTTTAAACAAAAGCGTTTTGAGTGAGAGTGAAAAATGAATAAAATAGGAATTCATAGTGTGATTAAATTCTTTTTTCCGCAAGGGGAAAAAAAAGTGAAACCATCTGCTGGAAAGGTGATTACTTCATTATTTTATAAAGCAGCACTTCCAATTCTCTTACACTTAAATTGTAAAATAATATTCTAATTGGCTTAGAAATAAACACACACAGTAGTATAATTATTAATGTGTTGTGATGAGCCGAACTAAACACACTTTCAGTTTTACTAGCTTACTATTCACTAGCACATGTTTTGCAAATCCTTGTCTGCATCATTAGCTGCTTGTTGACAGTTGGAAGGATAATCTTTCTGGGATGTACTTCTTGACTATGGCAGACATCTGATGAAATTTGTATTTTGTATCTTCTTCCTCCAGGTAATTGAAGTTCATTGGCAAATTTTTATATTGTGAATGTAGGGTTTTCCCACATGTTCAGTTCTGTATGTTCTTCTACTACCTTTAACAGTAGCACTTTTTCTTCAATTTAATTATTTCCTGTCCAAAAATGAGCTGCCACAGCAAATTTCTCTATTTGCTTATATTTCATGTTCCTGCTGTGTTCTTTTCATCTGGAACTTTTTTTCCCCCCAATATTATATATTTATATTGCAGATTGTACAATTTCTGCAAAAATTCCTGACTTCTTTTCTGGGATATACTATCTAAATGTTTGTTGTTCATAAGATTTTTTTATGTTGAACTCAATTTTTGGTGTTAACTTCTTTAAAGGTCTAAAATATAAGTATAGTCAAAGAATGTTGTTCTTGTGGTGTTTTTTTTTTCTTTCTTTCTTTCCTTTTGCTCCCCCATTTTTCCTTTTCTTTCTTTCTTCCCCTCTCCCCCCCTTTTTTTGAACTTCTGTGCCTTCTTGCAAACTAATTCCTTCTAAAATCCATTTTTCCTAATTGATTGTGCTCCTGTTAATATTCTATTTTTTTCAATGGTAAATTCACAAGTCTGTATGCTAAACTATTAATTACTGCATATTTATGTATTCCAAATTCCAACTTTCCATTATTTTTTATTACTTTGAGATCAAGGAGTGGTGTTATCTGTTTCTATTTTACATGTAAATACTAAGCTTTGTTCTTGTAAGTTAAGTTGAGTAGGTAGTGATTATGTGCAAAAGAACTTGTCTAACACGATCTAGTGAAATAATAAGTTAGTGATGCTGCAAGAGTGTTTAGTTCAATTCATCACAACATATTAATAATCATATGATTCACTTCACTGTGATGGTTCAAATTGTATTGCATGTTAAGCAACACATAATAGTTTTAGTTTGTTAGAACTGTCAAGTAACATTGCATACCAGCTTAACTATATCTACTGCTGGCCATTAAAATTGCAGTGCCCATAAAAGATGTATTAAACCAGCCCCACATTTTCTCAGAAGCAACTAGTATGACTTTGCAATATCAGCCAGTATTTGAATTTGTTCACAGGAGAATTGGGGCATACATATGAGAGTGTAGGATGTCAGTTCAAGAAATGTGTGCTAGTATTGGCATAAATGTGTCCACAGTGAAACAAATGTGAAATCAATGGATCAAAGTAGCATGAACACACAGATGTGAAGAATCCCAACAGCCTTGTCATATAATCGAACAAGAAGGCAAGACTTCATTTCCATAGGCTATTGTTAACATACGTTGCAATTTTAATGGCCAGCAGTGTAAGAGTATATTCACTTTGCATGCTTTAAGATTATCAATGAATTCTCACAAAATGTCTATTTGATTAGGTAGGACCAAGAAAATGCCTTTCCACTGGGCCGTTGTATTGTTGCTGTCATACTTTGTTCATGTCACTGAAGACAGACTTCAAAAGAAGCTGAAGTTAAACTAGAATGTTGAGTTATCAAAAATGGATTAATTAAAATGTTATATTAAATAATTATTGTTAAACTATAATATCAAAGAAAATATATTTAATATAGTACTATTACAGTTTTATAAATGAGCCATTTTTATGATATACAAGAGTGGTTGATAAGATACTTGATTTGATACTAAAGAGATCAGTTCAGTCTTGCGGCAACATACTTTATTTTTCAATTAATCCCTTGAAGTTTAACACACTTGCTCAAACGTTTCTCCAGACTTGTGATTTACTCTTGGAAGTGGAGTCAAGGACTTCAAAATACTCCTTTACTTCCTGTATATGATCTCTTCATTTGACTTAAATTTATGTCCAGCTAGGAAAGTTTTGAATTTCAGTAAGAGATGATAATCCAAGGGAGCAAGTTGGTGAACAGAGTGAATGTGTTTGCATTTGATTAATTTGCCCTGAGTGATGCAGTTTGAATGCGCTGGAGCATAATCATGGTGAAACAACACCCTTTTGGTCATTTCCATACATTGCTCCAGATTGCTGTCTTCAGTTTCTCCAAAATTGATGTATAGTATTCTCCAGTAATCGTTTTCCCCTTCTCAAGTAGTCAATCAAGAGAATTCCTTTTGTTTCCCAGGAAACTAAGCCATCCATCACCATTCCAGGAGATGGAATGCATTTTGCCTTTTATTGGAGTGGCTCACTTCGTGCAGTCCACGGTATACACTGCTGTTTCATTTTTCGGTATATAGAAATGAATCCATGTTTTGTTCATAGTGATAAAATGCCATAAAAATCATATGGATTCTCTTTAAACATTTCAGAGAGTTGGTCAATGTTTGAATGAGATTTTGCTCCTGCTCCAGAGAGACCAGATGTGTCATCCATCTTGTGCAAAGAATTTTCATGTGTAATTCATAATGCATAATAAAAAGAAGCTCAATTGAGATGTACTTGGTGTCTTCTAACTTGCGCAGTTTCACTCATCTGTCAGCGAAAACCATATCATGGGCTTTAATGATTATTCTGGTCCCACAACTGATTTTGGAGCTTCAGAATGCAAATGCATCTTCGATGCTTGTTCTGCAATGCTTGACCATATTACCCAAAGTCAGACAGTTCATAGGATGATTATGTAATCACCCAATATAGGCAAAATATTCTCATGAATTTTTTTTTTTGCTTTTTCCTTCCCAAAAAAAAAGAATTGAAACACCCTATTAGTTCCAGTAGTATACATTTTTTGCTGTCACTCGAAACATTTGTGTTTAAACAACTGCCAAACAACATCAGAATGACTTATGACTATACATAGATAGCAAACTTTATAAACAAATACATAGATGTTGCTGTTGCCCTCTATTAATATTCAATTCAAGTTACTTATCCAACCACACTTGTATTTTTACCTACTTATAGTAAGTAGTGCCTGCACCTGTTTATTCACTGGACTACAAAGTTGTTGAGAATCTGTTCATTGTTAAGGCTGCTATCTTTTTCCTTTTCTTAAAATCACAAACTAATAAGCTTAACCAATGGAAATGCCTATTGTACTAAAATATATTTTGTTCAACAATGGAACTAAATAATACACAAACAAAATGTTCAGTAACTAATGACATCATACTTCACTCTGTATCTACAATTCAGAATATGTTGTCCATTGTCAACTTATTATTCAAACTACTAGATGTCTTCAGATAATTCTCTAACAATGAGCTCACCAACAGCTGGTGTTGGAAGCAAGGGTCCTCAAAACAATGCCATTTCTGAATTGTAAATACAAAGTGAAATATACTGGTTTCTGATATGTTGTGTGTGCGTGCGTGTAGGTGTTTTTTTTTTTTTTTTTTTTTTTTTTTTTTTTTTTTTTTTACCTTCATGGTTACCAATTTCTAAATATTTTTTTATTGAAACTAAATACTGTTTAACTCTTCTTCCCATTGCTATTGCTACTCCATGAGTGCAAAATAGGTCCCTCACATGTTGTTACTCTCTTCTTGAGAATAGTAGAATAAAATTAATTAAATCAATTATTTATGATCTGAAATAAATGAAATTACATAATATGAAATGTAGCCAATAGGTTTCCAACACAATTATGCTAGATAGGTGATAGAATAAAATTACAGGTATCATTTTTCAGCATAATCTCCCCTTATTTCAATGCATTTCTCACATCTCCGGATTACATTTCAGTCCCTCTAAAAAAAAATTTTCATGCACAAACTGCATAAACTAAGCAAATTCCTCAAAGTTGAATTTGTAAAGTTTATTACAGATTGCTATAGCAGAGAATGCAGTAAAAAAAGAAGTAACCCTAACTGAAAATATACATCTGTATTTAATAAAAAACATAACTTTCAGGCTTAAACGTATATTGTACTTTTTCCATATCATTATTTTATTTACATGTTATATTGTTAGCTTAATGTTTTCAATTGCACTTATCTGTATAACAACTAAAAGGTAATGTGATTAATATTTAAGTTACTATTTAATTTTAAGTGTAAGATTGCTTGTTTTTCTGTGTTCTGAAACTCTTGTTCTTTCCAACTGCATTTATTGTACATTTTTACACTACCAAGGCTAATAAGAGAAGTTACACTAATCTGTGTTCATTGGGATGGAAGCCACAGTAATGTATTTTAAAATATTTTATCTACTGGAGATCTCATACTCATTTTCACTTTGTTGATCCCTAATTATATTACATTTAAAAAAAAAATATAAAAATAAAAAGCATACACTAATGCTTATGTTTTGTACATTGTTCTGTATTTCTCCATATACCACATCTTCCCCCGGGGTTCCTTAATCAACATCCTCGGCGATTAAATACATTTTTTTACAAATATATAAATATGGTCTGATTTCCCTGATTTTAGAAACCATTTTTCTAATTTTATTTATTGATATATCAAGTTCCATAGCAGAAAAAACAAATATTTTTTTAAATTTTAGGTTTCAAGAAACCTCCACTCATAATAGTCTGATTACACTGCTTTTCAGAAATGTTTTTTTTGTTTTTCTCAATCATGAAAATCACTAGAGTAATATTTTAATGTTCGCTTTAGGTTAATCTCCCATCCCTAATGGTCTAATTTTGTTCGTTGAGAAAAAACAAAAATTGTGGCCACTAGAGCATTAACAGACATATTGGTGTATGTGCATTTAATTTTCATAATTTTTGGTGCCTAGTAAGTAGGATCGATGGAGATTTAAAGAAATTTTTCAAAAATTGTTTTCATGGGTACAATTGTTCTTCTGGAATTTACTAAAAATGAATCTGAAGCTTTATCTGCAGTGCTGGAAAATCATGTCCTTCAACTTCAACTTATCATTCATGAATCTCTGGCCTTGAAGCTCAGATTTTAGTATTGAAAACAGGTAATACCTGCTAAGGGCAAGATCTGAGTGGTATAATAGATAATGGGCTTCTGGAAGCCACATGTCTTATAGCAGCTGGGTGGATTGGTGCAGCAAAAAACTCCTTGAGGCTGTACATTTGATGCAGTAATTCAGCATAATGTTGCCCAGCCATCATTGTGTTTCTTTTGTTGAAATTTAACATCAAAATTCCTGTACAGTCTCCAAAAAGGTCACTGTGTTCTTCATGAACTGTGTGTGTGAGACCTTGGTCTCTCTAGGGGATGCTTCATCCTTCTTCCACCTCTCCATTGATTCTCTTTTCAGTAGAGGACCATGGTTTCATTTCTTGTGATGATGTGTTCTAATACTACCCTCTTGTTATGACAGCTTTGAGGTTTGAAAGGTTTGAAAATTTCTGACTATGTTCTACTCATATGTGCATTTGAACAGCTGAAAAAATTTGGGGCATACATCTTTGACTGTCCTTATGCATATGCAAATGATGAAGGATGCAAAATACAGTTATTTTAGTAAGCTCCAATTTTGCAGCTATTTTCAGATCTGTCATTCAGAACTTCGTCCTTAACAAGGGAAATGTCAACACATCCACCAGCCTACCCTCACATGGATCATATTCATAGTTTATCTCCAAATAAAATAATTTTGGCCAAAGTCATGAAGACAGGAGGGTTTAATTCCCACCATTCTCCTTGGCTAGGTTTTTTTCAACTATTCCTCAATTCTCCTAACTCATAAATGGCAAATGCCGGTGGTACCCTACACTTAGGCGAGGAAATTTCAAAATTTCTCATTTCATCTCATATATGATCAGTGACCACTGTCTGTGATGCCTCAGCAGTAAAATTGGGCATAAACACCATTTAATAAAAAAACAATGGAATATGAATGAAAGCTACATACATAATTTCAAAATGCTGCTTAGTATCATGATGAAAGTGCTATAGGCTTGAAAATTTAATCATTGTTCTGTATGAATATTATACGGTATTAGGCAACACATCTGACTTAAATGAGCTTTTCCAAGCAAATGAATGGCTTGGCAGGAAAAGAATATGGTGTTAGTGCTTCTGAAACATCCAGTATCATATAGCATGAACATTGCAATAATGAATCATGGCTTATATGTCAGAAACTTCTAAGCTGCATCTCATAATGTTACAGTACAGAAACTTTTAAATTTAATGCACTGTGCTATTTCTAAGTTTTGTTATTTGAACAGTTGAATGTTGAACTATAGGTGATCCTAATTTGTTTGATAATTGGTGTTCTGTTGTATTTTGTTTACTGTACAGTGATTACAGAGTGAAGTTGAGTTATGGCTGCCTTAGTGCAGTTGCAATAACAAAAAGGGAGTTAAAGTTGCCACACATAATGTCAGTATTTATATTTTTACTGAAAGCAAAATATGGCACTATATTTAAAACTGATACAAATGAGCACTAATCTGTGTTATTAGAGGTTGTTCATCAAGGCCATATAATGCATATGCAGGTAACAGCTGAAAATTATTCCCCCTCAGCAGCAATACATTGCCAACATCTGTATAGTATATTCCTGTAAATATATAATTTGAAAAGTAGAAAAGGATAAAACACTAAGAAAAGTCACAGAATTGAAATCACACTTTTTCTTAGTGTTTTATCCTTTTCTGCTTTTCAAATTATTGTTTAGTTACATTGTTAATAGTGTTACATTATTTTTCATTTATATATATATATATGAAATATAGTATTTAACTACTGAGACACCACAGATAGTGGGCACTGATGATACATGAGATGAAATGATAAACTGGAAAAGGATATTTTTTAAGGAAGGAAGCGTTCCAAGCCTAAGTTTGCGGTGCCTCCCCAGCATTTGTCATTTATGAGGACTGAGGAAAACCTAGAAAAACCTCAGTCAGGCAGCACCATCTTGGTGGGAATTGAACACCAGATGTTCTGCTCACGAGTCTGCGCCTTAATGACCTTGGCCACTTGTGGCCGTCATATGGCCTTGATGACTGGCTTCTTCTGGTACAAGCCATGCTTTGATGAACCATAATAAGCTGTTCATTATATCAGTAATAATAATTTTCAAATAAATTTTTCTATTAATATAATGCTATTGTTACTATTATTTATTATTAGTACAGTGAAATGTGTCTTAAGTGGCTGCATGCTGTCATTCTTTGAAAAAATGTTCTTTGATACAGTTAGCTGCTAAAATAAGATTATAAAATTTTATAATGGGGTTTATCATTAAAATAAATATAACTGCATTGTCCATGTTTAATTTAATTGTTATAACTTAAAACAATACAGTATCATAAATTTACAATAAGAGTATATTTTCTGTACTAACTAGAGAAGATAAGAATATTATATATAGCTTACTGCAATATATATAAAAGATTGAAATGTATCTACCTTCCATTCATCAATATTAATGATTGAAACAGCAACCAGTTCAGAATGGTGATGTGTCATCTACTGAAACATTTAATTTTTCCATTGCGAGTAACATAATCTACAGATTCATTTCTTTTTCTTTCTTTCTTACTTTAAATGGTAGCATTGGTCCACCAATAGGCAGATTCTTTACATGAGCACACATACCATTTCTAAAGGAACTAGTTTGAAAGTTTTGTCAAGTGTCCTAACAAAAATTTCTTTCTTATTTTTCACAATCACTTTTTTTTTTCCTCCTAAAACAACTATCCTTGATGCACTGCATTTTGCACTGACTGTGCTGAACTTAAGCATACACTACAATTAAAATATTATTTTCTATGTCAATGGAAACAACTCACGTACTATTATGATAACTGAGTCTTCTGGGCTGTAAGACCGTCCCCTGGGAGCCAGCAAGGGCCTCCGGCAAATTTTTTTACTGACAAGAAAATATGCAATATTGAAGAAAGTTACTACCTTAAAAATGAAAGAGTTTATGCCTTGAATTCACTATAAGTTTATGAAAGAATTCCCATTCTGCTTCAGTAATTGTTTCAGGCCATTTTGGTCAAAGGGATTGAAGACAACTACCATAGTGTATGAATTTGTCTGCTGGAGCCTGTGGTGAAAACTTATATGTAACTTCATTCAAGAACAACTGTAGCTTCCAGCAAGATTCAGCCTTGTCCAAAGGCAAAGTCTTGGTTTGAGAGAAATGTTCCAGATTTTATAAGTGCTCAACCTTGACCTTCTAGCCTGACGTGAACTAATTGGACCACAAACTGTTGTTAGTGCTTGAGGATATGGTTTGCAAGAAAAGGCATCTAAAGTGTTTCAAGCATTCCTTTGAGTCAACAGTGGATTTCCTAATGGATAGTATATGCTGCTACAAATGAATGACCAGAGAGAATTTGGCCATATGTGAGGTCAAAAGGGGATACTTTTAAGAACTCATTGGTACTAAACATATGCAATACATGAGCTTTTGTAGTAGAAGTCTATATAGTGTGCAATGCCTTTCATCTCCCCAAAATTTCCATCCTTGAATTCTTCTCACAAACTTGCCCATCATTAATGCAATCATAACAAAGATATCATTAGCTTTCCATACTCATTATTAACATCATGTGCCTTCTGTACTCTTATAATTAAACTACGAACTTGTTTCACAGTTAACACCAGCAACAACTTGGCAGGAAAGCCTTTCACCTCAATGAAGTTAAACTGTTTATTGTTTAACCTCAACTTAGGTTTTCATTTTTTACACTAAACTTCATTCACTTACTCAAAAGTAAGTGTGTAAGTGAACTTCATTCACTTACTTTTGTGTAAGTGAATGGAGTTTAGTGTAAAAATGAATACCTAAGTTGAGGTTATATTGCCACCCCATTGTTAACAGCTTTGTAAGTACAATATTTGTTTATTGTTTGTCAGACACAAATAATTTTGCTTTCATAAAAATGACCATCCTCCCTCACTTTCTGTATAATTTATATGATGATACTTCTTTACACAAAAGATTTTGCTTTAATATTAAACTGTTTTCCATGACATATTTGCTTACACACTTACAGATGCTTTAAATTAGTCTGTTAAAAGGAATTATCCTCTTGGCTTTGGAATGTAATACCAAAGTTTTGAAAATGCTTTGTTTAAATGGGAGCTAGGGTTCTAACTTTTTTACTAATTCGTATTCCTGTACCATAATTTGATGAACTTTTCACTTCTAAACAAAGAATTGACAATTCATTCGAGTGTTCTTTTAGAAAAAGTCACCCCAAAATAAAAAATTATACGAGGGGGGGTAAGTAATAAGTTGTGGCAACTATTTTTTTCTTGCTAATAAAAGACAACATAAAAAATCCCAGATATAGATTGAAAGTGTATGGAATGTTTTTTTGAATGAATCCGCCAGATAGTATCATATAGTTATATTTCACTGTGAAAATCCCAAACTATTCAAACTGCCAGATAGTGTTTGTGAGCCACAGTGGCCAAGAATGGAGATTGCAAAGAGTGAACAAAGTGCATATGTGAAAATAGCATTTATCTGTGGCAGAAATGCATGAGAATGCCACACAGAGCCATAGAAAGTGGTCCCCTCATGCAGTGGATGACATGCAAACACACCTTGACCTTCATACCCCAGAATGGCCATTACTTTTTTATGGTGAAGGAATTGGCAAAACTTATGTTTGTGTGGTGACTGAAGCTGATAGCATTCATTGGACTGTCGCCTAAGTTCTGATTCATACGTTCTTGCCCACGATTCATCAATTGCAATGTGATTCAATATGGCATCCCCTTCCTTAAATCTCACCAGATTGGTGCAACATATTGGTGCACTGTTTTTGCCGGAATTTCTGTTTGCTCTTCTTTTTCCACAAGTGTCCAGCACCTATCATCACATAAGCACTGTTCCACTATCATCATCCATATATCCTTGTCTGCACATACAGTTCACCCACTGCATGGTAGATCAGCAGTCTACATTTTGCCCCCATTTGAAGGCCTCTGTCCACCTCACTACTGTTCAATAGGACAGGGCATGCTTATCCAGTGCTTATTGCTGCGAATAAATTAAAGTTGCAGTTTATCTTTATTTGTATAGGAAGAAAATAGTTCCTACATCATCTTGATTGCATGTTTTCTGTGCTCTGTTTGCTTCTTGGTATATTTAGTGCAGAAGGCTCCTGCTTTCAGTGGTTTTGCAATGAGCATTATGCATTTTTGTGAGGTCACAAATTGTAACAAGTTCTTGAAACATAGTACATCTGATTACTATACCAATATTCTGCCCAGTCATTTGAAATGAATCAGCGTTCTTCAAAATTTCTCTTGTTAAAGGAATAAGTATAAATGCACGTAGAGCAAGAATGACTGATGAATCCACCTTATTACATTGCTGAGGTTTGGAAGTTTCTGAAACCTAATCAATGGGAAAGTCGTCGTCTTCTTCTTCTTCTTCTTCTTCTTCTTCTTCTTCTTCTTCTTCTTCTTCTTCTTCTTCTTCTTCTTCTTCTCCTTCTCCTTCTTCTTATTCTCCTTCTCCTTCTATTCCTCCTCCTCCTCATTCTTCTTCTTCTCCTTCTCCTTCTATTCCTCCTCCTCCTCATTCTTCTTCTTCTCCTTCTATTCCTCCTCCTCCTCCTCCTCCTCCTCCTTCTTCTTCTTCTTCTTCTTCTTCTTCTTCTTCTTCTTCTTCTTCTTCAAAAATCTGAACATACATGTTAAATAGTAAAGACATTTCATGTCATCTCTCCAACATGCTTTTTTGAGAACACCTACAGTTCCATTCACAGATTGTGCTTTCAATATCTAATAGTCTTTACCAGCTAACACACAAATGGGTATTCTGGAGACATGCTCCCAGCACAAAATTCTTTACTAAATGGAGTATCCTGCCTAAATATGATGCTGACAGCTGATGAATATTGGTTTGATGGCACCTTTATTTGCAAACATAGCAGTTTGATTATAACTCCCATTCTTATTACCAGTATTAATGCTGGTTGTATCAGCAATGATCATTTTAACTGTAATCTACAAGTTATATTCATAAAGATATTTAGCAATTTCTTCAACTATAATATGGTCCTTACCATTTTTAAATCTCCCATTTTATTTCACTTCTTTAAATTTAAATGCCATTATCTGATCATTTTCTTCATTGTATTTGTTATCAAAGTGTAAGGACCATTTTTCTGTATGTGGCATTTTAATCATCTCTCCTTTTAATTTAACAGCCTTCTGAAAGTTGATCTGTAAATTGCACCTGGACTTTCAGTTGGAATGTCAATTTTATTGTCATATTTTAGTAGCTGGCCGGTTGAATATTTGTAGATATCGCAAGTAGGTTGCAACATTAAGTTTGCTGTATCTTCATGTTGATATACCAGAACTCTTGTCATCACCATCATCATAATCATCTTTGCTGCATTCACTTTGAGATGTAGTCCTGCTACTAGAATGAGTGTAAGATTTTGGTGTTGAAGCTGAAACTGATTCAGTAGGCAGTTTGGTTTTTTTAAAGAATGAACTATATGCTTTCTTTCTTATAACTTGAACAGAAGAGTAACCTACATCTCTTTGCTTTCTACTTGTAGTTGATACAATTATTTGTATTCAGTAGATACGAGGGTAAATCCATGTTACCAGCCTCTTGGATAAGGATTATTGCCTTCACAAAAGCCTTATCTGGTGCCATACATTTTCTTTAAAGTAAATAATTGCAGTTGTAACTTCTGCTCTGCTGTGTTCAGTTCAGATATAGTTGCATAAAGAAGGCTATATATAGAAGATTGTGACATGTTCAAAATAGAGTATTGAGCTGTTATTTCTTCACAAAAGGACTTACTCCAAATGAAATTAAACAGCGATTGGACAGTGTATATGGGGAGCATTCCCCTTATATTCTACCATAAAAGAATGGCCAATTTTTTTTCGAATGGGTCAAGAAAGCATTGAAGAAGAAGAGCTTGCAGGTTGGCCCTTGAAGGTGCTCACTCCTGAAAACATCACTGTTGTGGAAAGTGAAATTATAGAAGACCAGCGGTTCAAGGTTACAGGAATAGCAGCATTTCTAAAACAGTCCTTCGAATTATTCATGAACATTTAAACATGAATAAGGTCAGTGCACGAGTCATCTGTTGTCAGGCATTTTTGGAGCTCTGCCGTGGCAACTAGAGAGAAGTTCTGCAAACCATTGTTAAAGGAGATGAAACTAAGGTCCTCTACTATGATCCCTTGTCCAAAAGAAAATCAATGGAGTGGCGCAAACCTGGTGAAGCACCACCTCTAAAGGCCAAGGTCACTCAGTCAACCAAAAAGATCATGGCCACAATCTTTTGGGACTGTGAAGGAATACTCTTCATTGACTTCAAGAGAAGAATACCACAGTAATTGGGGAGTTTTATACTTGCCTACTGCACAGACTATGTGCTTCCATCAGAGAGAAAAGGCAAGGAAAGCTCAGTGGTAGTGTGTGCCTTCTTCGCAATATGCTGTGCACACAGCTCTTGTTTCAAAGGAAGCTGTGAAGAAATGTGGCTTCAAGGAGACCGACCATCCACCCTACAGCCCAGATCTAGCTCCCAGCGACTATTTCCTCTTCTCAAAACTCAAGAATAACCTTCAAGGAAGCAAATTTAAGTGTGATGAAGTGATGGATACTGTTTATGGCTATTTTGCATTCTGACGACTTTTTGGGGGAGGGGGGGGATTGAAACGTTAATTCAAAGATGTGAGAAGTGTAGTGCAATAAGAGGTAACTATATTGAAAAGTGAAATATAGTTTTTGTCTTTATCATACCTAGAAAATGGTTAGGCCAGAAACTTATGGACCTACCCTCATAACTATTACTGTTTGCTTTTGTAATAACAAAAAGATCATGAACATATTTTCCTCTCTTGACACTTTCATTGTAAGTGTTCAGTACTTTTTAAAGCTTTGCTTCTGTTACTTGGTTTGACTCATATAAAAAATTCAACTTATTTTCTCACAATTTTATAACTTTTTTAGAAATTTCTACTACTTGCTCCTTTCTTCCTTTGAACACTGTTCCAAGAAACTGCTGCCATCCAATAATTTGCATTTGGAAAGCTATTCTGCATTTACCTTCTAATGAAGATTGTTCTGAAGGCATGCTTCCTCTTGCTTGTTGGCCTTTATTCTTCTGTAATGTAATATAAGCTTTTCTTGTGTAACATTTTTAATTGCCTATAACATATAGTATTAAAAAATGTTGAGTAGTATGCATAGACAGCAGTATACTACTGTATATCATTATACTCACTGAGTAATCTGAACAGTAACATTAGATATTTTGTGATTCCAATTTTTTATGGAGTGTGACCTTTTTTTAAAACTAAATGAAATTAAGGTCTTTATCTTTAGTTTTAGGCAAAAGTTCACCAATTTATGACACATAATACCTTTTGTTTTACAAAATGTAAAAAAGTATAATCCTAATGGTATATGTGGCAATGTGATAAAAAACATGTGGCCTCTTATGGAAGTGTGCATCTGTTCCAATCTTGTCATCTATGTTGACCTGCAAAATGATATTCCCATTGGCATAGAGTAAATATGCATAGTAATTTTCATTTGTTAGAAATCATAGTAGTCCAATTAAATCAGAACACTTTATAGCTACCCAGATGTTACTCTTGAACAAACTTATAAAAAGTAAATGTTATAGAAATTAATATTATTTTCAAAGTTTAATACATTGAAGTATATGTATTGTGTTGTTACAGATGACAATGGAGTAAAAGACTATAAGCAGCTAGAGCAAGAAAACATTATATTAAAGCGAAGACTATTCAGAACAAGGCGTGCTCTTGAACAAACTGCAGTGCAACTTACAGAGGCAAATCGAAGAAAGAAAGAGGTAGAGAGAGCTATTTGCAAACAACTGCACAAAACACATCATATACTGAAGCAGACTCGAGTGAATCTAGAGGTGAAGACAGAAGATGTAGAAGGAAATGGAAAATAAAATGGTGCAAATATATCTTTTATGTTACAAATTTTCTCATAGCAGGTAATGTGTTCTTTACCTAATTTGTTACAATAATCCATCCAAATTTATTACTGCAGAAAATAACGAAAACTCGTTTTTTTTCTTGCATAAGTTTATATATGAAAACGTGTTATATTTGTGGTAGTCAGTTCATCTAAACAAATGTTATTTTCTAAAATATGAAAATGAAGTACAGGTATAGTACATGGATTGCAAACACTCTGTTTAAAAGCTGTTGTTTGACATCTAAAAATGAGGTGTTTTTACCTTCCAAAACTACGCTTTTTGTGCCAACTTTTATCTCAGAGGAACATGACATATTTTTACATGCAAGCTGACTTGACTTCTAAAGTTGAACTATAACAGAGATTATAGCTATTCATGAGTGGATATGTGGCAGATGTAATTTAATAGATAGTAGTAAGTTAGAAAAAGTGTTGTACATTAGATACATAAGATATGTTAGAAATATGTAAATATTGGACTCTATTTTGTTGCTTTTTTTTTTTAAAGAAATTAAAAACTTGATTTTAAGTAAATATATGATTATTTCTGATACACCACCTCTAAGAAAAAAAGTGAAAAGGAAGAAATCATAACTCAAAAACTATGCATTCATTCTCTTGCAATGTATGTGTTCAGAAAGTTTTGTTGGGTGCAATGGCAGTGAGTTTAGTGCATGTGTTTACCTTTGTTTCAATTGTCAACACTATGGCATTCATATTGTATACGACAATTTTCACTGTAAGTCTTGTTCTGTGCAATTTAATGTCATTTTCATTGCAGTTGAAAGAGTAGATCTTACAAAAGAAGGCCGATTGTATTTTTTGGTTGACTGAAATGCAGCCAGTCAATGAGTACAATGTCATTTTCAAATGAAAAGATATAAATCCTGGACAGCACCCTACATTGAGATACTCTTGTGCATAAGGCAAGAGATTTAGTTTGACCTAGATATAAACTGCCACAAATGATGCTCATTACAAGATGTACTAGAGTGATTTCTGAGATATTATTTCTTCTTTTTCACTAAGATATTTCCAGGATATCCTGTGTTTCCTCATAAGCCCTTATTAAATGCATTAATTTATTTTTTCCAGCACATTAATCACCAATTTAATAACTGAAATTTCATTGCTATTGTAACTCATTAATAAAAGCACAGATAACACATTTTTAATCATTATACAAGCATTATTATTTATTTAATTATTTCATTTGTGCTAAACAGTTTACAATAAGAATATGACTTGGCTTCTGCCCTGACTCTTTGACAGTCATAAATAAAAACTATCTATATAGAACTTAGCGTAAACATATTAGGTGGGTTCAGCACCTTCCAAAGGTCCAGAAGACCATACCACCACCCACCAAAGAAGCAAGCAGATACTATGCCTTCAGATATCTAGAAGTCACACTGCCTCCCATTACTGTGAATTGAAAAGTTCTTGGAATGAAGCATAAAATGACAGCGTACCTTTTTGAAGTTATTTTTCAACATAGTCTCCCTTGGCACTAACACTATTTGTCCAGTGATGCTCCAAAGCATTTACTCCATCACAAAAGTCAGATTCCTCCAGGTCTGCAAAATATGTCTCAAATGATTTAAGCTCATCGAATGACATTTCTTTCCACCAAGGATTTTTCTCAATTTAGGGAACAGATGGAACTCTGATGAAGACAAGTTGGGGGAATGAGGCAATTGTAGCAGAAAATTGTGCCTCATTTCATTGATTTTTGCCATTGCAACAACATATGTGTGAGGGCAAGCATTGTCTTGATACAAGATGACTTCTTTGATAAATCCGGCCTCTGCGTATGGATTTTTGTCTTTAATAGGTTCAAAAAATTAGTATAATATGTTCCAGTGGAAATATAAGTAAAATG
This sequence comes from Metallyticus violacea, assembly GCA_030762175.1. NCBI lineage: Eukaryota > Metazoa > Arthropoda > Insecta > Mantodea > Metallyticidae > Metallyticus > Metallyticus violacea. The sequence goes on along the minus strand of CM060830.1, from coordinate 19,638,895 downwards.
TGCATTACACCCTTAGCATCCTACAAAACCTATGTTATGATCTTCCTGAGCAATTTCACACACTTGGCCTTCTTTGGCGATGAAGAATCATGATGCTTCCATTGTTTAGACTGCTGTTATGTTTCATTTGTGTAGTAAAGCATTTATATTTCATCATTGGTCACAAATTGACACATAAGGTCAGTGAAATCTCTCTGAAAATGAGCCCAATTTCTGAGAGGTTTGCACTCTTCATTTTTGATTCTGAGTCAGCTATTATAGCATGCCCCTTGCTGATAACGTTTTCAAACATAGTTTTTTTCCTGAAAGTGTGAAATACGTGTTCCCCTGAAATGCTCAGAGCTTCAGCAATTTTGGACACCTTTAATCAGTGATGCTCCAGAACTTCAACTTTATTGATAATTTCTTATGTTGTGACAAATTTCTTGCATGAGCATCCTTCAAACTTTCATGGCCGCATTTAAACTCTGTGGTCCACTTTGGAAATGGTTGAAAATTATCTTGCAGATCCTCTAGAATGTTTGTCATATTTTTTGAATGTTTGTTGCATTCATAACCTTCTTTACCAAGTACTAAATTATTGCATGATATTAGGAGATTTGCCATTTTTACCATATACACATATAACAAACTTTTAGTTACTATGATTCTTAACCAATGCATGTGTTATTGCACAAATGTTTCTATGGAAGAAGGCAGGTTTTGCTAACAAAACTGCTTTGGAACTGCTGAATCTGGTGGTCATTCCAAGAACTTTTTGAATGACCCCTATATATAAGATAAGGCTGTTAAATCCCTACTGTGCAAGGACCTCCTGTCTTAGCAGCAGGGCTACCAACTCTTGTGAACTCTCTGGGTGTGCTGATACCTGGGAGGTTGATTATAAAACTGATCTTTATTATCCATATATATTGTGCATATAAACAATATGTAAGTAATGGTTCACCTATCTATAGTGTTTGTCACTTACAACTAAAATTTCCTTTTTCCACTTCACACTATCTCTTGCAGCTGTTGTCCATTCAGCACCCATCACTATCCTGATAATGGTCATCTGAGTTTTGGATGTCTCCTGCTCCTTTTCCTGGTTCTTGGGTCACATACTGTTGTGATAGAGGCCCATCTGTCATGATGCATGCTAATAACATGTCCTTCCTAATACCATTTCAGTTTAAGGCTCAAGGTTTTTATTCACTGATTACATACAGTTTGTATATATTTAGCTTCCTAAGTTGCTCTGGTGGCTGTATCCTTCATACCACTTCTTCTCAGCCTCCCACTATGAATTTTGTCCCCAGAAACCATATACAGAACAATTTCACATACAGTGGAAGAAATAAAACATGATTTGAACTATAGCAATTATGGATTTGTTCTTTGAAGAGGTGCCAAGAATTTATGGACAATGGTGGCTAGTTTCAGAACCTCCTTTCATAAAGTTGTTATGTAAAACCTTTTAAAATAGTAAGAGAAATTGTTGTATGCTTGTGTCTGTGCTACTGTATGATATCTGTAGATGGCAATAAATGCAAAAACTGCAAGTTGGTTCATAGTTGATTGGATCATTCTGTATAATTATGTTTGTTTTGAGATTGGTTTAAGTAATTGGCAGAGACCATCATAAATTTATGTACTTATTTCAGATGAAGGTTTATCTATATTAGAAAAAATTGAACTCACAATTAAGTTACAAAGTTGGGAAAGAGTTTGAGACATTAGGTTCACTGTGTTCAAACTCACTGTCACTTTGATGTTCTCTAAGTTTACTAGTATTTTTTTGTACTTTTTCCAATCTATTAATTTGCCACTACTACTATTAGTATCATGGGAAAAAATTTAAAAAAAGATTTTGTGTCAAATTCTGCTTCTGCAACTTGTGTGGTCGCATTCCTAATACAAGAATGCTACTGGTAACATAGAAAAATTATGCAAAAAGACAAATCCTTTCTATGATTGATAAAATAACCAACACTACCAGATATTTTTACAGCAAAAATATTATTGCTTGTATCTAATGATCTGAAACTGCTGATTATACTGTGATTGTACTGGATGTAAAATTAATTAAGTTCATTCAATAAATTAGCTTATTTTATATAAGTTTTTATTCAGCTAATTAGGGGGTTTTAAATTAATTTCATAAAAACTGGGAGGGGGGACTTGGGCTCCCCTGGCCCTGAGCCAGAACCACCTCTGTCTCCTCTGTTGGTTTAAGGAATGCATGATGTGGGGGAATTGACTGTGCCATTGCTATGGTTGACAAAGCATAAATGTTGTACTTCAATGGATACATCTTTTCCCTAATTCTGTTAGTGATAACCTTTGCATATTGTCATCTTTATTATTGTTCCTGAATAACATCTTTCAGCGAGAGATATCAATGATGTTATATTGGTCATCTGTCTTCTGCTTAGATTTGACCATCAACAGAATATTTTTTTATAATTCCATTTTCTGTTTGTACGTGCGAAAAACTAATCTTAGGTCCTGTTGCAAAAGGCACTGTAACAACTACTCGTGCATGGAAACTGCCAACAAGAACCAGCAGTATGGAAACATTTGCATGCATGTTTCGTTTAAATAGATGATGCTGATTTTCTGTTAATGATATATATAAATTGCTCTAAATCAGTGTTTCCCAAACTAAACTTTTAAACTGTTGATAATTTAATGTTTGTGCGCTGTAGGGTTAAAACTGTCAGCTTTGATATGATTATCTGCATATGTATTCTTTCTGTATATTCCAAATTCCAGATTTCCTTGATGTTTCATTATTTTAATATCTAAGATGATGAAACATCAAGGATATCTGGAATTTGGAATATACAGAAAGAATAAACATGCAGATAATCACATCAAAGCTGACAGTTTTAACCCCACAGTGCACAAACATATCTTTTGCTTATTACAGCAAAATTTAGCCTATCCTAGTCTTATTTTGCCAAAATAAGGCAAAGATAGGCTATATTTTGCCAGAATAAGGCAAAAATGCCCAAAGATAGGCTAATTTTGGAGGAAATATGCAAGTTAAGGTTACATTTTGCCAAAATAAGGCAAAAATAGGCTATATTCTGCCAGAATAAGGCAAAAATGCCCAAAGATAGGCTAAATTTTGGAGGAAATATGCAAGGATAGGCAAAATTTTGCCGCAATAAGGCAAAGTTAGGCTAAATTAAGGAGAGAAAGGCAAAGATAGGCTAAATTAAGTAGGGAAAGGCAAAGATAGGCTAAATTAAGGATGGAAAGGCAAAGATAGGCTAAATTTTGGACCAAATATGCAAGGATAGGCTAAATTTTGCCGCAATAAGGCAAAGATAGGCTAAATTAAGAAGAGAAAGGCAAAGATAGGCTAAATTAGGAGGGAAAGGCAAAGATAGGCTAAATTTTGGGAGGATATTTTCGAAAGAAATTTAGCCTACCTTTGCCTTTTCCTCCCAAATTTAGCTTATCGTTTCCTTATTGCGGCAAAATTTAGCCTATCCTATTCATATTTTGCCGCAATAAGGCAAAGATAGGGTATATTTTGCCAAAATAAGGCTAAAATGGCCAAAGCTAGGCTAAATTTTGGATCAAATATGCAAGGATAGGCTACATTTTGCCACAATAAGGCAAAGATTGACTAAATTTGGGAAGAAAAGGCAAAGATAGGCTAAATTTCCTCAAAAATATACTCCCAAATTTTTTAGCCTATCTTTGCCTAACTTTGCCTTTTCCTCTCCAATTTAGCCTATTTTTTTTCCTTATTGGGGCTAAATTTAGCCTATCCAAGCCTTATTTTGCCGAAATAAGGAAAAGATAGACTAAATTTGGAAAGGAGAGGGCAAAGGTAGGCAAAGATAAGCTAAATTTCCTCGGAAAACATCCTCCTAAAATTTCCGAGGAAATTTAGCTTATCTTTGCCTTTCCCTCCTTAATTTAGCCTATCTTTGCCTTTCCATCCTTAATTTAGCCTATCTTTGACTTATTGCGGCAAAATGTAGCCTATCCTTGCATATTTGATCCAAAATTCGCCCATCTTTGGCCATTTTTGCGTTATTCCGGCAAAATGTAGGCTATCTTTAGCCTATTTCGGCAAAAATAAGGCTAGGATAGGCTAAATTTTGTCGTAATAAGGAAAACATAGGCTGAATTGGGGAGGAAAAGGCAAAGGTAGGCAAAGATAGGCTAATTTCCTCGGAAAATTCCTCCCAAAATTTCCGAGGAAATTTAGCCTATCTTTGCCTTTTCCTCCCAAATTTAGCCTATCTTTGCCTTTCCATCCTTAATTTAGCCTATCTTTGACTTATTGCGGCAAAATGTAGCCTATCCTTGCATATTTGATCCAAAATTCGCCCATCTTTGGCCATTTTTGCGTTATTCCGGCAAAATGTAGGCTATCTTTAGCCTATTTCGGCAAAAATAAGGCTAGGATAGGCTAAATTTTGTCGTAATAAGGAAAACATAGGCTGAATTGGGGAGGAAAAGGCAAAGGTAGGCAAAGATAGGCTAATTTCCTCGGAAAATTCCTCCCAAAATTTCCGAGGAAATTTAGCCTATCTTTGCCTTTTCCTCCCAAATTTAGCCTACCTTTGCCTTATTTCGACAAAATGTAGCCTATCCTGCCATATTTGTTCCAAAATTTAGCCTATATTTGGGCATTTTTGCCTTATTCTGGCCATACGTATCCTATCTTTGCCTTATTTCTGCAAAATAAGGCTAGAATACGCTAAATTTTGCCGCAATAAGGAAAAGATAGGCTAAATTGGGGAGGAAAAGGCAAATGTAGGCTAAATTTCTTCAGATATTTTGGGAGGATATTTTGGAAGAAATGTAGCCTATTTTTGCCTTTTCCTCCCCAAAGGCTAAGATAGGCCAATATTTTTTTTTTTCATAGTGCAAATATAGGCTATTATTATTTTTTTTTCTTTTCTTTTCCAAAAGGCTAAGATAAGGGAAAAATTGCATTTTATTTCCTTTTTCTCCCAAAAATCAAAGATAGGCAGTGCAAATGTTTTTTTTGGGGGCGGAACCTAAATAGGCAAAGATAAGAACTAGAGAGCAGCATTTTGTTTTGGGAAGGGGTATGTCAGGCAGTACAATTTTTTTTTTTTGAATCAGGGCTAATATAGGCAGAATGCAGCATTTGCTTGGAAAAAGACTATGATAGGCAATGATAAGCTAACATACATAAATCACAAAATTCTTTGAATGGAGGCCAAGATAATCAAAGAAAAGTAGCAATCTAGGACTCAGGGCTAAAATAGACAGCAAGAAGCAATATTTTTGGAGAAGATAATAGGCAAAAGAACAAAGTTATTATAGCTAGAGCTATAGATAAAGAAAAAAAGGTAGGCAAATTTACAAACAATAGCTTAAATTTATTCAGCTAAAGTAACGGTACTAGGAATATCATTTATAAGTGATGAACATCAGTGATTTATATTAAAAATCAGAATGCAAATCATTTCTTTTTTTTTCTTTATTATTTTTTTATAAAAATATACATATATAATAGAATGCACGTTTCTTAACTATGATGCAGGGTTTTTTTTATAGATCTAACATGACAAAAGCATCAAAAATTTGATCAGCCTTTAAGAAACATTACAAGCTGCACGTCTGAATTATTTTATAGTGTGAGCTTTCTAATGTTGACAGCAACTTATATTATTGTCTTTTAGAAATACAAATTGAAAACTTAAAACAAGAAGCTCTAATTTGGACACAAAAAATGTAAACATTTCTAATTCAATTTGCAAAATATTGCCTTGGAAATATTATAATCCAAATTAATTTTCTACTATTAATATTACTTAATATTTTAACCAATAAATATCAGCTCATCACTTAAATATTGTCTAGCTGATTTCAGCTGTGCTGTCATAAACTCTCAGAAAATTCCTGCAATGGGATTCTTTTAAGTTGAATATTCAGAAAAGTAACAGCTTATATCTTTAAATCTGGAATGAAATATTTATGTATTTACAAAGATTTATGTTAGTCTGTTCGTAATAGTTAATATCTATTGTGATAAATTTTAATGCATTCATGGTTGAATTTCCAAGAAAAATTTAATCTAAAGCATGAACAAATCTAAATCTAAAAACATGAACAAAATATTTCACAAACATTAAAAAGCTGAAAGTATTCTTTTCCTACTAGTATTCTATAAAAACCATCTAAAATATCTGATGAAGCTTTTCTCTTTTTCATAACTGTTATACTTTCTTATACATAATCTCACATTAAAAACAGTAATTAAATTGCACTCATTAACATTGCTTAGCACTTATGTGCTTGCTGCTGTCAGCCAAGAAGCTTCATATTTTCATATCCTATTATGAATACAGCTTATCTGCAATGTCACTTAACACACTTATTTTATATAAGCTATTTTTTTGGTATAATTATTCAGTTAACAATAAGTTTCATAGTAATAATACATGAGGTTTGTTATTTTAAACATAACATTTAAGTATAATTCATAGTGATGTCAGCTTTACATCATCATTAATGTTTCCCAGAGCAACTGCCTTCCCCACTTATCTTTCAACCCTTAGACAGTCTGTCCAAAAATGATGTTTATGCTATTGAAACTACTGATGCTGGGAACAATTATGCCTTGAAATCTAAGAAAATAGCTTCATAAAAGCAGAAAAATACCAATTAATATGCAGATTGGTAGTGTAGAGTAAATAATGATTCCTTTGTCTCTTTCTTGCAGACAGTTATATTGTATTGATTTTTAAAACTAAGGGCATAGCATCAAAGGTATCAACTTACATTGCAGTCAACTTTGAGGTAGGCTTATTTGGTAATTTTTGACCTCCTAAAAATGCCAAACTTGGCAATTTTGAAATTCCTAAAATACACCGTAATATAAAGAAAAAGAAAACGACGTGCCAAGTTAATACAGATCGTCGGTATCTTCCTGAATTTTTCATATGGTTGTTATGGCATATTTAAAAAAAGTAAGTAAAAAAAATCGTTTTTTTTGGGGGGGAGGGGTCTCTGGAGATAAATTCACTTCGAAACTGCATCACGACGACAATCACGCTCGATTGATCTAAAAAGTATAGTGAGAATACAACTTGCGACCCCTGTATGCAAAATGTCCATAAAAAGCCAAAATTCGACATTAAGGTTTTTACTTCCAAAAAATGGCCGGCAATTTTGAAAATCCAAACATCCCTATAATATAAACTAATAAAAAGTAAAAGAAGGCAAAGTATCAGGTTAATGCTGCTCGTCCGTAGCTTTCCGAAAATGTGCCGAACGTAGAAATTTGCCTTAAGGTTGTGGAGATATTTAACAAATTAAGATAAAAAATTGGTCGTTTTGGAGCTCAAAACCAGAATCAAAGTCGAGTATATGTTCGTGAAACATGAAATTGAAAACAAGCGGGAAATGTCCAAGAAAATCCGTGAAAGGAACTGTTTGTGGTGTCATTATTCTGCTGCGCGGTCTGTTGAATATAATGATTCAGTGCAGCCAAAATCATGAGCATGCATTTAATTTGACAGTTCATAATGCCCCAGATGGGAGGGCTGTGTATGCTTATATTTCGGGCATCGATGGGGGATTTATGAACATTATTTGTTCACGAGTGAAAATTTGAAGACCGGGAACAATGATGAAATTCACACCTAAAACTTAAAAAACATGTGGTTGAGAGTTAACAGTAACAGGTAGTATGGAACTTCGGATGCACTCTTCACAGCTTATGGAGAAATTCGTTCAAGCATATAAATGTGTTTGCACCTGCAATGTAGACTAAATTCCTTTTGGATTAGAAAGAAATTTTAAAATTACTGCAATCACCCCATCAAGCTATCACCCCTGCAGCAATGAACCATCTTCCACGATACCAACAGCACCTTTTCGTCGTAATCGCGGCAAAAACGGTTCCTTTAGGAGGCACCAAATACAGAAAGCATCAGCCCACTGGACCGTGATCCACAGTGTACAAGGTGCTTCAGGCTTGTGTTTTGCGATTTTCGCGCATTTTTTTTTGGTAACCTTGCATATGTGTGATTTTCATGCATAATAATAATAATAATAATAATAATAATAATAATAATAATAATAATAATAATAATAATAATAATAATAATAATAATAATAATAATAATAATAATAATAATAATGTTTTGCCTCCGGTGGTTCTCCTTTTGCAGTTCGCGCACCCTAGTGTTGACTCTGGAAATATTAAACAAATGAGTTTGGTACCGTGCAACGATAACCCAAGAAATGCAGATTACCTTTAATCCTCCTTTACATTCCTGTTTCCCTAATGAAGAAAGGCTCTCCGGCCACCTTTGGTTTCAAAATGTGTGGTCACAGGCACGATAGGAGGATATAGCACCAGATTTTCAAGTCTGTCACTTTGTTTTGTTTTCGTAATTTAAAAATGCACTAGCTGGACTTCTAGCGCGACAACTCGGCAACAATCACGTGGCGGATCTTGTCGAAAAGTTTCATCCTAGGGTTGCAGAAATACTATAGAGTGTGTTCTACTTAAATCTCTTTACCCATCCTGTTATCCTAGAAAACATTTCTTGCACTTGGCCGCAAAAGCACCGACGAAATTGATGGCGGCCACACCTGTGGGTTGCGGTGGCGGGCCGTATCGAAAAGTTTTCTCCTAGGGTTGCAGAACTATGTAGGAATATGTTCGCCTTGAATTCTCTTTACTAATCCTGTTATCCTAATAAATGTTCCCTGCACTTGCCCGCAAAAGCACTGGGGTTGCAGAACTGCTGTAGAGGTATGTCCGCCTTAAATCTCTTTGCTAATCCTGTTATCCTGATAAATGTGCCCTGCACTTGGCCCGCAAAAGCACTGGGATTGCAGAAATACTGCAGAGGTATGTCCACCATGAATCTCTTTACTAGTCCTGTTGTCCTAATAAATATTCCCTGCACTTGGCCCGCAAAAGCACCGACTGAGAATGGTGGCCACACCCTCTGGATATTTTTCTAGCTTTCCTCTTAATCTTTTGAATATACGGCACCTTATTCATTTGTTATGTAGCAGGAAAACAGGTGGGAAATGTTCTGAAATTCCACGAGTGTGTGTTTTCGTATGCTTCGGATGGGTGGGTGGCATATGCTAAAATTTAGGCCGTCGATTGGTGGGGGGGGGGGGGATTTATGAACACGATGTAATTGTTCACGAGCAAAGTTTTGTGTGTCCATCTTTAGTGTTGTATGCTTTCATAAGGGAGGCAGAAGGGGATAATAGCGATGTCAGGTTTTGATGTGTTGGGACCTTATATAATCTCTAATATTTGGAATAAACTAGACGCAAGCTAAAATGAACAGTAGTGGAACTAGCCAGAATGACTAGCGTGGCTACTTACTTCAATGCGCAATCATTGGCCAAAATATTATATTAACCTTCGATTTTTTCTATTGGAAAAGTAATATTTTAATGTACGCAGAAGTAGTTTTTTCATAATTTAATCATTGAATTGTATCATTAATGAAATCAAGGTTCACTTGAATGAGCACGTGTTTTAAAAAGTACCAATTATGCATAATTTGCAGATATTATGTGCTTATAAATTTATGTCGTACATTTCTATTTTTGTGCATGTGAAGCTGTTTCAAATGTCATTTCCGCCTGAACAGAATAAATAGTATATGCAATTGTGGAGCTGAAATTCTATTCGCATTTTACTACCTAAATGTAGTACCACTACTCAAGATTCCAATGCAGAAAAAAAGGCGGACGTCATCGCCCTACAGGTCCCAAAGCAGAAAAAATGGCGGAGGTCGTCGCCCTACTACTACCAACAGCAAACGCAACTTTTACTCAATATTAACTTTATCATTAGAAAATATATCGACGATTTTTAAATTTCTGAAGTTGTTGAAAAACAACATATTCTCTATGTACACGAAACATAAAATCATCCATGTTCAATAAATACTCATTACCTTTTACTGCGAGAATAATTAAGTATTTTTCATTACTGTAACCTGCATAAAAATAAAGCTAATGCAAATTTGACTTTTGTGTAGCCATATAAATATAAAAAAAAAAAAAATTAACCATTTATATCTAATTACAATACTCTCTACAAGTAGAGCAAACGATTTCAAGCAAACTACTGGGAAAGAAAATATAATTAATGCAAAATACAATTTCCCTTATACTGAGAGTTCGCGTCACGCTTGATCCGAGAAAGCGGGCGAGAGGAAGTGGTAGAGCGTGAAGTAAACAGAGGAATTCTATCCATAAACTTTCATTAATCTATGGCATGCACGCAATCATTTTATTTCACTAACCTGTTACAGCAATTGCTCAAAGTGGTGCCCTTCGGCATTCACACATTCCCGACATTTTTTTTATGAAATTTGCATTCATACGCAAAAATTCTTTTGAAATCCTTCTAATTTCTGATCTTAATATAGTCTTTCAGTTCATATACAATGCATGGGTTATTTGTATAGACTCTATTTTTTAGGATTCCCCATAAATAATAATCGCACGCGGTAAGATTTGTAGAAAATGCTGGCCATAACCTTTATAAATAATCTCCCTTCAAAAACCTCCTTTATAGCCTCTAAAGAACCACGGGTAAGTGTGGGCTGTAGCAGAATCTTGTTGAAAATATGCATAGTCTCTCATGATCAGTTAATTGTCCAAAAAAAAAAGTGACTATTTGCATACGAAATCTCCCAGAATTTACGGTATCTTAAAACATTTATTCGATTTGCTGTTACGCAACGCTACACACCATCTTTTCATAATGCAAAGGAATTTCGTGCATTTTCTGTGCCCCAGAATCTGTTGTCCTGTGAACATACGCAACAACGTAAATGAAACTATACTTAAACAGAGGTAATGATTAAATGTGGATCAATAAAACCGCCATGAATGTTCTGTAAAATCAAATTACAGAGATTCACTCAACTTGTGTTTTCATGCGGCCGTAATTCTGGACTATAGTAACTCTGTAAGGTTTCACTTTTAAAAGTTTAGTAGCCCTATGGACTGAAGTTTTTGAAACGGATGCTTATTGTATCGCACAACAGAAAAATTTATTAGGAGAATGTTCAATTGATGCTCCTATATTCATTCAGCTTTTCTTCTATTAGAACACTGCGTTTAGTCTTATGAATTTTAAAGTTCAGCAGTCCTTTAAATCTATTGACAAGGTTTCTAACTGTACCTCTATTTGGAGGTCAAATGCCAGGGAATCTGTGTACAAATTGCCTGCATGAATCTGCTTTGATATAGATCCCGTACATAAATATTCGCTGTTGCAGAGTAAATTTTTCAGCCGGCATTTCAATTATCTAAATAACTAATTTAATGCATACACAACACAGGAACTTTAAGCGTAATGAGAAAAAAGTACAAAAACAAACACGTCTTCTAACATTTCAAACTGTCCAAAGCAACGGCCGGTAACATAGAACCCGCGCGAACTCCCTGTTCTATGCTAACATGTCAAACTGTATCACAGACTTGTACTAAGCACTGCCCGATAACGTAGGGTTCGTTGAGCACGGATGGAAAATTGCGCATCTAGATGCAGCTGTTTACTTCGCGCTCTGCTGGCTTTTTAGGATCAAGCGTGACTCGCACTGTCCGTATATGTTTAAGAAAAATTTGCAGCTCATATGAAAAGCTCTGCTTAACATGTAATTTGATTTGCTCAAAAAAGCTCAACAGTTCTATGTAAAATTGATTTTGCCAACTTTTTCTATGACAAAAACATGATCTAGTAATAAACTTACCTCGACAACGTTCATTAATGAAGTCACTTTTTCAATGAGTAATATTATTATTATTATTATTATTATTATTATTATTATTATTATTATTATTATTATTATTATTATTATAATTAGGCAGGCAACTCGCCAAATTATCCAATTTCCTCCATCTGTTACATTTTAACTCCTTACTTCCACTGCACTCTAAGACTTCTCTAAAGGCAATAAAATAATACCCAACTTCCAAATTAATGGACACTTTAGACTTGATCGATATAGATGGGACAGCAGCATATTTATCATTTATTAAACTGAAAAGGACATAAGTCTTCCTTGGCAACAGTTATAAGTTGGAATATTTGTCTTTTCTTAACCTCACTTGCAAAGGAGTTGAAATATGTTATAAGATCATGCTTACACCATTCATTAAAACTCTCTTCATCGTACTCCAAAACCGACTTTAGCACTTTCATTGCTAAACCTTGCGGTCAAATAAAATGCTTAATACACACTATATTTTTATCATTAAGTTAAAAAATTCTAGGTGTATAATTTTTATCCACTTCATATTTAATGACTGCTCTTTAGGGAATTTAAATAATTAAAGGTAAAACTGGCCACACAACAAGAGTGACTCATATTGTACTAAAAACTATTTCCAAATTGCTGGTGTAATTTTACTAAATCAATATTAACTTGATAAAAAACAAACTAATTACACACTACTGTTGATTCACTTTAAACTATAAAATGCACAACTGCAATGAATCAAATAAACAAGCTCATATATTTAATAGTACCAACATGCCTGAACATCAATATGCAAATTATGGCCTGAGAATTGGAATCAGCCTTGTTTTAAGGGAGAATTTTTCTGGTGTACTTTATGGTACTGGATATAATAAAGTTGCAATTTACATTTCACCAAAAGAAGTATGAAAGTAATAGAATTTACATTCTAATTAAAAAAAATTAATTTACCTGAAAATTTTAACGGAGTCTCTTAAACTTATTAAGTCAAAGCTTTTTTTCATTATGAAAGTTCTTAAGTATTAACATATGTATATATCCAATTGTTATATAGGTGGGAAAATATACATATAACAAGAACTAGATATGCAGAAATGGATAAATCACTTGTCACACAAATTTTGTTATATTTTTAACTGCATAAATATTCACGTCTTGTATCATGTGGTTCACATTAAAATGTTTGTTTATACGCTACAAAAAAGGAACTATTTGTTAGTGCAAAAGACTTGTGCTGTGTGAATATGTTTTTATGATGTCTCTTTATTGAGAAAGCATAGGCACGTCTCCTACATGCTTATCTACCCACAGAGCTACCAAGTTTACTAGTGGGTTATCCATAATACCATAGTGCACATACCATCCCTTCCAATAGTCAGATCTGACTATTGGAAGCATTATAATATATGTTACTTGTCAGTTCTTCTTCTCTGAGGCATGTTTTGCATCTAGCAACTTCTTATCGACATATACCTTGTATATAAATATTGTACTTATGAAGCTGTTGATAATGGAGTGGTAATATACCCTAAACTTAGGTAATCATGTTTTACACTAAACTCCATTTACTTACATAAAATAAGATGCATTTTGAGAGAGAAGATGGGAGAGATTCTCCCAAAATGCATCTTATTTTAAATGGAGTTTAGTGTAAAAAATGAATACCTAAGTTTAGGAGAAGTATACCTTGCTAAGATGTCTTAAATCAACATTTTTTTTTTGTATATGATGGCAAAATCTTCAAACAAAAAGCAGGACTAGTAATGGCCAGTCCATTATCACCTTTCCTACTAGATAACCTATTGATGAGCTATTTTGAGATGCACATTACTAAAGCTTTGTAAGGTTTGGTACAGATATGTAAATGATGTATTCACCATAATACACAAAACATGCGGAAGATCCTTTTTAAACCTATGAGAAACTTCAATTAAATTCATTGTCGAAGCTGAAATAGAAAATATATTGTCATTTTTAGATCTGAAAATAATAAAATGTATAATAAACTTGAATTTGGAATCTACAGGAAAAAGAGACAGACAATTATATCAAAGCCCATAGTTTCAATCCTAGATCACATAAAAAGCAGCATTCAACAGCATGACATACAGACTAGAAGCTGCTAAGTCAAATGTGTTTATCAAAGAGATGATTAACAACAAAATTTAAACATTTCAAAAACAGAAGAGAATTAAATGTATCACACCTCTAGAGTGATATAATATAGACAAAAATTTGTTAATAAATCACATATCACCCAGGAGCCAATCAGAGATTTCAAAACATTTTCAATGATTACAATGTCATCTTAGCACCTTAAAGCCAATACAATGTGACAAATTTATTGAACTAAACAAAACAGATTTGAAGGGTGAAGGAACATTGGAGAAACATCCATTACAAGCAAACAGAAAAATCAGCGATGGAGTTGCATTTTTGGAATGAAAATCATAAGAAAGAAAAAAGCATTGTTATTAAAAACAATTCAATAACCAAAGAAATTAAATATATGGGAAAGGGTTTACATAAAAAATATGAGAAGAAACCTAATGAATTTTGACATCTAAGCAGATCACTCTTTATTCAAGTTTATTGCAAGACTGCCCAGGTCAACCCAACTTCAGTGATTGATCCAACAGTTGTTTAACAGCTGAGGATATGGACAAAGATGCATGAAACATGTCCTGAGTAAAGCTCCAGTAAGTGAAGTGAACTATGAACCAACTTGCAGTATTATGCCTAAAGGTGAGAGTGGCAGTCATTGTCTGCAGGTATCATGGTACTGGCGCAACCATACAACAGTTTCCTTGATTGTTTTAAAAAGTTTTACTTAGTAACTTTATTAAACAAGCTGCTGAAACTGGCCACTTTGTTGTCCTTACATTTTGGCACCTCTGTAACTTGCTGTGGTTCACGTTGAGTAAAGGATATTTTGTTCCATTCCTTCCAGGGCAGGTGGGTTTGTCTTATATACAGTATTTTTAATTTATCCGAAAGATGAAAGTTTCTATGGGTTAGGTTAGGGGAGTAAGAGAGCCTTACTAGAAACTGTCATTATGAAACACACTTTGAATTTCTCTAATCAAAATATTTGCTCAATGAGCTGTGGCAGAGTGCTGATTAAGGCAAAATCATGTTCCTTTTAGATTAATTATTTAGAGAGAAAGAAAGAAAGAAAGGAAGGAAGGGTGGGAGGGAGGAAGGGAGGAAGGGAGGAAGGAAGGAAGGAAGGAAGGAAGGAAGGAAGGAAGGAAGGAAGGAAGGAAAGGAGGGAATTATATTTACACATGGGGGTATCAACTGTTGCCTTAAAGAAAAACTCTCTAATTTTTTTTTTTCCACTTATCGCACACCATACATAATTTTTTACATCATAAGGGGTCACTTCATGAGTGATATCAGGATTTCCAATGATGCAAAAATGTTTTTGAAATTTATTATAAAGATCATGATCTGGAACTTTGAAACCTGGGAATCTTTTTCAATTATCTTTGAATTTGATATATGAATCGTAAATGAATATACATTATGTGGTAAAAACAAACCTGTGCCAAAATTAACTTTGTAATTAAATACAGAGTAAAACACATTGCTCGCAATATGAAGGCTACTCAATAGAGACCAAGAGAGACTTTTTTGCTTACAAAGTACATTAAGGTCAAGGTTGGTATGGTATTTTTCAAAGTAGTCCCTATTGAGATGTATGGAATTGGCCCAATGTGTCCGCCAGTTCTGGAAGATGTACTGGAAACAATTTTTTGACATCATCTTCAAAATCGCCTATGCCTTCCTCAAGACAGCCAAAATGCTTGTCCGTAATTTGTTTTTGACACCAAGGAATGGAAAAGTCATATGAAGTTCAAGCAGCATGGAGGGTGGGATACATAACTTGAATAAGAGAGAGGCTGCTAGTTGGTATATATGCAGCCCTCTGGTAAGTAAAGAGGAAAGGCAACATTACAGTAAATTATGACTTCTTTAGTGTTAATATGTAGTATCCCCCTCTTTCACAAAATATTTACAATAGGCAAGTATTAAACTTAAATATATCATATGTACCTATATGTGAGTGTGGACAAATCACTTGCTTCTAAAAACAGTACATATATTTTATCTTTTCCACACTCGTCGACAGGACTTGCTTTGGCTTGCACTAATGCCATGTTTTTTCTGGCAAAATGTTGAGCAACAATGTTGCAAATGCGAGTGTGTGCATTGTATGGTGAAAGTGATGGACAGACAGTCGAAAACACACCATAACCTTTCTTGCCGACAGAACAACCTTGGCCTTTTTTGGCATCGGCGAACCAGGTGATTTCCAGACTGAGCTCACCTATTTGCTTTCAGGGTTGTAATAGTTAGCCATGTCTCATCACCTGTAATTATGGATTTTAAGTATGCCTCGCCATGCTACCAGACACTGAAGCTGCCAAAACACGTCCGCTTACATCATCTTATGTTCAGGCGTCAGCAGTTTTGGCATCCATTTGGTACAGACTGATCATGCAGAATGGTGAATGCACTATTATAGGAAATCTGTAACATGCCTGCCAGTCTGTTCACTTTTATTCATTGATCTTCCCGAACAATGACTGCAGCTGTGTTAATCATGGTCTCATTCACTGGTGATTGGGGCACCTGGATCATCCTGTTTGTTGTTGAAGTACAGCTCTCCTCGAACTCTTTGAACCACCGAAGTGCAGTTGATTGATGCATATCATCGCCATATGCTTGTTGTATGCTTCCATACTGGATTTGTACATATGGAAGCAAACTTTCAGAGCAGTGTATTGCTCATTACATACCGACTCTATTTTATGCAGCCGACTGGCAATACTTGCTCTTTGCTGACATCCTGTACATAGATGCATGTGCATATGCACTTTCAATTTTTTCCACTAATTATATGAGGTTGGTTATGTTTTCCTCATAAATAATTGTTTCATCACCATATATCTCCAATGTGAGATGAGAGAAAAAAAAATAATTCTGTCTCTATTGATTAGCCATCATAATTTAACTGAACTCAACTACTTTGACAGTCAGAAGTTAGATCTTGTGCCAGTCAAATGGGTAATACTTGTGCACATGCCCAGAGGTTAAACCCTATTTGGTTTAAGTTCATTGAATTGCTCTGTACAAAAGCACTTACATTTCTTTACCATTGTATCCTTCTATAGCCAGCTAGATTTTCCATGTAGATAATATAGTCATTCTCTAGTCAACATAATTAAAATCTTCTGTGCCATAAAAAGTGTTCAGAACTATAATTGAGTTTGGCCTCTGCCAATTTTTAAAGATTTATTCCTATAAACATTTTGCACATGTATACCAGAAGAATATGCGTCTAGAGAAAAATTGTTATAACTAGAATAGACACAGAAAGAGAGAGAGGATGCTATGTGGTACATATGCGGCTCTTTGGTAAGTAAAGAGGAAAGGAGACATTATACTAAAATAGGATTTAGCTTTAGTGTTAATTTGCAGTCTTTTTTTCCCTTTTTACAAAACATTTACAATAGGCTAATATTAAACTTATATACATAATATATGTGCGTGTGATGGACAAATCACCTGCTTTTAAAACAGTGCATACATTTTATCTTTTCCACACTATCATACAGGACTTGCTTCAGCAGTAACAAGCTGCATGCACTAGTGCCATTCAATTAATTGCTGATAGGATGGTTTTCTGTTACTGTGTGCAGTAATGCTTTGAGTTTCACAGAAGTCAGTCAGTTTAAAACACAGGGTCTATAAATCCAATTTGCAAACACGGATGAACAATATGATGAACATTTCATAAGCTGAGCTGCAATGTATCAAAACGTGTTTAGCAATTACAGTGCCTGCCTCACACAGGAAATATTTTCAGCAGCATAAGATTGCAGGTCACACTGTGGGCAGGATCATGCAGCCCTGCTATGTACTGCCATTTCCACTTTACCTTCCTGGTAATGGAAAGATAAAACATATACACCATATTTAAAAAATAATAAAAACAAGTTTAATAATAAAAATTGTGTTTGAAATTTGGAGATTTTCTTTTCTTTCCTTCCCATATTTTTTGTCCATGAAACTCCTGCAGTTCTAATCATGGAGAGGACTGCTCCTGAGCAAGCAAGGACATCAGTAAAGATATACACATATTGATGCTGTTAGCCTGGATTGTAGCTTAGGGGAAAGAAATTGTGGGAGAAATGAATGCATGCAATCAATTGACACACACACTTTTATACTTGGCTAGTTGCTTTACAGCCCTCTTGCATGCTTGATGAAGCTTCCAGTCACTCCTTCCTACTTAAATTGCAAACACTTGTGATGGAAAAACTCATTGCATGTACGTTTGAAAGATCTGCATTATAGAACCAGGCTCATCATGACCACCAATATTGATTTGTTATGTAAATTGTGGAATGTAATTCCAGTTTAGATGAAATTCGGCAGTAAATTAGTGCAATTATGATTTCCTCTGTTAGATAACCGTGCCGAGTGCATGTTGAAAATATAAATATGGAGCTCCATATTAAGTACTGTTAATTGAGTAATTAGAAGAACATTTTTTTAATTTTAAATGTAGTTTTTCATGCAAACCTCATGTGTTCATAAGCATTTGAAATTGAAGTTACATAAGAAAAATTGAGATTATGTTTGGCAGTTGTGGGTGGGCAGGACATGGTAGCTGAAGTGGCTAGACTCTAGAGCAGTCCTGGGGAACTCACCAGATGGCTTGCTCAACTTATCACATGGAGTCTCCACTTGTTCTCCTGCTATCATAGTTCTAATGTAAATATTCAGCAGTGAATGAATTTTCATTGGTCATGTTACATAATGTAGAGTAGGGGATCTTTATTTTATGAGAGAAATAAACGTATATTGGTGAAATAATATGATTATAATTACATATATAGCAGTGTTACTGGAATATAAATTTAAATTTCATTAAAATATTAATATGAAGAAATAATGTCTAGCATTGTATGAAGCTATTTATATCATCATGAACTTTGGTACCATTTCCTGTTTACAATTTTATCAACTTGTGGTTCAATGTTCGAACAATTTGCATCCAATGACCAAACTGTGTTTATAATGCTATTTCATCATTCTTCAGGTGGTTTAGTCTGCTGAAAAACTGTTTGCAAACTTATGTTGAATTGAAAAGTGCTAATATACGGCTGCAAAATGATGAAGCTGTGGATAGCTTTGTGCTGGCAGCATAAGAAAGAGTTCTGAACCAATCAATTCTGTTGTTTGCAAAAGAGTACTGTTCTGCAAGTTGATAATCTCAAGTTGCAATATCTCAGCCCAAGGGGTTGTGAGAGTTTCCAGTCTTTATCCATTGCTTTCAATCTTGGAATCTAATTCATTCAGCAAACCTTCTATAATGCGCTTATAACTTAATGAAACATTCTTTTCTCCCTTCTGTAAGAGATTGCAGAGAAGAGCAGTGGTAGAAGTTATTTTCTTAATTTGATACATCTACAGCCACAATTTATCCATGAATGCATCCAAGTGTATTTATTAGAGTAATAATTATATTGTCTTTTCTTCGTAATTTTACATTTAAAATATTCATATATTCTACAAGGTCTGTTTGGAAAGGTAAATCACATATCCAACTATTATTGGACAGCTCTGCATATTCTAAGTGCTCTTTCAGAAAACTTGCTACTGAGCAAGTAGCTGATAAAAAACATTTATGCATATTGCATCTACGTAGTCACCTAACTTGGCAATAGCAAGGAAGATCTTAATATTCGGCATCAAGTTCCTTCATAAATTCTTGGAATTGTCTATGAAGAGCATGCATGCTTCCTTATGAAGCTAATCATCTTCATTGCCATGGAATAACATTGCTGAAGCTTGCTATTTTTACACAGAGTGCTTCACAGTGAATGAATCAGTGCACAAAAAGAACAATATCAACATTTATACCCTTCTCTTCTAAATAATGTTTCCAGTGAACCCATTCATTTTCTGTTATCTTTAAAAGCTCCATCTGTAGCAAAACAAACTTGCTTTGACCATTCCAATTCAAATTTTGCAGCCACTTCAATTACAGTTTGGAATTTATCATCACCTGTTTTACGACCTTTTAAAGAAATAAGATCTGGGAATTCTTCAGTAGTGTTTAATTTGCTATCTATCCCTCTAATTAATATTGCTAACTGAACAATATCTTCCTCATCTGAAGTTTCATCAAGTGCTAATGAATAAAATACCAAGGTTTGAAGTTTTGCTTTCAATTGCTCAACCAATTTGTTGGCTAAATTTACAATATGCTCAGTAACTGTCCCACAAGATAAACCTATTGCATTAAAAGATGGCACTAACATCGGTTTAATATCTTCAACAGCAATAATCACACAATCTTTAACTAACTCCCCCATTGAAAATTATTTGGATAGTTCAGTAATTCATTTTCAAATCCTACAGCTTGCATCCATAAAGGTCTATTCACTCCAATAACATTTTGTTCAGCATTACTCACAGTTTTAGCCTTACGATGTTCGAGGATTTTCTCTCAGGCTATTCCAGTTCATTTTTCCTCGCCATAATGTTCATTGTGAATACTGATGAAGTGTCTTCTTATGTTGTGCTGCAAAGTGTACCTAATTACTGCTCCACATATTAAATAACGTGCATTTTCATTTTGTAATTTACTCTATTTTTGGATGCTCTTTAACATCTCAGGTCATCAGTGTCCCATTCAATTCAGGACACATGAAAAAGCTGATAAATTTTGCTCATAAGCCTCTTCTTTCAGGCTTGAGGTTCTTTAACATACTATAAATCTATGACACAGGACCTTCAGCTTTACTTCTCTTCCGAAGGAAGCCATACTTAGGATTTTTTTACCCAAAAAATCCATTGACCCTGGCCAGGATTGAACTTGTGATCTTGGATCTATGAGGCAAGTACAGTTACCAATAAACCACCAGGACTGACTTCCATCTTACAGAAGCAGAAAATATCATTCCTCTCACTCTGAGTTGGAGGCAGGTTGCTTACATGAACTTATGTTGAATTAAGTCACTGATTATTCTGCACTTGCTCCACAGTGAACCAATATGTGGAGGGAAGGGATTTGGCCAAATAGAGCTCGATCGCAAAGTCGAGCAATGATAAGCAGTTTCCCATGTCTGCTCTAGAGCATCAGCTTTGCAAGTCAAAAATCAATGGTTGAGTCCAGACCATAACCTTGAATTTTTCATATTGAATTCCTATTGCAAAAATATTTTCTGTGTTTCAACATGAATAGAATAATTCAATTAATGCAAGAAAGAATTTTATATTTCATAATATTGAATATAATCTACAATTTTATAGAAAGTCTTATTATATTTTTCCAGGACTTTTTTCAAGCATTATCGTAGTAATGTATTATTTTACCTTTCTGTTAAATATTCCTGAACTTTTTTAATAAAATGAAATATTAATGCTGCTTCCACTTTAAGTTTGTCCCTTATGCTGCTTGTGAGGTTTGCTTTTATGTTAGCAACCTAACCTTGTAGTTAAATTTTTAAGGTATATGTGCTAAAATACATCCTGTTATTTTAAAATGTTAGGTAATGACTTATTGATTGTAAATTCCCTGCTTAGGAAGTTTATTGTTTGTATTGTTATTTTCAGCAATAAATGTTACCAACATTTTACTGAAAATGAAGGACAACAGTATTAACCATTATTGTATGTTTTTCTGTAAATTTTCGCATGTAATCTGTGGTCAATTTGAGAACATAATCAAACGTTTTGATTTCCATTCTGAGATATTACAGATATTTCTGGAAAGCTCCATAAGGTTGTAAAAGGATGGTGAAGCTCACCATAAACAGTCCCTCTCTTTATTTGAATACTCCTGGACAAATGATTTTTGTAAATTTAACCGTTTGTAGCTGAACTGTATAATAAAACAAACTCATCTATGCTGCTAAAATCCATCGAAACTCCCTTCTACTCCCCAGTAATGCAAGCGACTACTCAGCTGAGAGATACGGGAACAGTAAACAATTGCCAACATGTGGATAGCAAGGTTGCTTGTGTGCTACCTACTTGGCTTACAGAGTTCACTAAGCTTGAAGCTAGGGGTGAACATGCTCATACCCTAATGGGTGTATAAAATGTAGAGTTTTATAAACATTAAAAGTTCAGATTTTGCAAGATATATTCTTTTGTACTTTACTTTTTCTAGTAGTAGATCACTACCAGTGCTTTTGATGAAGATTATGAAAATAATACAGCAAGATATGAGGTCATGGATTACAGAATTTTTACATGTATAAACTTCAGCATATTGATTATATAATACAATACATAAATTATAATCATTACTGTACTGATCTTTTATGTTGCTTCAGATACAAAATGTAAAATATGTTCAGATCAATACAATATTACAATTTAAAGATTGTGCTTACATAAATAACAAACATAAAAAGTTTGACTCTAAACACATCTTTTCACAATAGGTATTGCATGAAACATGGCACCATAAATGCAGTGCTATTTATGCTATAAATGCATAAGCACAAACAACTTGAACCTGTCTTTTGTGTGCAAAGCAGCAAGAGCTTTTGGATTGGGAACAAACCATCTGGTATGGCATTACTTAGTTCCAAAACCATTATTTTGAAAGAATGCAATTTTAAATATTAAAATCACTTTCAATTTAAAACAAAGAACATTCAGTAAACCTTTTTTCCCTCCATTCAGATTTAAAAAGGATGCACTTATTGTCATATCAAGTGACTTCTCTCATTATTACTCTGATCCAAGATATGAAGTCATAATTGCAATTTAGAACTGAGTTCTACAAAGCCACTTAATATAATGAATTCTACAGTCTCTTTCCCTGTAATTCATTAGTAGCATGCATAATGAAATTTCTATCTTTATCAGGCAATTTTTAAGTGTAATCTTGACTCCAAATATATAACAAATATTTACACCTGGCCTTGATTTATCTTTTACTTGAACACTTTGGATAAGCTGGGAAAGTGTTATCCATATTAAACATGAAATTAATTAACTTGAAATGTTAACTGGAACTTGTACAGTTAATCATATTATTAAGATCATTGTATGACTGAGTCACACTACACATTCTTATTGGCTCCACTTACTTGTTTAAATGTTATATATTTACTAAGTAGTACATTCAGTTTGTAGTCAAAGTACATGTACTACATTTAAACATGTGGAGCCAATAAGAGTGTGTAGTTTCACTCAATCATACATAAATCTTAATTATATGAAATTAATTATCCAATTTGTAACAGTGCAGGAGTAATCAGATTCTTGACCAGTTCTACAAAACCACAGAAAATGCTTGCAGATAGTAGGGAAGGAAATATTTCTGTTATTTGAAAATGCTGCCATTTGGAATCTGGTCTTTTAATCAAATATTTTTACTGCTGCAGATTTCATGTGAATGATAATTCTCCAGTAACTTCTACAAATGCACCTACCAAACAGTTTCCAATCTTCCTGAAAGTTCAACAGTTCAGACTGATCATCAGCAGTCATTCCACATACTTGTAAGTGGAAGACTCCTGCTGTGCCAATGAAAACCATTTGTCGAGAAATATTTCCAAGATGGAAAATCAGTCTGAAGAAGATAATGAAGACATGCATTTTGAAGATGTCTGTGTTGAAGTCAAAGACTGGGGTGTCAGTTCTTTTGAAATAAGCTTTGTTTTCATTCAGTTTACTAGAAAATAATTGCCATTATGTACGAAAAGTGATCTGACACCAGTGATGATAATGAAATCAAAATTAAATTCCTTCATTGATATAAATCTGATTTTTGTGTATCCAGATATTGATGATATAAGTTTTGTGCCATTTGTAAATATTGAGAAACTTCTATGTTATTTGTCACGAAAAGTAACTGAGAGAATGGCTGTCAGATTAAAATTTCCAGTGAATTTTTCAAAGATAATGCTTATTAAGTATAATATTCTATTCATGTTATGGATTTTAGTTTTGGTAATGTGACACTAGTTTTAGACAAAGATTCTAAAAGGCCAGTAGCCACATTTATTTTTATTACAATTTCTTTTTAACATATAGGGTGATTCGTTTGGGTTTGGATAAAATGAAAACACTATAAAACATTTTCTACTAAACTTTACATTTTAAAACTTGGTGTACAACATTGAAATATGGGATATTTCTCAGAATGCTATATGGCCTTCATTGTATATTCTGCACAACTCATAACAGTGATGCAGTTCAGCCCATGTCTTTTGTAACATCAGAGGGATGATTTTTTGGAATGCTTGAGTAATTTTTTATTTCTTTGGAAAATGACAAACCTCCCATGCCCAGTGAGGGGGTGCACCCTTTCTGCAATACAATTTTCACATTGTTATCTTCATCAAGTTGTGCTACAGAAACAACTGCAACATATCCAAATAAGATTCGTAGCACTTGCTGTTGATTTGTAGTAGGCATTTCAATCATCTACGATTTTCATTTGTCATTAGGTATTGTTGATTTTCATTCTTGCCATATGCGAAAACTTGCATTTTTTAAGCAAAATATTACCAGTAAGAAATGTCTCCCACTATCATATTAACTTTTATAATTATATTTAATATTATCCATACCCAAGTGGAACTCCCTATATAACCTGTTCGATATTTACTGATTAGCCCTAAATTAATAAAGATATATTTGGTGTACTTAGATCAAAAATGTACTATTAGAATGAAATGTCTTTTGGTTTAAATTGTATTATTTTCTTACCCATATGTGTGATTAATGTAGCAAAATTTACACAAAATGTAATTATTTTGTTACTGAATCAAACCTTCCACAGTATGGGTCAAGTCTCTCCTATATGAGGAGGTTTGAACCCACTTGTAAGAGTTTCATTAAAATTATCCAGTATCTTCAGTGGTTCTAATAATAAATATATTTTATCTGTGTACTTTAAGTTGTTTAACATATGATGTGCACATTCATTATTTTGAAAACTTGGTAAAGTAGGAAAAAAAAATTATTTGCATAAAGTGGGTCAAGTCTTCCTTTGCAGATACATACAGGGTAAGTCAGAATAACACTGAACAACTCTAAGGCATGATTCAGGGGATCTATTCAAGTATTTTCTTATAGGGAATGTTTTCCTGTAAACATCTTGCTATCGAGCTAGAGGGCATTAAGTTTTCCAAAAGTCCAGTCGGATTAGATGAAACTGTGCTGAAAAGGTGTTTAATGCCCATTTTTACTACTGAGGCATCACAAGTGAAAATTGACTTAATAACTTGTGAATATTTATTATATGGCACTACAAGAACAAAATATGAATTGAACAAGTGTATAAGTATGAATAAATTCATGTGATATGTGTCGTACTAAACACTCTTATTGCTTCACTTACTTGTGTGATATTTGGAACCGGTTTCGAAGACCTTTGTCTTCATCTTCGGCCAAGAGTACGACTGATAGGAGAGTCCAACAGCTCTGTAGAGATGAAGCACCAACCTGGTGGTTTTTTAATGTACTTAAAGTTGGTGTTTTCTACCTTTGGAATATCAAAGTTCATTAATCGATCTCTGTATTTATGAATGTAAATTTTTTCCCAAGTATCCAGTTCTATATGTCCCCGAGTCTCTTTTAATAAATCCACCTTCTTCACATCTCGTGGAATGTAAACATTTGCTATCCTCCTCATTATGTTCACTTACATTAGTGCAATAAAAATAAACAGTGATGACATATGCTCGCTCATAGTAATCCAGCAGGCTTGCAAGATATGAGTCTGAGAGGTACTCATTCATGTGGCAGCATGAATATCTCACACTCGTACATGTGCAGATAAACAGTTCAAGCCCCCTCGCACTTCAGTCCCCTTTTTGCCATCTTCTGATCACCAGACTATACCATACTTCTTGCAGGAACCATAAAGTTGCTGTATAATATGCGCACAATCTCTTTACCAAATAAACGTGTACAGGTTTCAGGTTAATGATGATATAAATCATGTCAAAAACAGAACACAAGTGATATTCCAAAATGCAAACAAGAAAATAATGCCATGGGGGATCTATTTGCAGAACTTTCTACTAACCTGACACATCTTTTGAAAAATGTTAATACCCTCTAGCTCAACAACAAGATGTTTATGTGCATACATTTCCTGTAAGACAATACTCAATGGAACCTGTTTTAGAGTTGTTTGGTGTTATTCTGATTCATCCTGTATTTATCAGATATTCTGGGAACTGCTACATTTCCTTCTCCTTTCAGCAGTTGATTCAGTTTTTCCTTCCACATTTTCAGCTTAATTTTATAATTTCTAGTTGCATTACAGTTACTTTTGTTTTTTCTTTATGTCAATATTCATGTTATGACTATTTTTTTTGTACTTGCAGCAGCATGAAATTTCAAATAATGCTTTCCTTGATCTTATTACAATATCTGTGATGCTTTAATTTTTTCTGTTTTAATGCTCGAGTTTGTGATTTGTTTAGCAGTACTGGGAACAGCTTCAGAAGAGTCAGAAAATTATTTTGTAATTTTAAGTTTTTCACTCATATTTAACACTTAGCCACAGAAGCAGTTTATCAACACTGTGTGTGTAGAAGCAGACAAAGTCTGAGTTTACATATGCTCGCACAAAACATGCGATGTCTTTCAAGTCTGTTCTGGAAAAATGGCCAGCAAAAGCTTGCTAGATTAAAATTGCTTACATGCATGAATCAAAGCAGATCAATCTAAAGCTGCAAGTTTAAATGTAAAGATTACACTTTAAATTTAAAAACTTGTCTCCAAATCAAAGTTAGAATTTTCTGCATATGACTCCATGTCTGATGTAAACAAATGCACATTATAATATGACAAATTACTGTTACGAAATCACTCAAATTTCACTAATTTTGTTCCACTTACTTGGACATGTTTCAAAGGCGATTGCCTCCATCTTCAGCTTGGTCAGCTGGAAATTTGAGAGATTTTGTAACAATAATTTGTCATATTATAATATATTTCACTGTGAAAATCCCCGATACAAAAAAATGCACATTAATTTGGATCTTTCTTACTGTATTCACAATGAATTCCTTAGGGAGAAGAACCTAAAGAAATATATCTTTCTGACACATTTCAGATTTAAGCAAGACACTTTGCTTTCTTGAACTCATACAATAAACTTTTTTGAAATTATTTACATATTTATCTAACAGAAATAACAAATCTGATAAAGATTAGAATTCTGTGTCGCAATAGTTCACTCCATGTCAAATTAAAATTGTGAAAAGTCAAGCTCTAAACATGAATGTCAATCTGAAAGTTTTAAAATTTAGTTGTAGCTTTAACAGTTTTCAAATTATTTTATTAATTTTTGAATCTGTTTAAACACTTTGAAAATGCCTCTAACCGAGTTTCTATTAAGCTCCATTGGCGTCTTCATATGATGGGAAGTGACAACCATGAAACTTTTAATTGAAATCATTTTATGATATAGTCGAACTACACACTCTTTTCTTTGATTTTAGGGGAAAGGAAAAAGTCAATGGGGCCAGTCTGGAGAAGATGTTGGGAAATACTCTGAGCTTATATTGGCCAACAAATTGAGTATTCTGGCTGCTATATGTACAGCAGCCTGTAGTGATGAAACAGCACGTGATTGGTCTTTGATCTTGGATGCTTTACTTTTCATGCTGCAATGACTGGCAGCAGACAGTCATTCACATACCACTCTGCAGTAACTGTAACTGTTTTATTGGATCCAAGATTGCAGGTTCAATCCTGGCTGGGCTCAATGGATTTTTTGGACGTAAAGATCCTAAATATGGCTTCCTTCTGAAGGGAAGTAAAGCCGTGAGTCCCATGTTGTAGATTTAGGGCATGAAAAAGAACCTCAAGCCTGAAAGAAGAGGCATCTGAGCCAAATGTTGGCCATTTCACGCCCTGAATTAAATGGGATGCTGATGACCTGAGATAATATAGAGCATCTGTAAATAAAACGGGAGGGAAAAAAAATCCATGGTTCATTTCCTGTAATGAAGTTGTAGATGTCCTTGTTTTTCCCATTGTTGCATTTATTTAGCATAATATCACATAATTTCCTGCAAGCTGCTCTGTTATGAATGCAGTACCCATTGAGAATGCTTGGTTACTTGAAGATGTTTGAGAAAGGGAATATTCACTGCCAATGAAAATCATTTTCCAGGGATTCCTGCCCTCTTGGGAACTTCTGAAAACCATTTCCAATGGTGGTTAGGGATATTGCTGAGTCATGAATAATGCCCATCAAAGACTCGTGACAAAGCTCTGCTGTTGAACCCTTTATGTGAAGTCATAATAAATCATGACATGAAAATCTCATCATGACAGCTTCATAGCATTTGCCTGTTTGTGCATTTCCACTACCAAAAATTTTGCAGTGGCCCTTGCATTTTCAGTATTCTAATATATGGATGTCATTATATCATCAGTGTTTTAACTCTGATGTTAGATGAAATATTAGCAGGGTTAATGTGTACATAGTCTTATAAATAATGGAATACACTTTGCCCCCTTATCTCTTGTTCAAATGGCTGCTGATGTTTTTCCATCTTCAATAAACATTCTTCCTTAGCAGAATTAAACAGTCAGCATTTATCTTTGTTTCAAAGTGAAATGGTCTGTGAAAGAAAATCATAAAGCTGTAACAGCATTACATAAATTTGAATCGGATCCAAAGAAGGTAATTAATTTGTTTGAACAGCTAGGAATTTCAGTAACCTTTGCACTTTGCTTTGTTCTAATCTGCAATGTAATAAAAACAGTTCTGGAATGTATCAGAAGAAATGGTCAGGAAACAAAAAATAATGTTGCAAAAAGCTTCCAATGCCAAAAATGTCTGCAGGTCTTACTTGAAGATTTAGTACTTACCACCAATGTACAGAATAACTCTCTATACTTGATTAAAGAAAATTAGACCGGAGAGATTGCATAACATCCTTCGATAGAATGCCAAAAATCCACATCAGAGAAACATTTTTGCAGACGAAAAATATTCACAACAGACAAAAATGTAACTTGCAGAATTACAAAGTGTACACTTGGAACTGTGAAGAATCTCACCAGGTTGCTTTCTGAGTCTTGCATGACCATCATCCAGCATCAGTGACGGTTATTAAGGTTTATTTTTGTGAAAAGGGGATCTAAATCAGTGCCCTGCTCACAAAGCTCAAAAGACTTAACAATGGCTCAAGGGTGTGTCAAATTGCATCACCTATATGAATTAGTCATCGTTAATACATGAACCCCTCTGGACTATAAACTGTGAGGCAATTTGGAGACCAAGACCAGCTTTTCAAGATACAGCAATCTTTAAAGTATTAAAAAATCCAGCAGTGTGGATTTGGGCATAAATTCTTATTAACTGCTATAGATGACTGGCCAAGGCATTTAAAGGCACATGTAAAGGCTAGAGGGGGATATTCTGAATGACCTTATAGGGTAAATATTCAGAATAGTCTGCTAGCATTTTCTCACCATGTTTCCAGTCTCATGATTCACAGCTGCAGCTTGTCAGTAAATGCTGTATCATTTCTTAAAATGCTGAAGCCACCCATTTGAGTACTGAAATACCAGTACAAATTTTAGAGTTATTTCATCAATTCCTCTTCTAAATCAGTTTGTTTTGTTCTTGGATGTGTGTTAGTTTATTTGTGTCTATACCCACTACTTTGCATTGCAGTTTGGGCTTATACTTTCAAAGTTTTAGAATGGTGTCATTTAGCCATATGATCACTTTCAACACCATCTACAAAAACATGAACAGGATGCTGCAAATCAAAGATTAGTTCAGAAAAGCAGGAAAAGGAGAAATAATACTTCCATTGTGAGCGAACCTGATTTGCCTCACTTCCATCTTCCATTAATTCTAAGCTAGGAGAAAGGAGAAACAACCATCTCAAGGCCAGCATATTACACTAGCTAACAGTTAAAATGTGTCTTGAATAAAACCATTTGTTCTTTACTAAATTCATGAAATTTTTCCCATTAGCTCTTGTTTATAATATATGGGGGGTGTATCAGAATCAGTTACTAATAAGCATTCATTTTGATCTTCCTGAAATGGCCTTCAAAATCCCACTTTGTAAACAGCATGATGCTGTCCCCTTCATGAAACATGATGGGTGTATTGTTGTTTGTAGTTAATTTTTACTGTGTGCTTAGCAACAGGTGAAGGGAAGGGAGGACAAAGCATGTAGCCTGTGGTGGCTGTGTTAGTTGGCACATTGAAGCACAATTTCTGCCTGCAAATACCTGACTGTATATGTTGTGTGTGGTTAAAGACCTGATACAACAATTCCGTAATAGTGCTTCAGTTTAGTTTAATTTGTTTATACTAGTATAAAGTGATGCACAATTCAATGTCTCGTATATGTGCAAACTCTGCTGATAATTTTTGCTATATTTGTGGACAGGTAACTTTGAAATCACAAAAGCAAACAATAAGCAATGATTAAGAAAGCACATGACATGCAATGTGTATGAGGGTCTCCATTTCTGGTTGAATCATAAAAGATCATCATAGAGATTTGCTATTCCTATGATATGGAGAGAACCTTAAACTATAAAATAATTGTTACTTTTGCGTGACAACTCTTAACACATGGTATTTCAAAGAAGAAACATCAGCAAATACCATCAGCTATGCGATCAGTGCCTCCTGGAGTCAAGACTGCCTGTTCTGATCCCATCAGATTTATACAGTAAGTGACGAAGATAGTAGTGAATCTACTGCCACTCCAACACCTTCAAAGCAGAGTACATCTTAAGATTGTTATTTTTGGTGTAATGAGGAGTCTACACAGCACAGTAAAACAACACAGCATGAGTGATAAGTGATGACTGATAATCTGATAAGAGATATAGAATTGTCTAAAAGTAAAGAAGAATTATATTGTACTTATGAAGCTGTTGACAATGGAGTGGATAAATCCTACACTTATGTAATCAATTTGCTTACACTAAAACTCCACTTACTTTTATAAACTAAGACTAGTTTCGGAAGAAGATCTCTTCCATCTTTAGTTTTTGGCCGTACTGTTGTTTCTCGAACTGGTGGCTGGATATCCGGATGTTCTTGTGGTGTCATCTGGTGATTGAAGGATGAACTCGCTGAGTTCGTCAAATGGAGGAAATTCAAAATTCATTAAGTTTTCTTTGTTCTTTAATATGAAAATTCTTTCCCAAGTGGATAACTCTATTGGGTTGTGAAGATTTTTTAGCAATTTAATCTCTGGTTTTATTTTGTGATTCCTGGTCCAAAAGTGAGCTGCAACTGCTGATTTATCCACCTGTTTGTACCGAATATTTCTGAAAAGTTCTTTCTTTCGAATTTCTAAATTTCTCTTTGTTTTTCCTATGTATCTTTGTTCACAATCAACACACTGTATTTCGTAAATTCCTGATTTCTGTTCTGTTGGTATGGACTCTTTTAATGTGCATCCTACTAAGTTCCTAATATTATATTTGTTCTTCAGGGCTAAGATTATCCCATGTTCTTTGAAAATCTTCATGAATTTGTTGTGGTAAATCCGATGGTATGTAAAGCTTTTAAATTTCTATTCCTCTTTGATGTTCTTCAATGTGGAAACTTCCCTTATCATTTTTTGTCTTTTGAATTTATTGATAATTTTTGTTATTGTGTCCTTGTTGAAACCATTGGTTGTAACTGTCTTTATTATCTGTTGATATTCTCTCTTGTATTCTGTTTCTGTGGGTGGGATATGTGCCAAACTATGAAAAACTGCATATTTATGTGGAATGGGGTTATAAACTATCATTTTTTATGTAGTTTTCTATGTGTGTTTCTTTTCTGTGGATCCCAAACTTCAAACAATCTCCATCCCTTATGATTTTTAAATCTAGAAATGGGAGCCAACCATTTCTTTCTTCCTCTATGGTAAATTCTATTGAATTGCACTGTAGATTGAGAAGTTTCAAAGCATCTCTTGAGTGTTTCTTTGGTATTATTGCAAAAATATCATCTACATACCTATGCCATGTCTTGAAAATTAAAGGGAAGGCATTTGTGCTAAACTAAACTACGCTAAACTAAAAAAAAGTGAAAAATCGTTTATAAAAATAAAATGTAAAAAAGTTTTAGAGAAAATAAAAAACGGGAAAAAAACAAAATATCATAGGAGGACATTAAAACAACTAAAAGATAAACCAGTGATACACACAAAGGCAGATAAGGGCAACAAAATAGCAATTTTAGACCAAAATGATTACATAAATAGAGTAGAAAGTATGTTAAAAGGAGAGAATTACAAAACAGTTGAAAAGAATCCACTCAACAAATGCAATAAAATGTTAACCGAAACATTAAAGGAAATAAAAACACTATCCACTGCAGAGAAACAAAAAATCAAACAGAGCAATCCGGTACTTCCTAGACTTTATGCATTACCGAAAATACATAAAAATGATAATAGCATGAGACCCATAATAAACAACATCAATTCACCCACTTACAAAGTAGCAAAAAAATTGATCAATATTTTCAATTCCTTCAAAAAATTTCAAAGTTTGAGTATTAAAAATTCAGTAGAACTAGTTGAAAAACTCAAACATAGTAAAATTACATCTGAAGACTTATTGGTATCTTTTCACGTAAAAGCTTTATTTCCGAGTATACCAATAGAAAAACTTGTAATCATGGTCAAAAAATGGTTAACATCCATAAATTTACAAACACAAGAAATAAAAGACCTATTAAAACTTACGATGGTATGCATTCAACAAAATTACTTTAGCTTCAACAAAAGATATTACCAGCAAGTTTCAGACTTGTCTATGGGAAATCCTTTGTCACCATTCCTAGCAAACTTATTCATGAGTGCCCTTGAAATACACATCCAAATGCCTTCCCTTTAATTTTCAAGACATGGCATAGGTATGTAGATGATATTTTTTGCAATAATACCAAAGAAACACTCAAGAGATGCTTTGAAACTTCTCAATCTACAGTGCAATTCAATAGAATTTACCATAGAGGAAGAAAGAAAGGGTTGGTTCCCATTTCTAGATTTAAAAATCATAAGGGATGGAGATTGTTTGAAGTTTGGGATCCACAGAAAAGAAACACACATAGAAAACTACATAAAAAATGATAGTTATAACCCCATTCCACATAAATATGCAGTTTTTCATAGTTTGGCACATATCCCACTCACAGAAATGGAATACAAGAGAGAATATCAACAGATAATAAAGACAGCTACAACCAATGGTTTCAACAAGGACACAGTAACAAAAATTATCAATAAATTCAAAAGACAAAAAATGATAAGGGAAGTTTCCACATTGAAGAACATCAAAGAGGAATAGAAATTTAACAGTTTTACATACCATCCGATTTACCACAACAAATTGAAGAAGATTTTCAAAGAACATGGGATAATCTTAGCCCCGAAGAACAAATATAATATTAGGAACTTAGTAGGATGCACATTAAAAGAATCCATACCAACAGAACAGAAATCAGGAATTTACGAAATACAGTGTGTTGATTGTGAACAAAGGTACATAGGAAAAACAAAGAGAAATTTGGAAATTCGAAAGAAAGAACTCTTCAGAAATATTCGGTACAAACAGGTGGATAAATCAGCAGTTGCAGCTCACTTATGGACCAGGAATCACAAAATAAAACCAGAGATTAAATTGCTAAAAATCTTCACAACCCAATAGAGTTATCCACTTGGGAAAGAATTTTCATATTAAAGAACAAAGAAAACTTAATGAATTTTGAATTTCCTCCATTTGACGAACTCAGCGAGTTCATCCTTCAATCACCAGATGACACCACAAAAACATTCGGATACCCAGCCACCAGTTCGAGAAACAACAGTACGGCCAAAAACTGAAGATGGAAGAGACCTTCTTCCTAAACAAGTCTTAGTTTATAAAAGTAAGTGGAGTTTTAGTGTAAGCAAGTTGATTACATAAGTGTAGGATAAAGAAGAATTGTTCACATCTAGATTACAGTCAGTGGAATTGTCTTGACCAGAGGATAAATGTGACTATCCTCCATGACTGCCATACTCCATTCCTACCATTTTTCACAAAAGAAAATTACTTGATATTTTGCAGTAATATAGCAACTCTAAAAATTTACTACAAAATTGATGATTGGAGATTTATCACAGGTTCATCAAATTTAAGTCTAAAGGCTGTCCTTCTGCATGCCAACTTGTTTCCATTAGTTTCAATTGGTATGCAGCTTACATGAAGGAAACTTTCATAACATGAAGCAACGTTATGAAGAGTAAACTATGACAAGTTTAAGAGCAGATTTCCAGTGATCTCGAAGTCATTGTCATCTTACTTGGCTTGCAACAGGGTTATACCAAATTCTGTTGCTTCTTGTATCTGTGGGATAGCCGTGCCAAGGTATGTCACTACAAACTGAAAGATTACTCATGCAGCAATCACTTCAACCTGGAACACAGAATTAATTAACCAACCACTTGTAGAATTCAGCAAAGTTTTACTCCTTGCTCTTCATGTGTCACCAACTTCCTTGGAGGTACAAAGGCAGAAAACTAAACTCACAAGCAAAAAAAAAAAAAAATCACTTACAATGCTCACTAAAATGAAGTTAAATGTAAATTTTAAAGTAATCCCAGAAATAGTACTGTTGGAAACATTCTCATTTCTAAAGATTACACTTTAATGAACTTTAACACATAAATTTGCACTTGTTTTTATAAATTTTGGGACAATGACCATAAATGAAAGATATGCACTTTGTCAAAATTTTTTACTACTTTTATGCTCAATATTTGTCCACTAAACTTCACTTATGTTGAAGATGGAAGTGTTATTGATGCAGACAACCTCAACTCATCCTAAAAATAACAAAATAAAGGCTCAATATCTGGTGTGCCCTCCTCTAGCCAATCTCTTGGATATGGTTTCAATTAGGGTTCTGACCACCACGGGGGCCAAGGTCATTAAAGTATGGACTCTTGAACAGAAGGTCTGGGGTTCGATTCCCTCCCTCTTCTTCTCTAACTGAGGTTTTTTCTAGATTTCTCTCAGTCCTCGTAAATGGCAAAAGCCAGGGAGGTACCCTAAACTTAGGCTTGGAATGCTTCCTTCCTTAAAATAAAATCCTTTCTTAATTAATCATTTCATCTCATGTATCATCAGTGTCCACTGTATGTGGTGCCTCAGTAGTAAAAATGGACGTTAAAATACTACCAATTAGGGTTCTGATGTCTCTTTGGTTGATAATGTCCCATTCTTCTTGGAGTGCCACCACAGTTCCTGTAAGTATCCGGGGCAGGATTAACACCTCAGATGCATCTACCCAACATATCCCAGAGATGTTCTACAGGGTTTAGGTCAGGGCAGCAAGCTGGAAAGTCAAATAGAACAATCCCTAAATCATCAAGATACCACAATTCAATATGCATTGTGTGTGTGGATGAGCATGCATGCATATGAATTCATCTCTCACAATTGGAGCATAGGACATGGCATGATTGGCAAGAACCTTGTTTTTCCAATGTATTTTTGGTTACAATCTGCACATTTTAATTTCGTAAATTCCTGATTTCTGTGAATTCATCTCTCACAATTGGAGCATAGGACATGGCATGATTGGCAAGAACCTTGTTTTTTCAATGTATTTTTGGTTACAATCTGCACATTTTAATTTCATAAATTCCTGATTTCTGTTCTATTAGTATTGAGTTTTTTAAATTTCGTGTCGGAACTAATACAGTGAAGCAATTAATTTATTCTTGATAGATAGTGAGTCCATTTAATACTCTTATGCTTCACTTACCATTGAATTATACAGAACATATTTCACATGATGTGGGAGGAGGCCTGTGAAAATGTTCTGCATAATTCAATGGTTAGTGGAGCACAAGAGTGTTAAATCGATTCCCTATCTAATTAAGAATAAATGGTATCTTTTGCTGTGGAACCTACTAAATTTTTGATATTATATTTGTTCTTTGGAACTTTATGCCATGTTTTTTTAATATCCTACTGAATTTGTTGTAGTAAGTCGGATGGTATGTGAAACTTATGAATTTGTATCTTTCCTTGATGTTCTTCAGTGTCAAAACCTCTCTTATATAGTTATGTCTTTTAAATTTATAGATAATTTCTATTACTGTGTCTTTATTGAAACCACTGATTATTGCTGTATTAATTATCTGTTGGTATTGCACTTAGTACTCTGTTTCTTCAGATAGAATATTAGTTATGTGTGCCAAGCTCTAGAACACTGCATATTTGTGTAGGGGTAGGGTTTTAGCTTATTTTTATGTATTTTTCTGTATATGTGTCTTTTTATGGATTCCAAAGTTCAGTCTCTTCATTTCTTATAATTTTTAATTTAGGAATGGGAGCCACCCATTTTTCTTCTCTTCCATGGTAAACTGAATAGATTTATGTTGTAAATTAATGAGTAAATCTATAGCTTTGGAAGTACAATTTAAATGATGAAATAGCAGTCTAAACAATGGACTTTATGAGGCATACCAGCTCCAAAAAAGGCAAAATGCATTCGATCCACTGGAAAGAAGGCTTCAGTTTTTTTAACTTGAAAGGAATTTTCTTGATTGAATACTTGAAGAAGGGAAAACCATTACTAGAGAATTCTACACATCACTTTTGGATAGAATGAAGGAAACAATCATGCAAAAATGTCTGGGAATGGCAGAAAGGTATTGTTTCACCATAACAATGTGCCAGTGCATTCAAACTGCATTATTCAGGAAAAATTTACTAAATTAAGATCTTGAATGCTTTTGTATCCATCCTATTTACCTAATCTTGCTCCCTTAAATTACCATCTGTTCCCAGAACTGAAAACTTTCCTGGTTGGACACAAATTTAAGTCAAATGAAGAGATCATACAGGAGGTAACTTAGTATTTTGAGGGCCTTGAAGAAACCCACTTCCACTAGGGATTCATCGGCCTTCAGAAACATTGGAGCAGGTGCATTGAACTTCGAGGGGACTATGTCGAAAAACACAGTACATTGCAAGACTGAACTTGTTCGTTTTAATATCAAACCACCAATGTATTATGTTACATTGTACTTAGACATGTAATAGAAACTGTTGTCATGAATATACATATGTTAGCTTTTAGTATGAAGTAATTGACAAGAAGAAGTGCCAATATTGGTGTACATCAAGCATGAAGATAAAGATGCTGTTGCTGATACAGAAAAAATTCCTCACTTCTTTATCTATCAAACATTGTACACAGATAGTAATACTACTCATTATGTTCTGTTCCTCCAACAAATGCTCAGTGCTATAGATACCAGTTTAAACCAGGATCTTTCATTTACAACAGCAAGTGACTTGTCACATGATAAAGCTGCCTATTAAAAACTTCTAAAATCTCATTTTCATGCAATTTGAATTGCAAAAAATATAAATACTGAAAATGGTATAAAATTTGTTCCCTCAGTTTTACATATCTTCATCATCTCTATCTTTTCCACGCTCTTTTTTTGTTTTCTTAATCTTTTTGCTGAGGGGACAATAATAAACCCTGTGACGAGACAGTTCCATGGATCTTCGGAATGTTTCATGGCAATCCATGCATGCAAAAGGTTTGTAAGGTGTGTGTTTTTCCTTATAATGTAAATTAATATTACTTTTAAATTTAAATGCTCCTGTGCAATATATGCACACAAACGGTTTAGAGAGGTCAGTGGAGGCTGTAATGTTATTGATCTGTGCACCACAGTTGACCTTGCTTCCATAACCTAGTTCAATAGGGATTTGCATAGTGAGAATTTCAGGTCGATGAATTGATCTTACGTGCACTTTAAGATTCTCTGTATCACCAAACTGATCCATACAATAGCAACAATCATAAGTTATGCTCCCTCCAGGTTCACCCATCATCATTCCTATTCTCAGCTTCTCACCAGCATGGAACACTGTGGGATCATCGTCATAAATCATTCGTCTCTCCCGCTCCTCTTCCTCTGCTGATTTCTCCTTTCCTCCTTCTTTATGAGGCATCTGGCTTCCATTTTCATTGGTACCAACTATATTTACTGCCCCATCCTCAGCTTGCCTACTTGTACCAGCATCATCTGGAGTAGCTCCTTGTCTCCATGTCTTCTTTGCTCTCTCAGCCTGCAACAAAATTATTAAGCAACTTGTACTTAATGAGACAACATGCTAATGCAGACTGTAGTTACCAGAGAAA
Organism: Metallyticus violacea; assembly: GCA_030762175.1. Classification (NCBI taxonomy): domain Eukaryota; kingdom Metazoa; phylum Arthropoda; class Insecta; order Mantodea; family Metallyticidae; genus Metallyticus; species Metallyticus violacea. The sequence continues at coordinate 19,600,948 of CM060830.1, read as the reverse complement.
ATGATGGTTTTATATCTACCATTCAATAGTATTGCCAATTCAACTTTATTGTTTTCTGAGGTTTTTAATAAAAATACTTTACTGTTATGGTATGTGACACAAAATAATTGCCAAATTACATTACATACAAAGCATTGTCAATTTATTTGCATAATTTGACCAAGTGATAGTGCATATGGAACAATAATTTAAACATATATAAAAGATGTATGATAATTCATACAAAAGTGACATATGCAAGTTTGTGAGCACATAATGTCTGAAAAGGTATTATCTTCAAAGAACACTTTAATGTTATCAGTACACTTTAATAATTTAGATAATTTACTTTAAAATGAACATGGCAGGTGCAGCTTTTAATTCTTTAGGCAGCAAGTTGAAAAGCTGTACACTTGAAATCTTTTCAAATAATTTTAGTTGTAATCAGTGACTGCAAGTTTATCTTTATTTTTGCTAGCATAACCATGCATTACATAATTTTTGATAAGGGATGTATTTTTGTGTATAAAATGCTTTTTAAATAAAGAGATTTGCCAGTATCATGATTCTTAATTTTTTAAAAGCAAGTTGACAGGAATCCCTATGTACCATAGAGCTCCTTTTTTTTTAGGAAGCATGGTGAAATTTAGAGCTTTTCTTCTGAAATTAGTTCTTTTAACATTGGCAGTTGAAAACTGCATTATTCATACACTCAGATTAGTTCATGTAGATTACCAATGTAATAAATGGACACTATTTTATGTTTTTTAATTAAATATTTAAATAAGCAAGTGGGAAGTCAAATAGACTGCCACTGCTACAGACTTCAAGAAAATAATCAATCATGCATTACAGGCTGAACTAAATTGTTGTTCCTTTTGATAGCACATTCATTGGGCACAAATCTATACTTATTATTTTATTTGAATTAATTCTTATTTTAGGATATGCAATTACTTGTGGTTGTTACACTGGTACAACACAAATATGAGAACTTACTGAAGCATTGAATAAGGAAAAACTTGTTTTAGTAAAGATTGCAGCATATTTTGTGTGCGCAATTTTATTACATGTTGCATATGTTTTGTGTTTTTAAAATTTATATCAAAGGCATACATAAACAAGTTGAATTATGTACAATAGAAGAGCAATAATAGGATTTATATACAATGCCTTCTGTACATTGCTATGTCCTTTATTTCTTAAGAAATTCTCATAAGATAATATTTCAAGTGGATAACAACTTCCAGTTTGTGCTCTAATGGAAGCAAACATTAACACTGCTGATGCCAGAATGTGAGAGAGGATCGTCCAATAACATTAAGAACATTTTCATAAATTCTGAAATGCTGGAACAGATGTATTGCATCTGACAGGGACTACTTCATGAAAGATTTTCAAAAGTATGAGAATGAGTAAAGGTATGCTGTAAAAAATTATCATTCTTTATTGAACAGTCATCATCATGATTCATTGTTGCAAAGTTCATGTTATCTGATGCTAATAGGGTTCAGGAGTGTAAACACTGCGTTTCTTTTCTGGCGAAACATTCATTTACTTGGTGTACCTCAGATTTAAGTAAGACGTGTTTCATAATTCAGTGTGATGTCCAAATTGAATACAGAGCAGTGATTTAACTTTGAACTATTAAACAATGCTTTGACAGCATGTATGGAGAAACTTCCCTTTATATTTCATTGTGAAGAAGTGGTCAAAATTATTTTGTTTGGGTAGCAGTAGTCTTCAGAATGACCCCTTGAGGGTAGGCCATAGGATATTTTTACACAAGAAAATATCTGCCTTTCCTAGAAAGTTCTGAGTGACAGGTGTCTGAAGACAAAAAAATAACTGCAAGCTTCTTTCTAAAGCAACGGTGCTTTGCATCCTTCATTTACATTTGCTTATGCATAAGGCCAATGCAGAATTAACTATAATCCTCTTTCAAAAAGAGAATCAATGGAGTAATGCAAGAAGAGTGAATCAACTCCTACAAAGGTCACGGTCACACAGTCCATTAAGAAAATCCAGTCAATAATCTTTTGGGACTGCAGAGGAATTCCAATGATATTTAAAGAAAGGAATACAATGGTGACTGGGAAGTACCTTTATTAGGATCAGTTTATTTTTTATAAGGACACTCTTTCATATTTCTAGGTTTTGTACCACCAACAGCCCTGCATATCATTGCAGTATCATTCTGCTTCTCAACTTAAACTCCCATATCATTTTGAAATTTTCTCCTGCAGATTGCATCTTTTAAAGGATCTAAGATATGGAAATCAACAGTGAATGAATAGTGTTTAACGCCCGTTTTTGCTACAGAGGCACAACAGGCGATGGACACTGATGATACATGAGATGAAATGATATATTTAGAAAGGATTTAATTTTTAAGGAAGGAATCGTTCCAGGCCTAAGTTTAGGGTACCTCCCCAGCATTTGCCATTTATGAGGGCTGAGGAAAAGGAAATCAACAGCATACAAGTTTTGGGATGCCCGAGGAAAGAGATACCAATGAATGTGTGATCTCTTTTTGGAAGCACAGACTTGAAAGTAGCTTCACATTGTTACAAAAAATTTGGCCACATCTTTATGACAATTGATGTACCCCAACACTTCAAATTATATACTGTTTTGACATATATTTCAAAGTTAAATGTTTCACCAGGAGGCAATACATCAATTACATCAATTCCTTCAGAGTCCCAGAAGAATGGGGCCATTATTTTATTGGTTGAAGGTACTGAACTTCACTTTCTAAGAAGTTTCATTATGCCACTCTTTTGGTCTTTTGACTGGCATTTCTTTTTGTTTCCCAGAACTGTTACTAGGAATTACATGGACTGCATGAGGAAAACTAGCAGATAAAACACATGCTATTTTCATATTGTAGCAGAATATAATGAATAAATTACCTACATCATAAGCACTTAAAATTCGATAATTCTGTACAGTCTAATGTTTTGAATGCTCTTTTGATCTGTGTGCTGGCTCTTAAAGGAGCCATTGAAGCCAAGATTGTGATAGATATCTGCAAACCTTTATAAAAAGTCACAAACAACAGCACTAACATATAAGTACTGAAGGTGGATAAATTGTGAATCATATGATACTACTGTTCTTTGTGATATATATTCAGTCACTGAACCCACAATTGTGGAGGAGAACTGCAGGTACCCTAGTGATGATGGCTAGTTGTTGCAGGGTGGTATCTCACTGGAGTGAGTGGAATAGTGGCCAGAACGTTTTCTTTCAAACAAAACAGAACCTTCTGGGGCATATCCCACACCAACAATAGAGGAACTATACTATATTCACATGGGGTAACTTGTTATGGGTAAAAAGAGTCATCATTTGCAATTTTCACTGATGTGCAAATTTTGTAATGCCATATATATTCATCAACCGTTGTAAAGTAATGAATTTGAGAAGTGCAATATTGAAAGTCATGCATACAAATTCATTTTTAATAATTTTCCAGTATTTTTAATGCATTTTAATGCCCGTTTTAACTTCTGAGGCATCACAGGCAGTGGACATTGATGATACATAAAATAAAATGATAAACTGGGAAAGGATTATTTTTAGGAAGGAAGCATTCCAGGCCTAAGTTTAGGATACCTCCTTGGCATTTGCCATTTATGAGGATCGAGCTAAAACTGGACTCAGTGAGGGAGGACGGTGCTGGTGGAAATCAAACCCCAGACCTCCTCTCACACGTACGTGCCCATGGCAGTATTTTTGAGTAGCCAACCACTCCAACACCCTGATGGAATCACATCCCCCAATCTGCTGTCCCAGTTCAAACAAATTGATCCATTCTTCCTCTCTGGTCATTACTGGTCGATACTGGGCATTAATTGGGGGAAAATGTTTTTTGCCCTGCTGGGTGACCTTGTGCTTCTTCTCTAGCTGAAAATAATATTAATACTCATAAATGATTTAATTACAGAATTACACACATTAAAAACAAAAGATACCATTTGCAAAATTTTTGCATACAAACAGACTATGTAATTACCTTCCACATAAACAAAATTGCCTCCAAGATGCTGCACTTACAACACTAAACAGTTAATTTTGCAAAATTTTAGTTAAATACGAAAATAAAAAATAAATCTAAATATTAGCCATTGAAATAAATGTGTTTCTGTTTGCTGTACATGCATATTGTGTGCTTACATAGAAACCTGTATTTCTTATTGGACAACATGATCCATTGGTTATGATTTATGTGATCTAGTTATTATGAAGTATCAAACTATTCATGAAACATATTGACATGTACAACAGCATTCTTCGTTTCAGTTCTACAATGTAGAGATTACACAAATCATTTTTTCATGCTTACCCTTGCTTTCTCTCTTTTTGCTTCCAATGCAGCTTTTTTTGCTTCTGCTGCAGCTTTTTTGGCTACAGCTTGCGCTTTCTTCATTTCTGCTGCTGCCTTCTTAGCTTCCGCTGCTGACTTCTTGGCCTCTGGAGAAAGTTTTCTCCTCTTAGACGTTTTCTCCTTTTTGCTAGATGACTGCCGCTTTGTAACTTTTAATGTAGTTGACTTACGACCACGAGAGGTTGTGATGACAACTGGTGTTGGAGGCCTATAATCATCGCTGGAGCTGTCATCCGTTTGTTCATCCATGTGATCGTTGTCTGCTGGTGGAGGATCTGGCGTTTTTGGCTTATTCAACCCATTGGTAGTAATGTATTTCGTTGAAAGATTGTCTCTTATGCTTTGTAGCTGACACTCGAGCACATCAAACTGATCTACCAGATGAAAACACGGTAAACATATCACCATTGACATTTCTGAATCCGGGGATATCCACTTATCGCGCAATATTGCTTTAAGCCTATCTTTCACTAGTGTATCACTTTGACTGGTTCTTGAAGTAACCAATGTCAAATCCACATAATTCGCTAAAGAGTCTGTCCCACATACTAAACAGTGATGATTCATATTACTTGTATGGAAATTCATGGCCTCCTCCATGATTTCCGTAGCACTCTGTATAAATTTTAGGGAACTAATTTTTCCGACAACTTGGCAGGTTAGGTTGAGGCAGCCTTTTGCAGGCTCACTGACGCTAAGTAAATGATGTTGGTGTAGTAATTCACAAAACCGCCCGTAATTAGCCGGGGCCACTTGTAACACTCACACACACAACTGAATAATTACCTGATATGCACCAATATAAATTTTTGTCGAAATTACGAACTTTTCACGGCAATAAAAAATTCCTACACAAACTAAACACTGACGCCCGACAAACACCACAAGCAGGGTAGCCACATCTCGGTTAGTGAAATTTCCCCGCTTTTCAAAAATGCCCTACTAACCTTCGATGGCGCGCTATTTTTAAAGGACTGCTCATACATTTTTTTTTTTTTTTTGTGCTTATTTCACTGTGCTGTTATTTCTGCCAGAGCCAGAGTCAAAGTTTAGCAGCTAACCCATAATGTTACATAACAACGGCATTAACTTAAACTAGGCATAATATTAAACAAGAATTGAAATTTGCATAATGTGAAGCTGTAAAGATAAATTAACAACATTTAAACTCACAAGGTTTCCAGTCGGTTAAAGAAAACATTATCATCTGTCTAATATGCCAATGTTATTGTTTATTGTGATTTTAATATGAACACCAGAATTGACAGTGAATGAAAAGTCAGCCTTACTTCCCTGCCAGGCACTTATAATTTGGACTAAATCATGAACTTTCCTACTAGAATCTGCACAAACTCTGCAACATCTATTAATAAAGTCCATTTGATAAAACAATAATTCAAATTTATTCATTATTTCCATTTGCAATGGCCTGTCATATCATGCTTAAATATTAGTGGTATACAGAGCTGTCATAAATGGCAAATCAATTAAGAAAGGACCCATAATACAATTAGAACAATGAATAGTGAGACAATGGATAAATTTAAACAAGACCTTAGGAACAAAATTTTTATCCATGTATTCCAGAATGAATGATAAGCTTAACCTTTTTAAATATTGTATTATTATAGTTTGAGATCAATTTTCCTGAGAAAATTGATCGCCAAACACCAAGCATGGTTAACCTTGGTTATTAGAAAAGCATGTGCTAATAAGAAGAAACTACTCATATATTCGCAACACTGTACTAATAACAACTCACTTTTATAAAGACATTATAAACAGCATTATTAAGTAATAAATAAGAAGATGTTTTTCTCAGGTTATTTATAAATTTGATAACAAAACGAAAATGACATGGAAAATAATACAGATTGAAACAGATAGTGCTAATGAGAACAATATCTGCTAAACAGTTCTTGATGACACTGATGATCACAATACTACTAATACTATGTAATCAGTTTTGTTTTGCCTATGGGTGAACACACAACTTGTTAGCTTGTTAGATGGGCATCTGAGTCTCAGTGATTAGTGAGGGGATAAAACAATAAAACAAACAAACCAACTATTCAACAATACACAAGCCAATTTAAGAAGCTCATTACTTATCAACCCTGCACAGCAGTAGGAAAGCATAACTGATTGCACACATTCAATTCCTATTTCTTAACTGTAAGTGAGAGAAGAACAACTGTTTTGAATGTTACTGCACTTGATCATACCCAGAAATTCAGTGTCAATTTAAAACACATCTCACAATCCCATTAGAAATTGAACTAATTTTGTCATTAATGAGCAAACACTCATAGGTTGGGATGGGATGACACCAAATTGTTAAAATATGATCTCATGAATTAAGTGAACTTCTCAGCCACATTTGTAACCATTTGTGCTTAATGGAGATACTTCCAAAAAGAATGAAGCAGACTATAATCAAGCCTCTATGCATAAAAAGGTGATAAATGTACTCCTTGCAGTTATAATTTCAAAAGTTTTGCAGATCTTGACTCAAACAATATTCTATTATTATTGCAGTTTGGTTTTAGGATTGTCAACTAGCAAGTCACATTTAAACTCACCACTGAAATATTATATACTCTAAATAAAAAGAAATTTCTTCTGGGAATATTTTGTGGCTTGGCTAAGAGTTTATATAGCATAAATCGTTAATTACTATTGCACAAACTGAAATCCTATGGTGTTGACAAGCTCATAAACTGAAATCCTATGGTGTTGACAAGCTATCTTTAAATCGGTTCAATTCACATCTAAAAAATGTAAAAAAAAAAACTATGTCAATACTTGTGAATTAATTGCTAAACTTGCTGTTCCCCAAGGCTTAACAATAGACCCCATTTCTTTTTGCAAATGATACCATATGTCTATTTCTGGGGAGTTACATGCTCAGTCATTTAGTCATAAATGTATTTGAAGAGCTAAATATTTGATTTGAAGCTAATAAACTTTCATTAAATAAAAAAAATTATTAAATTAAGATTATTTTATGACAGAGTTGAAGTAATCAGTCTTATTGACTCTACTTTACTTGTTTATATTTTGAACAGACCATCGTCCACATTTTCAGTTAAATGTTGACTGCTAGATAATTCACAGTTTTTCTTTGGGCATACATATTCTGCTCTGGTGGAGGTGCGGTAAACTTAAAAATCATGTTTTCATCCCTGGAGGTCTTTAAAACATGTTCTAAATATAAAAAGTAAGTGAAGTCAAAAAGAGTGTGTAGTTCGACTCAGTTATACAATAATCTTAATTATATGATTAGCTTCAATCTACAAGTTCCAATTAGCACTTAAAATCTTAGTAGAACTAAAAACAAATGTACCAGAATTAACTGTTGGTTACATTAATTTCACCATAAGGAAAGCTTTTCACACCAAGTTCCAGGAAGAAACATACAGAGACTACAGCCACAAAGCTCAACTGTCTACTGTGATGTTTGGTTGATCTTGTGAACCGAAATGCATTAAGAATAATGCATTATGCATATTTTAATTCGATCTTGAGGTATGTGATAATTTTTATTGGAGGGGGGGATTTATTCCACAGTAAAAAAGTATTCATTTTGCTATAAAATAAAATAAAGAAAATAAAAACACCCCTCTGTGGTGGTGATGTTGTTCTACAATACAATCATGGAATAGTCAAATTTGGATCATTTTGTCCACAGTAAGAAAGTATTCATCTAAACAAAAAATCTGCTCTGTGGTGTTGTTCTTGACAATCATGTGAATTATCATTTAAGGATTACGATATCCTTAATCTTACTGGAGAATTCATGTATTCTTTTATGAGCTTTGTTGTTCACAACTTTGATACTTTAAAATGAACCTTTCTGTACATAATTATAATACTATCACGCTATTGACTTGAGTACATCAATAAATTCATAAAACTTTTCTAGAAGGACAGCTAATACTTTGCAGTGCAAGTATATAACAATCTTCCAGCTTCCCTGAAACTGCTATGTAATTCACAGAAGTCAAAATTTTCAAAAAAAAAAAAAAATAAATATATTTTTAAATACTCATGTCTTTCTATAACATGCGATATTTTAATTTTAGCATAGCATAACTAATAAACTTGTCATATTATTCCACTAGATCAACATATGCAAAATTTGATGGAGGATTTTTTATTATGTATGGGTGATAGTTATAACGTTGCATAGCAATGTTATTGTTATACAGTATTATAAATCTTAATGGTTTATTATTATATTTATATGTCTTGTTTTATAAGATGTATGGCATGCTCAGTATCAGTGTTGCTCTCCATGTGATTTAAAGAACAAGAACAACAGTAGATCAAAAACTGAACCTGATGCAGTTCATATTATGATGTTTATGAACTAAAACATAGGAAATATGTATAATTGATTTAAACATAGAACATTATTTTTGAAATGCTAATTGGAATGTGTACAGGAAGCTAATCATATAATTAAGATCATTGTATGATTGAGTTGAATTACATACTCTTATTGGCTCAACTTATTTGTTCAAATGTAGCACATGTTTCGCAGGCCATTCATGGTTAGCTGATGATGCAGACAATGGTCTGCAATACATGTACTACATTTAAACAAATAAGTGGAGCCAATAAGAGTGTAGTTTGACTCAAACATACAATGATCTTAATTGTAGAAAATCGTGTTGTCTTGCCACTCATTGTGTTATAGGAAATGTTGGCAATTGCATTTTCTGATATCGTATAAGAGTAAAATTATATATTAAATGTAGATACAAACTATTTTGACATGCATAATAAGCTTTTATGTTTTTTTACAAAACCTGTGATATGCAGGCTTGAATAAACTGTATGAATTGTCATAAGATGAGTTCAGGGAATACTAAAACAAGAAATTTTAGTTATGCAATTCATGTAATAATAAACAGTTACATGATTTATTAGTGAAAATAAAGCACTGTTGTATCCAAAATTACATTAAGTTTTCATATGCATAATCTTTTGAAACAATACCTTGTTTAAGTTCACTTAGAAATAAAACATACTTGACTATCAGGTATTTAAAAAATGTGATGAATAAACAGAAAAAAAACTATTTTCAACTTTGTTATTAAATGTATATTTTAAAAAAAATTGTACAGTATCTACTTCCTGATTCTTGTTATCATCCCAAAGCCATTCACACTCATCATTATTGTCTATAACTTTCTTGTATCATTCAAGAAATTCTATATCCTTTGGTGTTTATATATTAATAGCTCAATGTTTTCAAGTATGGCTTGCTTCACTTTAATTCTGACAGTGATTTCCTTAGGAATGACTGCTTGGTTTTATACATGTTCCACACCCCTGTGATGTTGTAATTCAATTCTCCTGTGTGTACAAGCACATTTTTCTTGTTGAACTGTCAAGGATGCTCAAGGGCTGACTTACACTCCTTCTGGGAGGAAGGGATAAGATTAGGGATACACGAAACGGTCAGGATCCATGGGCGGTGAGGCATGAATGTAGACAGGGTCACTAATATTGTTTTTTCAAATAGAAGAAACCGACGATGGCGGACTATCCCTCATCAGAAGAGTTGTCTCCATACCAGACGCTGGGGTAGAAACTTTCCCAAAACGTGTGCCATCGTCATACCGCACCAGCTAGGGTTGCTAACTTTCTAAAGAAAAAATAAGGGATAAAGCAATGGGGAGACATTTTCGACTTTATCGGCATTTACAATAACACGATTAATAGGAGCCACACAATTGCTTCTTTATTATTATTATTATTATTATTATTATTATTATTATTATTATTATTATTATTATTATTATTATTATTATTACATCTAAGCAAATATCACATACCTTTAAGTTTTTAAATAAATATAATTACAATGTAACACATTTACAATATAAAACTTATTAACATTGTTAATTTTCATAAATTGAAAAATATTTCCCCAAGAATATTTGAAATTAAGTTACTTGCCATCCTGCTTTTATAAGCAGATATGGGACAATTAAAAAGAAAAAATGTACAGAATGGGGAATTTTGCTCAAAATATGGCCTAAATATGGGATTTCCCGGGAAACGTGGGATAACTGGGTACCCCCTACTGGCACTTTCGACCCTGTAACAGAAGCAACTAAATGAAAGGATATGAAATGAGAGAGAGGAAAATTAGCGGAAAGGAAAAATTTGTCTCATCATTTTCTAAGCGACCTGGGGAAACTACGAAATTACCCTAGGTCAAAATTGCCGACCCCAAGGGATTTGAATTTGGGACCTCCCGAATGCAGGTCCCAAGCGTTCCCGCCTGGGCTATCTCGCTCGATTTTCTTCGTTTTAAAATTGACTTATAACTTCCATACAACTCCTTTACTCTTAAATCTTGGGAGACATTACTATTATCATGAATAAAAGCTAAAGTTAGATTGGAAACATTTACCTTCATTCTTTCTCTTTGATGATATGATTCAGTGGTTGTCAATTCTATAATAAAACGAATACCAAGTCTTTCCTATCACAGAAAATGTCTATTCCCTGGATCCACCTGCAGTTTTTACAAGGGCTAATGTTCCATGCTAAACACATGTTATACTAACTGGTGTAGCCGTTAAGAAATAATAATAAAAAAGTACCAAAGCTCTTCACGAAAACATTATTTGTTTTGTATTTTTTATAAATACTACTGGCCCACATTTATTACGGTACGATGTTTTCTTCGGGGCCGTACACCTTCGCGAGATGGAAAATGGTGGAGGGCATAACACAGAAGTATCTTACCTGCAGAGCCTATGAACAGCAACTAAACCCCTTCGTTTCTTATCCAAAGAGAAATAGTATACTCGTTGAGACCGCTGCGCAACTTTGCTGCGGAAAAAAATAAATAAAGTAAAATAACTGTACATACAAATTAAGAAAATAATGGCTGAAAGCCTGTATTTATCTCCCTCTTCCCTCCCGCGTTGTTCGCTATTGTTGATTGCCCTGATAAGTATTCATCTGCTGAGCGGTGATGCAATAAGCAGAGCCCGCAAGTTAGGCAAAATGCCTTTTCTATCTGGGTGGATATGCTTAAGAGTCAGATAGAAATGAACATATTTCCGTATATTTGGGATAGGTAGGGCAAATTTTTATGTTGTCCCCCCTCTTTTTATACCCATTTTAAGCTCTTTTTTCCCCCTTCTTTTTTGCCTGTTTTGCATTGTTATGGATTTTTTCGGTGATTATTTACGCATTTTAAAATGTACAAAAAGAATTTCAATATATCTAAATGAAAAAGTTATATAATTAAATGGCATGTTCATCTCACAAAAATATCTAATGAGAATCTTATACATTTATTTCTTTTCAAGCAGTCAAAAACTTTCTCCTCGGCCCATCACTTAAGTTCTTTAAATAGCAGAACCTTATTAGTGAAAAGAAAGCACGATTACCTAGAGCATTCGAATACCAGAAAACAGAGAGGATGAGAGAAGTACTGCATTTTGAATAGTCTTGGTGAATGATCTTAAATCAGCCTGCGCGAGACCCCATACTGCTCGAACAGCCATGAAATTAATTAGGAAATTGAAAGGCATCGGACTACTGCCATATCCAGCTATAGCGCTGGTCTTGCAACTTCATAATGCCAGCTGTTTCCATCCATGACCCATTTCCTGCGTGGAAGAAATTTCGAAATCAATGAAGTCTTGGAAGTGGGTATTATCGAATTTTTCGCATCAAAATTCAGAAACTGGTACCGTCGCGGCATAACAAACGTCGCTAAAAGAGGGCTTAAACTATAGAAACTAATGGCATCCACTTTGAAGATTAGTTTAATTTTACGTTAGAACACATTTCAAATAATGTTTTGCTTAAAAACCGACATTACTATGAGACAGTATCAGCATTTTGAGAAAATAAGATTTAATGTTTAGGAGTCTGTCAGGAGTCAATTTTCAGTACACTTTCAAAAGACCGCAGCAGCATTAGAAAGATTAAAGGTAAATTACTTACAATACTAAATGGTTTCTGTGACTTTTTTAGATGAAGATGGCAAGAAACTTTCTAACACCTTGATCTCCTTGACAAATGCAATTGAATGTATTCCTTGCAGATAGTTGCGTGAACGCGGTTTCAGTGCAATGAACATAATCATCAATGAACTTTAAAAAAAAAAAAAAAAGTTAATGTCTCTCATAACAAAGAGAGGACAGATGAACGTGTGATGAAATGGGTGCATAAATGACTTCAGAGCTCCCGATACTTTTGAGTTACCTGGCATTCTCCTTTTCAGGTTAAGGAAAAACTCTGGAAAAACCTTGCAGTAATGTAATTAAAATAGGCATTTATTAAAAGCGAAAACATAGAGCAATATCATTCCAGTTACAAGTAAAAACAAGATATTTTTTCAAGGTATTAACTGTCATGGTCAACAGCTTGTCAGAGAGAATCTTTTTTCATCGTGGAAAAAGAACGTTCTACTTCCACTGCTGTTATTGGAGTGTATTTAAAACAAGCTATTTCGAAAATATCATACCAGTTACAATCTTTCAGAACATCATGGACATTTGGATCAAGATAAGGTAAAGTAGTTTTGAATAGTCCTGACGAATGAGCAAAAGATGCTCAGTAGTTTCTGGTCGAGTTCATTTTCTGTTTATGCGTTTATAGGGGAATCAAATATCTCTTACTTCTGTACTGAATATATTGTAGGGACGGTTTATTGCACAAATGTCTTGCTGCAGGAGAATTATTGTATTATCTCTGTCTTAAAACTTCACGAACTCATTCCAGTTGCTGAGAATAACGATTCGTCATTACATGGTTCACAGATGAAGTATGGTTCCTTTATGCAACTATGCAAATTCAGAACTCATGCTATTCGGCCGTTCAAAATTCACATATCATCCACGAAGCAGCTATGCAAATATCCGCACAAAAACAGTGGGACCTTTTTTTTTTTTTTTTTTTTCTGCAGACATGGATTTATCAACCAGATGGCGCGACATGTCATACATTCAACCAAACCTTGACTGTAATTGAAAGTTTCTTTGACAACCGGATAATCTCCAAGAACCTGTGGCCACCGAGACCTCCTGATTTCACAACACCGGACTTCTTCTTAAAGAGCTACTTAAATGACAGAGTTTACGCTACACGCCCCAGACATTGGACAACCAGAAACACAACATTACACAGGAGATTAATGGTATTGACAACACAGTCCTCCAACGAGCGACCAGTAAAATGGAAATATATGTTGAGTTATGCCTTATGCAGGAGAGAGGACATTTTCACCATTTTCTATAGAGGTTAATAATCTCCCAAAGATACTCCACATTTAAGGTATAATAAGTTATGCTAGCATCGTTCGTTTTGAAATAAATAAATCACTCTGTACAAAGATATATGGAAATATAAAGAATCAGAAATGGACTACATGCAATTTTAACAATCAAGAGTACTGCATGAAAATGACCAAGATACTAGCTTAGATAATATTCAAAAAAGTTCTTTTTAAAATTCATTCCAGATGGAGGAATGGAAGGGTTTGTATGAAATATTAATACTGTTAACTGTTATGTTTGGTTTAATTTGTATAATTTTCCTTTTCTTATTTACCGTTACCACTGTTAACTGTTATGCTATTGTTATTGTTGGCACATTTATCAATCTCTATTGTATGTTTGTCATGTTTACTTTCGATATGTATCGTAATTATTGTCATCGACTTACAAGGCTTATACCTAAGGCCTGTTCCTGATCCTAACGGATCAGACGAATCATTTTATTTACACTTAGGACCTACAGATTTCAGATAATCAAGGTCATCTAAAGTGATGCTATGGTATTACTTGGATGCGAAGTGACGAATAATTGTGGCCAGGAAACTTCATTTTTCAAGTATGGAGTTCTTTAATGGAACTCGCGTTTCCACGTTCCTCCCGGAGGATTGCATTCGAGGTTTTTACGTGCCGAAAAAGTATCAACTTAGGTAGATTTTGAACCACTGAATCTTGGATCCAGAGGAGAATGCGTTATGCTTCTATATAAATATATAAATTCTTTTCATTATTTTGTAATCTATATTTTCGGTATGATTCTTTTTATCTATTAAATTTCTATTCCATTTATGACCTTTTTACCTTGTTTCCCTATACCCTCTAATTTTATTATTTTTTTCAACTCCATTATGCTATTAGTATGCTGGCGATATCTCCTTCGCTGTTCTTGGTGTGCTTTTGTCGTCCTATTTTCGGAGCAAACGCTTCACAGAATACAAAGGGGCTCAATAAAATTCATCAGTTGCATATTGAGAGTGGAAAAATTATAGAAATTTGTTGGTTATCGTCATTATTGCTATTATTAATATAATGTTAGAAAACAGGTGAAACATGTGTTTAATTTTAACCTAATCTTGTTTTCATGAGTCATTGCAAAGTTCCGAATTTCTATGACATTGTGTCTTTTTCTGATTACTTTTCTTTTTTCGTTTATTCCATCCATTTTATGAAATAAGGCAAATGTGAATGTTTTAAATTTTCTTTCGGGCCCAGCTTTTGCTAAGTGTATCCTTCTCTCACGTTGACAATCTGGTAATCCAACATTAAAACTAATGAACACATTTTCGTGCCATTTCAATAGAAACTGTACCGTGTTTTTCAAATAGAGCTGCCAGCCGTCCAGGTTTCACCTGAACAGTGCAGGAAAAGGGCATTTTGACCAAATAACATTTTTAATGTCCTGGACTCCAAAATATCCAGACATTGAGATTTAATGACTAAGATGAAATAGAATGCAACTGGTAAGTAGTAAATACAGTGCACATATGCAAAAGTGGAGAGAATTATTTCAGAAATCACCAACATGCTGTACATTAGAGATATTAGACCAAAGGATGATGTTGACATTCCCGGCGCCTACACTAAAAATATGACACGAAACTGGCTGCTTTGGCGTTCGACTATATGCTAATATAAGAATGTAGCCCTATGTAATTTCACCTAACTGAATATGAACTATAACTTGCTTGGCAAGGATAAGAGAGGAGTTTAGTTGAATTATGCACCCGTATTTCACTAAGGTACATTATACAGTTTATTGCAACATTCTATTTATCCAAAAATGATAAGATATAATAACTATATACCTGATGTGCAGATTCCGCTGGCTCCGACTAGCTGGGGAATGTGACTCCCTGACACTCTTTTGTTGTGTTTGCTGGTTGTTTCTGTACTGACGTTGTATTACAAAGGATTCCCAAGCTTCTTTTAGGAGGGAGTACTATCAAATACCAATCAGAATATAGCAACTAAATGCTTCCTCTATGATGTTAACGAACCCCAAAAATTAATGCAATGTTTATGCCACAATATCAGCATCCAAAATTAGTATGTTAAATATTTTAGTAATTTTTAGTCGCTGTTTCATTGTATGTTTTGTCCAACGGAAAGTTGGCATCTATATTTTCAAACGTTAACGCTTTCTAACTTAATTATAACCTAACACCGAGGTGAGGTGCTTAACCGCATTAATTAACGACGTGTATATACTTTATTATTTTATTCTTACTTCGAACTTCACCTTCAATGATTACTTTTGTTCTGCTTTCTTTTCTTCCAGTACCGTTTATTAACACTGAATTAGCATGACTATTGAAGGGCGTGTTTGATAGCACGTCTCTAAATGAACATGCATGCACTTCTTGGTGCATCATCTTCATCTTCACGCAATCGTTTGTTCCACATTTCGTAACGCTGTAATAAAAGATGCACTAGCACATCATTTTGTTTTCATTGTGTTATTAATCTTTGACATTAAACATTAAATATACATTTATTTATCTTTTTATTACTCTTATTAAACTCTATTATGCTGTCTTTTGTTAACACTCTGCGCCGTTTAATTCAAAAATGAAAAGGTTATATGTTATTTCGGTGTAAATGTTCTGTAGTGCTCGGATACACAAAATATTAATGAACAGTTGCTATAAAAATATTCACTGCAGTTAAATTGTTGCATATGCCTACTTTTGATGTGGGTTTTGCGGATTTAAAGACACGTACAAATCTAAGATTTACTGACGATGTGGTCTTATTCGCCAGAACACTGAAAGCACTACAAACTATGCCGGAACAATTATGTGAGCATAGCAAAAATCAGGGCTGTCACTAAACAAACTGAAGACGCAGTTAATGTCAAACGGATCTGAAACCCCAATAAAAATAGATGGAACAGTCCTCACATATGTGAGCGAATATTCATACCTAAACAACGATTACCTTCCATGATAAAATGGGGGAGCTAAAAAAGTACAAAGAAGGATCTCGTTAACCTGAAGAGCATTTATGACCCTTAAATTATATTGTTAGACCAAACACTAACTAAGAAAATTAGATTTCTGACGCTCGAAACCTGTGTATATCCTGTATGGGTGCCAGACGTGGTCACTAGCAGAAAAACAAAAGAACAAAATTCAAACATGTCACAGAAAAATGCAACGCAAAATCCTGGGAATAACTTTGAAAAACAAAATACCTACAGTATTAATAAATCAGTTATATCAGACAACATATCGCACAAATAGCTGCCAGAAGCGAATGGCAATGGGGCGGTCACGTCGCAAAAAATGCAGGACAATAGGTGGACCTACAAGATCTCCAAATGTGACCTCCAGATAGTAAAAAGGACACAATGCAGATCCAGAAGAAGATGGACAGACCTCTTCAAGGAACATGCAGGTTCAAATTGGTTAGGAGTAGAAAGAGGAAGAGAAAAATGGAAACCTCTCGAGAAGCAACTAGAGCAGTGAGAGATGGAGTAACCAAAGAACAAATCAGTCAGAGTATCTTAAACAGCATACGAACAACTAGCGTGGAATAGCTCACCACGTTAGGAAAAAGCGAGTTTTCCCTACTTGTTAGGAGGTCTTTGCCCCTATGGAACAAAACAGGCTATCTTTATTGTTATATTTTATAGGTGAAAAACATGGAAAATAATAAACAAAAGATTTATTTTTAGTTTGTATTTATAAAAATATTTTAAAGTTTCAGTTCAATTGTTTGTCTTATGTTTACTCTCTGACCGTTTAAATTCCTCTGCTAATCACTTAAATGCTAAGGTGCACTGGTAGAACGAGTAAATAGGCACATAACGTATCAAAACAAACTCCTGATATTGTTGTTGGAATCTTTGTTTGGACTAAACATTGAGCTCTTGTGAACTTCGATCCGGTGAAAACTGCACATCAATAGCACCTTTCGTTTCAAAAATATTACCAGTGGTAATTTTAGATCATTCATCTTATTGGTGACTAGTAATAAATTTCTTATGAGGTGCACAACAAATAAAGCACAGATTTGTAATGAATGCCTTCATGGGGTTATTTGGAGCCAGTGTCCAAAAGAAATCTTTGTGTCAAAGAAGAAAACTTCAGTCATCAGAAGTTTAACAAGGAGTTTAAAACTGAGAGGAGTGTAGTAGCTTCATTAGATAGTGCACTAAGTGTAGATCAGAGCACCCGAAGGATGAAGAAAAATCGACTGACACATGGGAATTTATCTAATTTATGTTGCAATATCCACATTTTTCTCTGTAACATTAAAAATTATTACACTGTGACTATAAATATAAATGATAATTTATTAAAATATATGCAATATTAAAAGTAATTGTGTTCCCATGACTCAATCCTAAATTTGTTTGTATATGAGTTCAATTTCCGGCTTTTTTTGCGCGCATTGAAACTGCATTTATTGCAGAGCTCGGTAATATATATTGTAAATATTTTATGATAGATTATTTTGTAATTAATTACGTTTATAATATGTATTCCTTCTAATGTATAATTGCAAGGTAGTAAGTTTTTTATGGTAAATTGTTGTACCTCTAACAATGGTAGCAGGGAAGATTTTCAAGATGATGAAATAGCAAAATGTATCAAAAGGTGAACACGATGTTCTTTTAATGACCAAGCATCAAGCGGAGAGTAGTTGTATGATTTGTACTTTGGTCGCATCGGGACGCTGAGTTTTCGCGCCTTATGCCATACTTTAGTTTTCTGTACATTTTGAACTTTTAAAAGCATCGAGGATAGCGTGAGCTTACATTTGTGAATCCCTTGGGCATTCTGTAAACCACGTGGAGGTGATCTTTCACGGGAGTATATAAGGAGGCAGTTCACCTCGTTTGTGATCACTTTTCAATACACATTACTTGTTCAAAACACTTCTACGCACTCTCATTTTCGATTTAATTCATTTGGGCGCACGAATCACTGACGAAGTTAAGTTTAATTGCTGATGACCCGTTCGCTCAGAAAAAGCAATTCTATGTGGCGTGTGAGTGGCGGAAAGCTTATGTATCATAATGAGAGGGCCGGTGGCCCAAACGCGAGGACAGGTGCGGTCCTAAGATCAAAGTCATATTATAATTATCATCTCCGTTGCAAAGTAATTATACTGGCATCAGATATAGAACAAGATCACTAAACCGAACCCGTTTATTTTCATAAACGATTGCTAATGTAAACAACGTTACCATCAATAAACTGTGTAGTGTAAAATGTTACATTCTGTATTTATTGTAACGAAAAGTATCATCTCCTAGTCCTGTTGAGAGGAGCTCAACAGCAAAAATTACCTTGAGATTGTGTAGCGGTGAAGCTTAGGCTACAGGCCGAGACAATCAACAACAATAACAAATCGCTTCAAAATTGGCGTCCAAAGCGTGTGGCTTGATTAAAAAAAAAAAATGCTTCAGCATATAAGTAAATCCCTCCAGAAATGAACTCTTGATGTTTCATTGAATTTTAACGTTTGTACCTATTTTCTGTAATCCTAATAGATTCTGAACCGTTCTTCTGCAGTAGACAATTACATGAAAATGGAGAGAAAACATGGGGGTATAAACACATAACATTAAAAATGTAAAAGTTTTTCCTTTAAAGTGTGTATCCGGAATTATAAATGCATACGTAAGGTTTTCATGTATATGTAGGGAACATATTATAATTTAATTTGTTAACCTTTTCTAAATTTTAATCAATGTAATAATTTTTGTAATGCTTTAAATTATTTAAGATAGTTAATAATAAAAAAGTTTCAACAGAAGTTAAAAATTGGTATAGTTAATTCTTATTAAATAACGTGAAACATGTGATACAATTTTCATAACACTTTCAACTAAAAGTACAAATATAACAGTTTTTCTTTTAAAGTGCGTATCCAGAATTATAAATGCTTATGTAAGGAACACATTAAATTTAATTGTATAAACCGATATGAAGTGTTCATCATATCACAATTATTTCACTAGAAATATGTGAATATAAATATAATAAACCATAAATAGATATCTATATATGATCTATATATTTTATAATAACTTGCCATCTAGCATACTATGACACTCCTGAATTCTTATAAGAGATCGATATGTAATACACTGATGGTAAATCCTATACGTAAGATTGATGAATTTCATAATATAATATTTAATGTGTAATACTTAAAGTGGTCCTTTTTATTGACGTTGCTACACTGTATAGCCATGGCAATAAACTTATTATTATTATTATTATTATTATTATTATTATTATTATTATTATTATGCCCACTTTTTCAAAAAAAACTTTATAATTGTAACAATTTTTGCCATATTCTAAATAATTAAAATAATAATTAATAATATAATTTGAAAATTGCTATAGTGATTTATATATAATGTGACATATATTAAACTTTTTCATAACATTTTAGTCAAAACTCAAAGAGATTCCTCGCTTACTATCGCAGAAATGAGCTCAGAGTTCATATAAAACTGTTTCTGCAATATGTACACAGGGACAGGACTAAATTAGTAGACGTAAAGTTGGTATTGTGGAGCTTTACTAGTAACATGATCAGCAGGACAGCACTCTAGCGGCAACCGTGGAAATACGTATGTTTATTTCCAGATGTACTTGCGTCATCAGTCCAGTAACAGTGGACAAGCAGCGAACAGACTTTCTCTTCATCGACGAGGTACGTGAATACTCTACATCTGTTATGTTTAAACGTTTACATGTGTCAATAAGTGACGAGGAATTGTAATAATCACTTCAAGGCAGTTGAACGATGTCCAGCTGTTGGATTTGGGTTAATTTTCGTTTATATTTCAAAATGGCAATACGTTTATTATGAAGGATAAAAAAATAAATAAATAAATAAATAAAACGATAACCTTTCTTAAATTGCTTCTGTTTCCGAAAGTTTAAAGTTAGGATTTTGAAACTTTGTAGACATATTTATAATAAAAAACAACTCTTCTGCAAATACAAGGTGAGATCCATAAGTTTCCATTCTGAACATGTTACGTATGTAATAGGAAAATTTTCAACGTAATCTTCCTTTACTTCAATGCAGTTCTCACATCTCTGGATTAACATTTCACTTCCCCTACAAAAAAAAGTCCGAAGCTTTGTCTATAAAATGATGTATAAGAAGTGTTCTAAAAGTTCTCGGCCTGACTAACAGTTGTCATGAAAATGGCCGAATTATTTTGATAGTTGTTGCGTATCATCCTTTACATGGCGCGCTGTAAAGTTCCAGATGCATAAGTATAGTCACTTGCTTATGACAATCGTGTAAACAAACCTAGTGTTAACATTTTCTACAAAATGGATAAGACTGAATACGAGCTGTACTTCGTTCTGAAAGATAATACGCCACAAAAATGTAAAAACAGTTAGATTTCATATTAAAAGATTCTTCCCTTTTGTTTTCGACAACTAAAAGTTGGGTGATGAATTTAAGCGTGGTCGAAACACATTCAAGATGATGAGCACTCAGGGCATCCCTAAACTGCAAACGTAACAAAACTTCACAATGCAGTACTCCATGACCCCCGAGAGAAGGTGTGCGAGTTGGCTGACACTGCAAAGATCTCGATAGGCCATGTCCACTACATTTTACTCGAAATTTTGTATATGAGAAAGCTTTCCGCTGGATGGGTGCCGCATTTTTTAACAATGGACCAAAAACATATCCGAATGAACATTTTGCAGAGTATTTAGACTTGCTTAAACGCAATTTCAATGAGTTTCTCCGAGGTTACGTAACAGTATATGAAACATGAATTCATCACTATACGCCAGAAACGAAGGAGCAGTCAGTCAGTGAGTGACAACAGGTGAAAGTGCACCTAAGAAAGCAAAAACCGTTCCATCTGCAGTAAAAGTACGGCTTTCTGAGATTCCTCATGATGTGATGCTTGTAGACTACCTCCGAAGGGCGGAGCCATCACCGGGGAGTATTACTCTTCACTATTGGACCAACTGGCTATTCAGACTAAAAGTCCACACCTTGCGAAAAAGAAAGCTCTCTTTCATCACATAATGCACCTTCACACAAGTCTGCGATTGTTCCTCCAAAACTGCATGACCTTCGCTCCCAAGTGCTTGCATATCCGCCATATTCACCGGATTTGGCTCCCAGCGAAGACTTTGGTTCCCATACCTGAAGAAATGACTGGATGGACGAAGACTCACATCAAATGAAGAGATTAAGCTGAAACACACGCTTATTTTTCACAGTTGGACAAATCTTTTTTTACTGAGGGTATTAAAAAATTGGAAGGTCGTTGGACTAAATGTGTTGATTTAAAAGACGACTAGTTGAAAAATTAAACAAACATTTCCCTTAGAGTTTGTGTTTTCTTGGTTAGGCCGAGAACGCCCCTCATAAAACAGCATCCTTCAATCCATTATCGTTCATGAATATCCATCCTCGTAGGTCAGATTTCAATATTTGTCGCTATACGTGGACGGTCTAACGCCTGGAAACCACACGTGTTCACAGCAGCATTGGCAGCACTATGGACTGTTACGTTGTCGTGCAGCTGACGAACTCAACATTCCACAACTATTTTTCTTTATGACACTGAGCAACTGATGCAATACTTAAGGCGTGCGAAGAGATGGCCAGAGGAGTACTTAGGTGGAGGAATGGGAATGTTTTTAGAATTAAGTATAATGCAGTAGAGCTGCAGTTCCCTCTTCCCCGCCATAAGTGCTTTCCGGCATTCTCTTCGCGCGCCTATAGCACTTCCCAGGCAGCACTATGTTAATTTCTTTGAATACATCACCAGAATTCCTCTACAGACCCAACAATTTGTCACCATGATGTTCTTCGTGTGAATTGTGTAGGGGGCAATTCAGCCTTCTTCCGCCACTCCATTGATTCTCTGTTTGATAGTGGATCATAGTAAAGGTCCATAGTTTCGTCCCCTGTGAAGATGTATTCCAATACTGTCCTCTCGTCACCATAGCAAAGGTTCAAAAACTTCTGATAACATTCCACGCACGCTTGTATTTATACTAATGGAAGAATTCGGAGCATGCATCTTGTACTGACCTTATGCGTTTATGAAGGATGCAAAGCACACTTGTTTTAGAAAGTCTTGCAGTTATTTTTCTTTCCTTGCTTTCTTCAGGCTCTTGTTACTCAGAACTTCGTCCTCGACAAAGAAGATTTTTCTTGTGTCACACATCCACCTAACTAGAATAATTTTGAGCACTCCTTCACAGTGAAATGTGAAGGGGGGATTTACCTACACACATCTTCGAGATTTTATTTAATATATCTGGGTGAAATCCCTTCATTAGTTAAACATTTAATCATGGTTCTGAATTCAATTATGCACACCACGCTGTATTATGCATCACGCCCAACTTAAACAAGCTTCTTCAAACAAACGAACAGCGTGGCCGGAAAGGATATACAGTGTTTGTACTCATGAAACATTTGCGCATCAGATAGCAGGAACATTGCAAAAATGTGCCGGAAATTTATGGGATGCACCTAATATATCTAGTGGTATCAAATATGGATCTAAGAATCGACAATATTTTGGCAAATAAACAGGTGCACATATTTCATTGAGAATGACTTTTCAGAGAAAAAGGACTGTGCGATTCCTAAAATTTTGAACTTAAAAGTAAAGTGAAGACATGATGGTAAAATATGCCATTTTAAAATGCAAAATTAAAATAATTAAAACAAGTTAAAAATTTCCGGAGCTCTTTTGCCGTGGTCCATGGTTTAATATGCTACCGAAGCTTTCACTAGCTTCTGCGGTTGTCATCATTAGTGGGAGATGAACAACTGAGTGCTGAAAAGACAGTTTTGTCCCCTCTATGTCTGCTTTTAGAAGGTCAGTCAATATTAAACGTGTAAGGGAAGAGGGAGAGGGATAGTTGTTTGTTTTTAAGAAATGCTTTCCCTGTGCTACTTAGGTGATACCCCGTCTGTTAAAATTGTTTCGATGTTGTGTTTCTAGTCCCTCCTTCCTGACTAGGTTGAAAAAAAAAAAACTTGTGCTTTTGCAACCACTTCTGTTTTACTAAAGCACATGCCATGGCATGCTCTGCTACCACGGATCGCTCAGGCTGATTAAGGCGAAGGTATTACTGAAGTTCCTGAAATCGTTTTATTAAACCGACAGAAAGGAGTAGCAATGGAAAGTCCATTAAGTCCACTAAACCCTGTATTATAAACTTTTTCGTGCAACACTTGGAGGAGAAGGCTCAGGAAACTGCTAAATACAAACCTTCACTCTGGTTGAGATAAATGTAGGCGATACTTTTGTTATATGGTCACATGGACATCACAAACTACAGTTTTGTTTAAGATATTTAACTAATCTCTACGAACATATTAAATTCACTAAAAGATAAAGTAATGGCACGCTTCCTTTTCTAGAAGTTTCAGTTCGGAAGAAATGGTCAGGAGCCCTTGGCCATCAAGTTTATAGAAAACACCCACAAACTGAAAGATATTTAGCTAAGATCGAATCACCATCCTGCACATAAAAGAACTGCAATCAAGACATTAATACACAGAGCTTAAAATATTACAGAACCAGAACATCTTAAACATTAACTAAACCACCTCCGCGATGTTTTCAAGCCCAATAGATATAGCAACAAAGATGTGGACAGAATCATTCGTCCTATACAAACGACAGATCTAACATCTACTCAAACAAAAAACCCAAGGCTTTTCTAACATACACACTATGCGTATCTGTATTACAGGGGGAGGGGGACCTATCTTCATACCAGATGTTAAATTAGGGCAAATGCTTGCTAATGCAAACATCTTAGATACTCTCTTGACACTACAGGAATTTATAAAATATCATGTGTGACTGTGGCAAGGTATACATAGGCATGACCGGGAAATCAATTGCAGGAATTCAGTCTGAACGATCTGCGGTAGCAGAACATGCCATAAATGAATGTCCTGGCTTATAGTGTAATAATAGTGTGAAAACACAAGGCTTTTTCAATCTAGCCAGGAGGGAGGCATTGGAAATACTTCATCCAAACAATGTTAACAGAGACGGCGGTATCACATAGGAAGCACATGAAACCACTTCTTAAAAACAAACAACTCCCACTTCCCCCTTCCCTTACACACTTAAAATTGATTGGACTTCTAAAACCAGACAGAGACGGGACAGAGGCTGTCAGCAGTCAGGTATTATTCATGTTCCACTGACGATGTCAACCGCAGCAGTTGGTGAAAGCTTTGGTAGCATATTAAACCATGGACCACGGCAAAGCAACCCGGAAGATTTTAACTGTTTTAATTATAACACTGGCCGCGAAAGCCCAAGAAGCATTAATATTAAAGTGGTATTAATAATAAACAATAAAAATAAATTTCTAAAATTATTTGGTGTTTTTTACTTTGATAAACCCCAACATTTCTCCCTATCTTTTGCCAATCCGCGATTATCCAAAGGTTAAAAACCAACACATGTTCATTCAATGCCGATAGGCTTGCTTACATCACTATTGTGAGAACTTGTCTTCTTTGAAAACACACACTAATACACCGGGTTAAATGTTCGTTTTCTGCTTAAATATGAACTATATACACGTCTAGTTTCAAACGTCATAAGATAGTGTGAGTGGTTTTATTTCCTGTGTTCAGCGACCTTGAAACTGGTACATGCGATAGCAAAGAAGAAGAAACAGCTGGGAGAGAAAGTTTGAAGATGAAGTGAATTACAAGGACATCTCACGGAACGGATCTACAATCTAGGATAATCTCATAAAACTCACACGCTTCGAGAACTATGTGAAATATTTCCAATTACAAGGCAAAAAATGGAACCATCTACATCCGCAAGAATTCAGAAAGCTTCACCTCAGATATATATTTTTAGATCTCTTCTTCGTTAGTAGCGTTGAAATAAAACACGAACAAACCAAACTTTCATTCTCAAATCAGATTTCTCAGAAAACGTGGAAAAGGTTACTAATTGACTAAGCGAAAGATTTTATTTGTTAATGATGGTTTTTGCATAAATGATTAAAACATAACTCGTTTTTACTGATTGGAAATATTTAAAAAACGGAGTATTATAATCATTAATAATATTTTATGGCTTAAATTAAATTAATATGTAAAGTTATTGCTGATGCATGCAAAAATGTTTTACTTGATATAAAAATAAATGTTATTTTACCGTTTTTTAATAGTGTTTAACGCGTTTTAACTACTGAGGCACCACAGGCTGTGGACACTGATGATACACGAGATAAAATAATATATTGGGAACGGATATTGTTAGGTAAAAAACGTTCCAGGCCTAAGTTTAGGGTATCTCCCCGGGATTTGCCACTAATGAGGACCGAGGAAAACCTGGAAAAAACCTCAGTCAGGGAGGGCGATCCTGGTGGGAATCGAGCCCCAGATCACCCGCTACAAGCCCTCGCCTAACGATCTCGATCACCCGTGGCAGTTTTATTTTAACGCGAAAAGATACCAAGTTTCTTGGATAAGTAAATTGGTTCGCATACTAATAAAGGGCAACAGGAACACGCGGTCCTAAATTTTGCTTTCTTTGTAACAATATTATATGGTCAAAGTCGTTCTGATGTAAAATTCATTGTCTGGCAGTTGTTTAAACACAAGTGTTTCGAGTGACAATGAAAAATGCATAAGAATGGATAAGAATTCGTGATGTGTTTCCATTCTTTTTTTCTGGAAAGAAAACAGCAAAAGAAATTCATAAGAAGATTTTGCCCACCTTGGGTGACACATACCCTTCCTATGAAACCATTCGATTTCAGGTAAATGAGTTCAAGTGAGGCAGATGCACTACGTCCTGGAGCTCCAAAATCAATTGTAACGCCAGAAATGATCGATAAAGTTCATTATTATGTTTTAGCTGAAAGTGCCTGAGTTAGCAGAGGTCATGAGCGTCTCAACTGAGCGGGTTAATTTTATTTGCATGATGAATTGCACATGAAAAACTTTGTTCCAGTTGGATGCCGCGCCTGCTCACTCCAGTAAAAATGAAATAGCTTGAAAACATCGGTCGGTTACTTGGAAATGCTTAGAGGAATGTAAACTATTTTATGGTGTTTTATGCTTATGGATGAAACTTCGTTTACTGGGAACGAAATAGCCGTCTTAATAGTGGACCGCACAAGGCAAACCAACTCCGAAAAACGCGAAATGCGTTCCATCCGCTGAAAACGTGATCACTTCAGTTTTTTGGAAAGAAAAATTAATTCTCTTGATTGAATGCTTGCAGAAGGGAAAACCATTTCTGGAAAATGCTACATAACACAATTGAGAGACTGGAAACAGTGATCACGGGAAAAAAGTTAGAGAATTGTCAAAGAGAACTTGTTTCATTACGACAATGCGCCGGTGCATAAGCCGCGTCGCTCAGGACAAATTGACTGAACTATAATTTTAAATACTTCCACATCCACCCTATTCACCTATCTTGCTCCCTCGGATTTCCACCTGTTCTCAAAAACTTTCCTGGATGAAAATAAATTTAAGTCAAATGAAGAAGTAAAGTAAGGGCCTTTGAAGAAACTCACTTCCAAGAGGGAACCACGAATCTGAAGAAATGTTGGAGCAAGTGCGCTGAACGCCGAATAGACTAAAATACAATACGCTGCAAAACTGAAATTATTCTCTTTAATATCAAACCACCCACACATATGTCACTTTTTTCTTTAGGCTCTTCTGAATCATTCACTCTTTTAAGTATAAATAATTTTGTAAATGTTTGTTCTAATAGATCTTATTTCTAATTGTAAGGTAAATAAAAATATACACATTAAGAAGAAGGGGGGGGGGGAAGGACAGGAAAAAGCGTAAGTCTCAAAGAACATTTTAGAGAAGATACTGTTGTAAATATTTTTAGGCTGTTTAATAAGGATGACGAGAAAGAGATGGAACATTATCAGCCTAGAGTGTTTTGAGGTACTATTTTTTTTCTATAAATGTGAGATTTCCTTTAATTTTTGTATTTACTCGTAATTGCAATTTCTCAAAAGATGCACTTATCTATACAAATGATCCATTACAAGTACCAAAAACTTGTAGTAAGCATAAAATATTGAAATTGTTACCAACTATTTCAACAAAGTAACAACTAATTCAATGAAAAGGTTTGAAAATACTACGCACAGTTATTTAAAAGAAATAAAAATACAAAATGTTAAAGTAGAAAGTACATCATAATATTTAAAAACACTGTAACTTAATGCAGCTTCTTTTTTCATCAATCACATGAAAAAGTGTTCATTAGTACTTTCATGCAAAAATCATCTAACTTTCTATAATAGTTTCTGAGATAATGGGTAGTGAATATATTAAATTTAACAGGGGATAAGGCATTTGGCTTCCTTTAAGCACAGAATTCTCTCCTACTATGATAATGGCTTTTATAATAACATTTAATTACCGTACCCAAACTTATCACATTGTAGTTTATTAATGAAACTTCAAGTACAATTCAATACAAATGTCCTTGAACCTGTCCTTTATATGAATGTTTCTTTCTCCTCATCACACACTGAATATGGCGATTAAACAAAATTTTTCAAGAAAAAGACACATCTCATATAATTACAGGAAAAAAATGGAAGCGCGTACGTGCATGAGTCTTGGTACAGCATTCCAGCAAAAAGCGAGTGTAAAATGGAATCACTTTGTAACGAACAGTATGCTGCTCTAAAACTTTGTTTCCGTCTGCAGAAATCCAGTATGGAAGCATACCGATGTTGCACCAAACATGTGGCTATTACTAACTACACTTCTGTGGTTCAAATAGTTTAAGGAGGATCGTGTTTCAACAATAGAGTAGGGCGGTTTAGGTGCTCCAACTACTGCAGTGAACACTGATGGCGTTGTTCGAGAGATTTAAGAATAACGTGGATAGACTGGCGGACATGTTACAGTTTTCCCAAGGCAGTACTTTCACCACCTTGCACGATCGGTCTGTGCAGATGGTGCCAAAATTGCTGAAGCCTGCTAGTGCTTGCTAGTGGACGTGTGTCAGGAACTCCAGCGTCTGGTAGCGGAGCATGTCGAGTCATGCCTGAATTCCATCATTACAGGTGATGATACTTGGCTTCACTATTACGATCCCGAAAGCAATAGGCGAGCTCCGTCTGGAAATCACCTGGTTCTCCAACGCCAAAGAAGACCAAGGTTGTTCGGTGGTCAAGAAAGGTTGTGATTGTTTCATTCCTCGTCTGTCGTGGAATGATTTATCAACATGAAGTCCCTCCATATACAACTGTTAAAAGAGAGTATGTCCTGGCCGAACACATTCAACGAAAACACCTGAGCTGCATCCATCTGGTTGGCGCCCTCACTGACAATGCACGTCCTCGTGTTTGTAACGTTGTTGCTCAACATTTGACCATAAAAACATCGAGAGAATGAATTACCAAATTAAAGTTCCAAAGTTACCAAAAAAAAGTTCATTTAACTTTTTGACGTTCTATGTTAGCTATGAACATAAAAGAAACAAAAGGAGGGAGATAAAGAAAATGATAATGCTTTTAAGAATAAATGTTGATTAATAGTACAAAATTAGCCATAATTACATGTTTACGAGATGTATGCTTTTATCCTGCAATGCACGTATACATTTTATTCTTATGAAATACCTTTCTTTTTTCGCTAACGGCGATGCCCTCTAATTTGCATAACACGACGTTTCTCTGGTGAACAGTTCCCATGACTTTTTGTTTAGTTTCACTGGTTAAGACAGACTTCCGGCTAGAGTTCTAAATAAAATTACGAAGTGTTGGAATTTCCACGAACAAGGAGGAAAATAACAGCTTGGTTGCTGATATTAAGGAAAATTAGCATCCACTTGCAATATCATAAGAATACACGTTAAAAGTGTTATTTCTTTATTTACTTCCAACTTTAAACTATTGTAATAAACCAGGTAACTGCATACGGACTAAATAAACAAAAATCATGTAATTAAAAACATGAGCCACACTTTGCACCATTTTATCTACTATCGATACCTATAATGGGATCTGGTAAATATAGACGGTCTTGACTATACGTTTTAGTCCGATCTCACCAAGCTACAGTGCAATAATCGAAAGATATTTTGCGCAGGAAATCGCCTTATATTTGCTTGTTTTATTCAACAATCACACAAAGCTAATATTCGTTTGCGTCTTGGAGAGAAAAATATGAATAGCTAGAGGTGTGTAAATTTTTGTAATGTTGAAAACTGAGTAGTGGTAATGCTTTTCCCCCCAAAGGAAGGACTTTAGCAGAAATTAAAAACCGGTTAGTTTGAGTTTATGATGAAGCTTTCCCTTCTTGTTAAGCGGTTAAAAAAATCGGCTCTACAGTTTGGATTAAAACTTTGAAGATGAATCTCACGAGGGCCGACTAGTAGAAGTGCTGATGCCGACATTCATCGCTTCTTATGAAGACGAGGCACTGAGTGACAGGCGAGAAAAAAATAAAATAAATTCGAGATTAGGACTTTCAAAAACAGCCCCCTTTAGGAATCTGCATGAACATCTCAGTTCAAGATGGTGCCAAGACTTCTTTCGGCAGATCAAAAACAATATGTTTTTTGTGTGTCAAAAACGCAAAGTTCCGGAATTCAATGTGACAGGGGATGGTACTCTACGATTATCTGCTTTCAAAAAGGGAATACATGGATCAGTGTAAACATGTGAGGCCCTGCCAAGAAAGACCAGCGCTATCCAGTCCAGAAAACATTCATGAACACACTTTTCTGGGACCTCTGAGGAATTCTATCAGTTGACTTCAAAGACAGAAACACAGTGTTAACGCAGACTACTAGTGCACAGTGGCGACTCGTGACTTACAGTTCTACCTTGACATAAGACATTTAATTTGGAAATAATGTTGAGTATCTAATATACAGTTTGAGTATAAAATATACTCGTATACACATTTATATCTAATGACTGTTTTAGATTACCTATTACATAGCGGAAGGTTAATAAAATAAAAAAACACAACATTTAAACATTTAATAACAACTCATAAGAGGTATTACAAAAATTTAATAGGGTTTAACGCCCGTTTTATTGACTAGGGCATAACAGGCGGTACAATAGGAAAGTGAAATTAAAAAAAATATATATTAACACACATTAGATTTACTGTTTGTAGGTCATTTTATGTGTAGGCTATACCGGAATGGTGCCATAGAAAACCGAAGCTACAAACAGTAGTACAAGGCAATTACTTTAATACAGTCGGAACCAAATGCAAAGCAATCAAAAGTAATGCGTTAACAATTCAAAAATATTTATTTTTTTCAGCTGCAGGCTATGAAACAAGTAGCAAAGTCATTGTTATAGTAAAAATAACATTTAAAATTGGTAGCTAAACGAAATCTCAAATATAAATATATATTGAGCAGGCTCACCGGCTCGCACTTCCTTTGAATCACTATGGAAACGGGGCAGACAATCAACGACACACATTTCTTCCTAACATAGATGCTATCCACTGTCCGATTCTCAGTGTTGCCTGTATTTTCTATCTCGGAACATAAAGCAAGCCCCTATCGTTAACATGGTAACCGCTATGAAACAGGCCACAAGTGCAGCCAAATTCGTTCTGTTGGGATTAGGCTGTACTATTCAATGCAGAAGAAATGCAGAGTCGACGTCGCCATCCATTTGGTTATTCTGTTACGAGGACTTCACTCAAGAAACAAATGACACATGATATACAGAAGGCCTTGCATATAAACTTTATTCTGTTATCATATTCAGCTTGTTCGTGCAGTCTTCAATAACTATAAATAAACTATTCTATTTGAAAACATCAGAAGTGACAGGGAATGTGATTCCGTACTAAGAATGAACCCCGCCATGTTTGCTTACACCCTCGGAAAAAGATAATATATTGTAACGGCATTTCTTCTGCAGCCCAGTGTACCAGAGGATGCAGGTGTAAAAATTATGCCAAAGCAGCGCGCTGTTACCAATAAATTCGCACGTAAAGTAAAAAACAACTAAATATTGAATTAAAACGAAAAAGCCTGAAATGAATAGTTCATAATTAGTGATATACTGGATAAAAGATAGTTATATATAGATAAAAGATCTGTACCTGGTGCACCTGCCACTGCAGCCTTCCACGTAAACTTCGAGAAGCAATTAAATAAAGAAAACGCGGCATGCTGAGTTAATATGTTCACCATCTGCATGACAACTGTCCAGATCTAGTCTCCTGAAAATTGAAGAAAATGTAATGATAATTATGAGAAGGAATTAGAACTTTTTGCAGGCAAAAGTTCAGACTAATATTTTCAAGGCCATTAAGTGCTGATTAAAAGATACGAAAAGTTGAAATAAAAGGAGACTATGTTGAAAATTGACATTATTGTTTTCATTTTCCTGCCTCTAAAAGTAAGTTAGACAGGAAACTTATGGAAATTTTTCTCGTATTTAAGAAAACAGATTATTAAATATATTACTTCAATATCTAATTTATTTAAACTTCTTATTATATGTATAAGAAGTATATATTGAGAATTGTTTTATTTCCTCTCCGGTTTAACATTTTCGCGTCATAAATAACAACTTAAGAGTTACGGTGGTAGATTTCGGAATGAATTAAGAAACTACAATATTCATATTTTCATGTGCAATAACACTGGTCAACAAAACTGAAGCTTTTGTCTGTCACAAGGGAAACAGGTTGATTCCAAGTGACTTTTTGTGCTGATTTCAAAAAATGTTACACAACTTTTCCTTCACCCAGGGTTTTTGAGCAATCGCATGAAAAATATATCTTGTATCTATACTTATAATATCTTAGATGTATATGAAGTAGATTTTCTGCTATACTTCGCTTGAGGAACATCTCTCTTCAGTGCCCAACATATTTACCCTGGTAGCGCCTTTCCATTTCCCCTATGTCCTGGTGGAAACACTTCGTCGTTCACAGCCCCTCGGTTTTCAGGGAAGAAATCAAGATGGCAGAGCAGAAAGTGTTTTTAAAGACATATTACATCCCTTGAAGTTCTCAATCATCTCATTGACCTGAAGCTTCCTACAAAGTTTGTGACAACTTATGCAGCTGCTTCTTGCAAATTTAACTGGTATCTTTCATCAGTTTCCTTCTTTTAGGGTTGTTTCGGAACTTACAAGGGTTGGTGAAGAACATTTTCTTGTCCTGGATTAAGTAACTCTCTCTTTATATAAAGATTACTTGTACCTCTGCTATTCCACTTGCACAGGAAGCAGCAACATTTATTATAGCCAAGATGTAACTTACGTAAGACAGTTTCCATTATGTAGCAGCACTGCTTTCAAACTTGTTTTCGGGGAGTCTTTGAACAGACGCAATCCTCAGGTTTATGCTCAACACCCAATGACTCCAACAAATTCTCAACATCATTGCAAAAAACGAGGTCCTCCTATTTAGAAAACAAACGCTCAAATTTCTTTTGGCTTTAACAGAAGGAGTCACCCTACAGTGACCTTTCATCTTGAGACGAGTAATTCTGCTTTGTTTTTACTTAAACCAAGATACCGAACCAAATCATTTAAATCCTGCTGTATTAGAAAGTGAGGATCATTTATAGTAGCATCTTGCACAATCTGTAATTCATACTGAACCTGAGGAACTTGGAGTCTGTTATATCACCTGGTGGAGTTGATATAGTAAGTCGTAGCATATGAAGCACCAGTCGAACTGCTGAACCTAAAGGTAGATATTTAACTGTGTATGGAGACTCGGAACTTATTTCAGTTCAGCAGAAGAAGCAGTGTGTTCGCACTCTATCATAAGAACTGCAAAAGCCATGTGACGGAATCCTTTTAACCTCCAGTTAATAGTATTGCACATTTGATACAACCGATTTCTGGAGCCCTGCCTTGTTCTGGTCTATTTTTATGAAAATAACATTCATAAGCTCTTCTAATTACAGAAGCAAAATTTCGCTTCTGCGCTTTTAAAGTGAGCTCTCCACACACGTAACAGAAGTTGTTTCTACCATTAAGACACTTTCGAGGCGTTTCTCTTATACACTTCTATCACAATTCAAATGACAACGGAAGAGAGCACAGAAGTAGCTTCTTTTTCTTTAAAGGAAAGCCTCATGGAACTATAACAAATAATCACAGTTTTGTGAGGGACATGTAATTGTTGTTAATCATGAATTCACAGGCTACAATCATTTAAACGTTATAAGTTAAAATTACAAACAAATGATAGGGTGGTGGAATTTTCTGGCTTAATTTTTGGAATTAACAGATGGAATGCGTAAGAAACATGTAAAAAGATTTATTTAACAAAACCACTGTTGAGCAGTGGTCAGATAAAGAGGGTAATAAATCACTTTGGTTTTGAAATGAAACAAAGTATGTCAGCAATACTTTTAATATATAAAGATTTTCACCGCTATCTTTCGCATTTCAGGTTGCATACAAAGATGAGAGTACTCCCGCAGATCACTTTTGGTGCTTATCGAGTTGTGCTCCAAGCCGTCCTACTGTTTTGTATGGACATGCTTCCCTTCTTAAATGTCCAAAGTAACGGCAATAGCACAGGAGGAAATAGTGCACAATTTCAGTGCTTGGTAAGTGTATTTGTGCCAGTTATTACAAACAAAAATTAAATAGTGCATGTGTTTATATGATATTCACTTTACGCTGTGAGGCGCACGAATAGCAGAGAATGTTTATAAACCCGCGTCTCACTTCTATACATGAGTTTTCGGCTACATTGGAATCAGATATGAAGATACTGTGTGCTAAAATATAGGGTGTCTCAAAAGTAAGGCAGGATTTAAATGAATTGGCAAAGTTGTAACATAATTTGAAAGAGTAAACACTCCGATTAAATATGTAAAATAATATCCAGTAATTATCCTCCACGTCTCATATGACACTCTTAAAGTCTTTTGGCAAAATTTGCTATCATATTTTCGCACATTTGTGAATCAATTATTCCGTCGGATTTCTTAAGTTCACGAATGGTTGGTATGGGTTTACTGTAAACCTAGGACTTTGAAAATCCC
The DNA here is from genome assembly GCA_030762175.1 of Metallyticus violacea. Lineage (NCBI taxonomy): Eukaryota > Metazoa > Arthropoda > Insecta > Mantodea > Metallyticidae > Metallyticus > Metallyticus violacea. The sequence continues at coordinate 19,566,255 of CM060830.1, read as the reverse complement.
CAAAGATAAAAGTCACTAAAATTATAATAACTTGAATATACTTAGTTTAACTACACAATTAAAACTAAATAAAAAAACATGAAATTCTCCATATCAAACCAGACTGAACTGCACAACCATCCTTTCAGTGCAAATGAAAATCCTATCTAAGATCGCATGATCTTGATGGCCAATTGCGATCAGTGTTGTGCGAAATCAGCCGCCCATAAAACTTCTGCTATAACAAGTCGGTGGTTGCGCGCGCCGCATGACACGTAGCGCCATACTGCTGGAACAACAGCTTACGAACGTCAAATCCAAAGTCCATGGCTTGTAATTGATGCCACAAAAATGTTGTTATCATCTCGCGATAAGTATACCATAGACAGTTACTGCACTTCCGGACTCGTTTTGAAAGAAGTATGTCCCAATAATTCCACCTCACCAAAGTGCTCACCACACAGCCACTCGTTCTGAATAAACTCACTTTTCTTCAATAATATGAGATCTTTTTAAAATCGTGCCGTTTGGCGCGTTTTCCTTCCCAAACATAGCACACGTAATTTGCGCACGATTCCAGCACAACATTCTCGTATTTGTAATATGTTTTCACAATAGTTTTGCACTCCAGCATCGCGTATTTCTCCATTACGACTATCTCACTACTAACCGGAATGATATTACTACAACATGTGCTTCATAAAGCGTTGCCAACCCAACGGGAATAAAATAGCGCGTAATTTAAATCCTGCGTTACTTTTGGGACACTCTTTATAGGACTTTCTGGCATTATAACAGTACTAACATAATAACACTGAAACACGTGGTTTCATAGCGTTCAACTCTACAACACAAAGACTTTGCGTCAGCACACGGAGAGGCGGGAAAGTGGAGGGGGAATAGAACTGGTTAGAAACAGGTCATGCAAATCCCCTTTAAGCCGGCCACGCATCCAAATGAAGACTGTGGTATTAATCTGTTTATTTATGTATTTTTTATGTTTCTTGGATATTTAATAGTCCTCCGTGGGAAAGTGTCTGTCCAGCTGTGCTTGGCAGAACTCAGATGACCAGGAATACTCGTATCACAAACTTATGACGAATATGCTGCAGGAACATAAGTCACAACTCGTCAGCGAAATAAGGGCCAAGTATGGCAATCTCGAAGATCGCCTGGGAGGATTCGCCAATTCTCACCTAGAAGTTTTACAGCACATTAAGGATTTCAATGTAAGTTATATTATCAATACAGATATGAAAATATTGACATTCGCTTTATATTCTTAAAGAAATTTGATCAACTCCAATGTAGCAAATATGAAATTGAGATTAGCTGGTAGCTAAGAGCTTCCTAAAACATAAAACAACAATGCTGATATCTGAACAAGTTAAACTGTATATCTTTAATTGAAACTACAGAAAAATGTGGAATAATTTACTTCACCATGTAATAATATAGTCTTCATAACACATGCTATACCAATTCTGTTTTTTTCCACCAAAATATACAAGCAACTTAGCATGAGAGTGCAACATTGACATTATTGAAACAAAACAGGCCTCAGGGCCTATTAGATATGATTAGAATCCGCATGTATGGCAAAATGCCCTTTTTCCATCAGAAGTGATATACACAGAATGCGTGAACTATCAAACACCATGAGAAGAATTTATTATTTTTTTCTACTTTGCTGCTATTTCGTATTATTCTGTTTATTTTCTTATTTTTATAACTTTTCTGTTACTGTAGTTTAGTTTTTCATTGGAAATAATGTATTGTCTGATTCAACGAAGCTATTATAAAGTACGTATTGAAGCGAATTTCGTTTTATAAAGGAAATGGTCTATGAATTAAAATGTGTATGTGTATGTGTATGTTAATGACACTTTAGGTCGCAACCAGCCTCTATGCTCCCATGTGATTATTTTTAATTTATGAGAAAAGTACTTATGAGTTTCCAACTTTTTGAATTTTCCGAAAGCTCAATGTCTCTTAAGAGCAGAGGGCCAGGCACTTTGAATGTCTGCAACGATAGAAGTAACACAACAAATGCACACTATGGCGACATGATTTCCCTCAGCAGGCGGCAAGGCCGTAACTTCCCATGAACAAAATAAATGGCCAGTTGCATAGCGGATGAGGACTCTCTATAATGTCCTTTACATTAGTGTTTAACTTTACGTTTTCTTCACTATGCGTTTCTGAAATTGGATGCCATCAGTTTTATACGCAGCGTTATTTCATCTGAAAGCAAGCATCGAGTAATATTTTGGTTTAATTCTGAGACTATTAGCCTTTACTTTTACAATTTTATTATTTTATTTTATAAACTTTATATATTCATTGTTTCTGTTGCGTAGGTCACGCTGCAGAGCTACCGAGAGTATAACAACAAAACACTATCGGTAAGAGTCAATTATATTATTATATATATATTTGCTGTTACGTTTACTATAAATAATGCATGAACCTTTCAGTAATTGTTTATCCTGGTATAACTACTATTCATAGTAAGGATATAATATCGTGCAATCAGTTTTGTTTTCCCCCGGAGTGTTTTGCAAGGGTGAATGCGTCACTCGTTAGCCTGTTAGCCGGCCAGCCTCGGTAATTAGCGGGAGTAAAACAATAAAACAAAATGAACCATACAACAATACACAAACCGATCTAAGAAGCTCATTACTTATCAAATGAGGTGTTGAAACTTCCCACCTTCATTCTCCACACATTTTTGGTATCTCTTTAGGAAATTATCCATCATTTGCTGTGGTTCATTTGAGAAATCCGAACAATTTCCTGACGAATATTATCTTTGAATTCTTGTATGGTATGCGGTTGCGTCTTGCACATTGCATTTTTTAAATTTATTCCAGAGATAATAATCGCATGCAGTTAAATCGAGAAACACAGGAGCATTACAAATCTCTACTAAACGCTGTCTTGTGGAAACACATTGTGAATTGCTCTTATGAAATTATCGCAGTGTGAACACTGGCAGAGTTCCGTTGAAAAAAATGCATGATTACGCTCCGTGTCGGTTTATTCTCTGAAAAAACGGGTTAGTATTGCATTCACATAAGCAACATAACCAACTGTATGTTATAGTTCTATGACTTTTTCACCACTGAGTTAACACATATATAAAAACATGAAACATAATATACTTCATGTGTCGAATTAAGAAATGAACAACACAACACAACACACACACCCGGGAACACTGCACTACGACTAAACAGTCAGTATTGTCAACAAGTAAGCAAGCAGTCTCGCTACCCGCTCCAAGATGCGACAAAAGAGTAGGGACTCGCTTATAGGAAAAACCTTGCACCGCGGGAAAAACATCACTGATTGCACTGCATAAAAGATAAGATACAAATTAATCTTTATCAGGGCAATATATAAAGTTATCGTCCTCCATTTAACTATGTGTCCATTCAATTGATAAGATACTTTTGATACATGTCTTAAGCATTAATTTAAATATCACTTACTTGAGCAATTTCGACAACATTTCATAGAGCAAATAATCTAAAATTTATGTACGTTTAGATCTGCATATATGTGTGAATACTTGATACCTCTAATGAAAATGTATAACCAAAATCGAGGGGTATATTATTCCAGTATAATTTAACAAATTCTAATTTCGAGTCCCCGAATCATACAGTTGAGGAAAACCATAGAAAAAGGTAAGACGTACTCTTATTTCGGTATGTTGTGAGTCCAGATATAATCGAGATGGTATAGATATTGGTATCGTGGAATAATACAGTTACATTAAATACGGTTTATTCATTGTCTTACTTAGAAATGTCAATGTGGAAGGTTACCTCACTTCATGTGGGATTATGTTACTTCTGTTTTTTTTTTTTTTTTTTCTGTTTCATCACCACAGGTTGTATTCGATACCCTTGAACTATTGCCCTACAACTCAATTCCAAACAGCACCTTATTGTCTATAAAGAAAATAAATGGAAATTTATTTTTGTTATAAAATTGCCTAAATATTTCCCCCCAAAATGATTTACCATATTAACATACATAGTCAAATTCGGTTGCTAACGATAGAGGTTTGGTTTATGCTCCGAGATAGAAAATACAGCCAATACTGAGAATCAGACAGTGAACAGCATGTAGGGTGGGAAGAAATGTATGTCGTTGATTGGCTGCCCCACTTCCATAGCAACTCAAAAGGATGCATCAGCCGGCGAGAATTGCCAGCTTGCTAAAATTTTTTCAGATTTCGTTTAGCTATAATTTTAAATGTTATGTTTATTTGTTTCGTTACTTGTTTCGTTTCATTACTTGTTTTATAGTCTGTAACTAAAAACAAATTTAAAAATAAATAAAATAAAACATTTGAAACACAATTAATACCTTTTATATTGGAACCAAAAATAATATGTGAAACTCAGAGAAATTGAGTTATTGATTTTATTTATGGACGCCCTTTAACATCTCAGGTCATCAGCGTCCATTCAAATCAGGGCGTGAAACGGCCGACAAATTTTGCTCAGAGGCCTCTCTTTCAGACTTGAGGTTCTTTTTCGTGCCGTAAATGTACGACACGGGACCCACGGCTTTACTTCCCTTCCGAAGGAAGCCATACTTAGGATTTTTACGCCCGAAAAAATCCATCGGTCCTGGCCGGGTTCGAACCCGCGATCTTGGGTATAGGAGGCAAGTATGGTAACCACTACACCACCAGGACCGACTAAACTCAGAGAAAACTATGTAGCTGCTGCATACTCGGGCTCAACATTTGTCCTTATGTTTGTCACTGATTTTGTATTATAATGGTACCGCCACGGGTGGCCGAGGTCGTTAAGGCACGGACTCGTGAGCGGGAGGTCTGCGGTTCGAATCCCGCCAGGACCGTCCTCCCTGACTGGGGTTTTTTCCAGGTTTTCCTCAGTCTTCATAACTGGCAAATGCCGGGGAGGTACCTAAACTTAGGCCTGGAACGCTTCCTTCCTTAAAAAAAAAAAAACATCCTTTCCCAATTTATCATTTCATTTCATGTATCATCAGTGTCCACCGCCTGTGGTGCCTCAGTAGTAAAAACGGGCGTTAAACACTACTCCCCCCCATTATAATGGTGTCGCTGTTGGACAACGTTATAATTGTGTAATTAAAAAAAAAACTGTTATGAAAAACAGTGCGCTTCTTACAATGGAATAACTAACACAACTGTTTCAGGACTTGGCTGAGGGAATTGGGACGCTGAAGAATAACTTGGAAGTTATGATGACAGCACAAAAACGAGTAGAGCGAAGTGTACTGGCAGAGGTAAGTTGCAATATTAAACTTAGTTCTTAGTACCTTTAGTACAAAGTGCAAAGAAAAACAATGCATGGCCTAATTTATACACTTCTCTTCTTTAAGGAAATAAGAGTTTATTAGTTTGTATTAACCTTATTTGTTAGAACTATTTGTGTTCAGCATTATGCTTTAATTACAAGGGCTGGTTGATAAGTTCGAAGACAACTTTTTTGAAAATAAAAAAAGATTTTATATTTAAATGTAATCTCCTTTTAAGTCTATTCACGTATTCTAGCAGTTTTCTAATTTATCTCATCCATAAAATGTAATTTCTTTATCTCTACAAAATACGCAGTTGTTTCGGTAACAGCCGCTTCATTTGATGCGAATTTCTTTCCTGCTAGCCATTTCTTCAGAAGGTAGTCCAAAGGAACCAAATCCAGAGAACAGGGGGACGAGGAAGGATTTCTTACCGTAAGTGCATTCATTTTGAGGCCGCAATCGCAAACCTGTACACTGTCGAGTTATCCTGATGGAACAGAATCATTTTCTTCCCCAAATTAGAACGATTAATTCTTCTCGATCGTGTCCCTTAATTACTCCAGTAACACAGTGCAATATTAATCGATTACGTTTTGCCCTTCCCAAAAAGTTAATTAAAAGTACGTCATGGTAATCCATCTCTGCTGAAAGTGGAATGAGATGACACGAACTCCACAATATAATCTCCACTAGTGCTTATTACGTCACATCTAAGCCGCACGAGTTGTCCTCCACGACCCTAAGTCAGAGCAGTAGTGTAATTTCCCAAAGACGCATGAACTTCCACAGCTTATTAGGCGTTTTTACATAGTTGAGATTACTATCTTCTTGCTTCAACTCAATCCGGTAACAGTCCTGGTAGAGTCCCCACAAAACATTTAGAGCGCCTTGTTACAGGGGAAACTATACAGCGGCCTCTGGCGAAGAGAAACCATTGTGTTTTTAAGGGTCTAAAATATGAAATGAAGAAATCACATATAAGACACATATGTATACGAAAAATAAAAAAGAATCTTAAAACTGTAAACCTAATTCATAAAGCCTTAGCTAAGCTACAAAATAATTCTCTTTTTTCGATGTGAATTTATTTGCTAGTTCTGCTTAGAGGCTTTTAACGAAGTATTGCTTTCATATATTTTGTTGAAACAAACGTTGTGTTAGTTAAGTGGAAGAATCCAAATTCTGGGCAGCGAACTTTCACTGTTATTTCTTTAAAGACTATTTTCTTTTGCTTTCAGAACGAATTGAGTGAATGCAAGGGAAATCTGACAAATGCTCAGAAAGACATGGTAAGTTTTGTTTAATTCATCAGTTACAGCTTAATTTATCTAACAAACGTAGAGCCACAAGTACTTATTAAGGAATTATTATTTACTGTCAATAAATTGTACAAAGATTTTATTTCGTCCTTTGTGCAAAGAATTATCCAATTAAATGTGCATGGATATTAATAGGCTATTGGTAAAATCAAGACGTGAATCTTGAAAAAATTGCCGCCTAAGAAAATATGAATGAATGAATTTATTTCCTAACAATTAATACACTACAGGTTTAATTAAAGTTACAAATATATGGTATGCAAACGTAAGGAGTATAACTAAAGAAAAATATATGTAACGTATAGAATCTAAATTCATTAAAGTAAAATTATATAATCAATAACTAATATTAATAGATCAAGAGTCGCCTATGCTCCCAGCCTTCTTATCAATCCAGTTTACTATAAATAAATCTTCCGATTTCTAAAAACATGCCCCCGTCCCCTACTCTCTAACCTCATCTTCCCTCTTCTTTCTTTATAAGCTAACCTAACGTAACCGACAAGGGTGGTCGATGTCGTTAAGGCAGGAACTCTTGAGCGGGAGTTCTGGTGCTTGGTTCCCGACAGGGACATCCTACCTAACCCAGTTTTTTTCAGGGTTTCCTCAGTGCTCATAAATGGTAAATGCCGGGAAGGTACTCTAAATTTAGGCCTGGAACGCTCCCTTCCTTAAAACAATCTTTCATCAATTTATTATTCCGTCTCACGTATCATAATCGCTACCACACTTTAACATCAATGTTATAGATGCATTAATATCTAAAGTGAGGTTATTTTAGTTACAGAACGCTTGAGCGCGGCTACTTACTGGTGAAATGCAGCCGCTAGAACTGGTAAGAGTCGCCGCGCCTAAAGTAGGTGTTTTAATTTTGTATTTATATTTTTACTTAAAATATAAAATTATACTATATTTGAAACTGAAAACTTAAAATGATTACTATATATAAACTGATGATAATAATAAGCATTTTTCTGTATTATTAGAGATATTGAAAATGATGCCCCTCAGCGGCAATACAATGCTGGCAACTGCGTAGGAAATTCCTGTTCTTCTTCTATTTTCCTTCCGTAAGAATGCGGTGGTTCAGGACACCTTTCTTATCATTGAGAGATCCTTTCTTTTAACGAGCTGGCGAAAAATGATCTACCTGGAACACAACATTATCAGATATATTTTCTTGTGAATCGACTTATAACTTCTATGCAAGAATGGTTTTTCATGTATGTATCGTACATAAAAACCTTAATCCCGGATAATATTTGGTTCCCTTATGGATGAGTGATGATGAGCAACAGCCTAGAAATTGTTGTACAAAAAAAATGTTTTTCGTTTTTAATGACAAATTTTCTGCAGTTTCGGATCGAAATCCGCGATCGATTGGTCAATCAATATTTTTAATGCTGATACGGCAATGCAAAACTTAAGAAATGGCAGAGCAACTGCTGAAACTTGATGAAATTGTAAACATGATGCGAGATCAACTGGTTGCAACCCGTAAAGAAGGCAAGAACGATAACATTGGTGAAATTATCATTCTGTTGAGCCAGCAAGGTAGATTCTGTCATTTACCTGAATAAGGTTTGTTTTCTTCCGCATTAAAGCACTTTCCAAAATTGCATTGTCTATTTCAGCTCTGAAAAATGATTCATGTCGCAGCATAATTGTAATTTCAGTCTATTTGTAAACAGCCTAACATTTCTATCGGGGTTTCGTTTTGTTTTATTCCGCATGTGGATCGGGTTGGAAGCTGGCGGTCGCAGCTGCATACACCGGCAGTAAAAAATGCGAATTGTCGCTGATAAAGCTTGTTAATGTGTGTTAGGTTCGAAACATTGTGGAGTTACTGTGTTATTGCGTCTTATTTCTGGATATTTCATTCAAAACTACACATTTTTATTTGCTATAACTTCTTAAGAAATGGATAAGCTCTTAAGTGTTGTGCTGGGGTTCGTCCACCTGTTCGTAAAACAATACTTAAGTTCAAAACTACAGTTGACAAGAAAATAAGACGCAGGCGTCATTTGTTAACAGAGGAAAAACTTAATGATCTAACTGCTCGATTGGAATAATCAGCGCGAAAGTCTCTTGCAAAGTTAGGACAAGTACATCAGCACGTTACAAAATTGCTAACATTTCATCCCCACAGGCTACTGAAAGCATGCCTTACAGTCCACCTACTCGTAAAGGAAAAAACTCGTCTTCTGTGTAAAAGATAAACCTGTTTTCTGTATTTTGTACTTTCTGTACTATGGCACACTGAATGTGGGCACTCCCGGCCTGTCCAGTTCGCCTGCGAGGAAAATCAAAAGGAAGATCCCATATAATAAGTCGCCTTTTTGTATGAAAAACGCTATAATTTCAATTACACTAGCTTTTTTATAATACACTTAGTTGTCTTCAGCCTGATTATAAAACGAAATCAAAATCAAATGAGGAACATAAAAGTGTAGCCTTTATGTAAAAACATATGTAGCATTAGTATTTTAATATTATTAAAATGAAGTACTAATTTTACTCTAAAACATTTTCAGGCTTCATAAAATGTTTGCTAGACATAGAAAAATATAATAAAATGCAAAAATTACGAATGTATTTTAAACTGTCGAATTCTAAAACTAAGCAAACGTCATAGCAATATTTACGTTCTGAGTTAGGGATTTGTTGTGTAGATGTATCACAAACGTGGTAAAGCGAGTCATCTTTGTGTTTGTAGAACGGGCTGCGGGATATGGTGCGCGACCGATACCCCGAAAGCGACGTGGTGAACGCTGCAAGGCGTAACGATCTTGATCAAGTACGACTTCTGCTGGACGCTGGTTTGAAGGTAGATTCCCAGGATCGGGGCCGTTACAGTAACACAGCGCTGCATGTGGCTGCCGGCAAGGGATACCTGCAGTTGGTCAAGTTCCTGGTGGAGAGAGGGGCGTCTCTGGAAGCAAGGAACACCGATAACAACACTCCACTGATAGACGCTGCCAGTGGAGGTAATCTACCGGCTGTGAAACTGCTCATAGAGCTCGGCGCCAATCCTCTTGTGAAGGGATGGCATGGAGAAACGCCACGGGACAGAGCCACGCGTGATGGGAAGATGGAAGTGGCAAACTGGCTAAGAGACAATGGCTGGTAAACTTCCATAGAAGATTATCGATTTTATGCAATTATTGTAATTTGGTTAAAATTGTATAAATAATAAATACTGTTAATGTACTTTCGATACTATTGCCCACACCCATAGCAAAATCAACTATGGCGGCCGAAGTGTCCGTATTACTACCAGTAGCAAATACCGAACTTTCACGCAGTATTATGCTTACAAGATATCATTAGAAAATATTTCGGTGGTTTTTAAAAATCTGAAATTGTTTATAAACAATATTTCTCATATGCAAATGAAATACAAAATAATATGAATTAAAACTACCCCACAACTCTTTATAAAATACACAGCTTCCAAATTAACTGGACAACTTAAAACTAATCGACATAATAGGGATAACATCATGTTTATTGTCATTTATTTTTAGTAAAAGGACATCATCTTTCTTGGTATTAGCTATAAACGGGTGTACCTGTGGTGTCTTAACCTCACTGCAAAGGAATCGAAACATAACATCCTGCTCACACCATTCATTAAAACTCTCTTCATCTCGCTTCATACATTCTCCCAGATCTTTCCTTTTCATTAACCCTCACTACCACATAAGATAGTAGATTAAGGAAAATTGCACAAAGAAAATGTTCTTCCTTACCACAAATTCTAGTTAGAAATTTTTAATATACACTGTAGCTTCATCATTAACTTCGAAACTTGCACGGCGTATATTATTTATCCATTCCACCTTTAATTACTGCTATTTAGGAAATGTAAATATGGCATTATGCAGTGTACTGTCATGATTAAGAGCTATATGAGCGACCCCACGTTGTACTAAACACTTTCTATTATGAGTTTCTGGTGCGATTTCATTATATCAACATTAACTTAATAAAAATCAAAAGAAATAACACGCTACTGTTTACTTACTTTCAATTGTAAATCACTGTAATAAATCTGATAACCATAATTTAATAACGTGACGAAATTAATACACAGACTACATATTCCACCATTTTGCCTATAATCGATACCTACCTTGGGGTCTAGTAAATAGTGGGTAAAGTCCATATTCACTTCATGAGTCGATATATTTTATATCGATTTCTCATCTAAAATACATGCAAAGTGGGAAATACAAGTACTAGCAGTTTGATTATAATTACAACTATTCATTTACCAGAACTAATACAATATAGTACGGGAAATAATCAGAAATAATCAGGTTACATAAATTGAAAACTAACGATACTACTACAGTAAAAAAAAAATCATCAAGTTTATAAAAGGAGCTGATGATAAGCCAAGTTTTAATGCGGCCTTAAATCTACTTAAACTAGCGGAGTGTACGCCATGAGGTAATCTGTTGAACACATCTAAAGCCATATTTAAAAAACATGGATATGCTTAATCTGACATTAGGTGGTAATATAAAGTGATTGTTTCTAGTATCATATGCATGTTTATCAAATAGGCACTGCAATTGATGCAGATTAGTTTTGAGCATGACTAAGTAATTAACAATACACTGGTTAATAATAATTAAAGTTCTTAATTATGAAAAGGTGACGACAATGTGCATTATATGGAGACTCAGTTATAATGCGGATAGCCTTTTTCTGCAAAAGTGAAATGTTACTGACTTTGGATCCATTATCTCAAATGTGCAAAAATAGGTAAAATATTATTGAAAAATGCAAAATAAGAGTTCACAGCATAGTCCCTGAATACAAGTCATTTTAATTGACTTATTAAGTAAATGACGAGAGAAATTGTTATACAAATTAAAGTCCCAAGGTAATTTGGAATCAGTGTAACACCAAATAATTTGGCATAATGAAAATGATTATTGGAAATTCGTTTTAAAATGAAAAGAATGAATTGAGTCTTATGATTATTCTCTTAATAACATTAGCAACCAACAATTTAGAATCAGCAGTTAAAGAAGAATTCATAAATAATGGTAGGTCATGCTAATTGTTCATCGTAGACACAAGAGATGTGTCAGCAACAAATAAAATGGAATCGCAGCTCAAATTATAAGGTAAGTCATTAATCATCACTAAAAATAAAAAAGGACCCAAACCATAGCCCCGAGGGACACCAATGTTTACATCAGCGAATTTTCTACTTTTGCAACAGTGTCTATGATCTGTAAATTAAGATTCTATTAATTTAAACTCCTTGCCTGTGATACCACAATAATAAAGTTTATAAAGATGACAGTATAAAACATGCAAGCCCGAAACCTTAGGGAGGCATAAATAGAATCAAATAAGAGAGGTTGGTGATTCCGTACTTAAAGGTCACGGTAGCTCGGTTGGAAGAGTGTCAATCAGACTGGAAGGCTAAAATCCGTAGTTGGAATCCCAGCCGTAATCGGAATATTTATTTCCAAAATATAAATAATTTAAGAAATATTTCAAGCATATGTTGTGGGAAATTGATTATTAAATAAGATAAAAATAAAACAAAACAAAACAAACAAAACCAAAAATTCTAACATTGTATTGCGGGAAATGACTTTGATAGTAAAGATAAGTAAAACAAATATTATAATAACTTAAAACTCATCTTAAGAATATGTTGTGGAAAATGGCACAGGTAATAAATATAGACAAAAATATAAATAAAACTAAAATTTAAAATCCTAACACTACATTGTCGGAAATAACTTAGATAATAAAGATAGGTAAAAATATACATTACAAGTATATATATAATTTAAAATAAAAATAAAGTAACACTATTAACAATGTAACAAATTAACAGTAATTATAAAAGTAGAAAAGAATAAAACACTAAGATAAAGTCACACTTGAGATCGCTATATTTCGAACTCGTTGAGTCCTTCTATGGCAAGAAGACAAGTGACGGTGATAAAAGTAAATATTGAGTATCGAAGGTAACGTTATGCATAGAAACAGATGAAACTAGAAATGAGAGTGTGGGGGGGGGGGGGGGAATTAATACGTAAGATTTAAACCAGCCGTTTATATATATCTTAAGAGTATATTTTGATAAAAGGGCTTAAATGGATATAAAATGTAAACAAAAGTTTGGAAATTCTAACACTATATTGCGGAAAATCACTCAAATAGTAAATATAGATCAATAAAATCATTCTATGTATATATTATAGGAAATAGGTTATATAGTAAACATAGGTAAAATATAACAAAATTAAATGGAAATTTAAAAATCCTATAAATATTTTGCGAGAAATGGCAGGTAGTGTAAGGATAAACTAAAATAAAATTTAAAATATAAATAATTTCAGAAATATTCTAAAATATATTGTTAGAAAACGGCTTATAAGTGAAATAAGAAAAATAAGAAAAATCATTGTGGGAAAGGTCTTCGATAGTAACCACGGGAAAAAATAAACACGAAAAGAATAAATAATTTAAAAATATTTTCCCCATGCCAAGATCGCCACTGAGTTGTCTTAAATAAATACGAAGTGTTGACTGCGACATTGTGTAAACAAGGAAAAGATAAATATATATTACTGCCTTGACTTTTAACCTATTTAGAAAAGTTCGTAGTCTTTGGAATAATAAGTCCATTAAGGTCTATGTCTTGTATATGTACACGATAATATAAATATGAACTTTCGGTCATAGAGTTTTATTTTAAAAAGTGTTTAACGTTTTGTTGGTTTATGAAGACCTCGTTAGCGCGTGTTAACCCAGACGACATTGTTGTCTGCTATTTAAAGCTGTAGGTTTTCAATATATTATGATAGCTTAGTTAAATGTTTAATATAACCGTACAACCAAATGTTATGTTTTAAATGCATTGATTTTCTTTTACAAGTCACTTATACTAGATAAAGCTGAGGGTCTTGAATAGAATAAAGTTGACAAAGATACTAATTTCATTTTTCTATTTGTGAAATCTTCGAATAATAATAATAATAATAATAATAATAATAATAATAATAATAATAATAATAATAAGCTGCGACCTCTACCTCTGACTTGCGAAATCATTGATTAGGGGCGATATTGCAGACGGGCTGTGATCAGCATGCCGACATGCCACCGGTCGCTGGGTGTACCCTGTTCCAGCCCTCTGTAACTTAGAAATTTTCTGCGAAGGTACCAGAGAGCTAACCTACAACTTCCCGGCCAGCAATCACGCTAATCACCAGACCAAAGAGGCGGCCAAATCTTTTTAAATATTTCATTAAATTACTCTGTAACATTTTCATGCTCTATTACTGAAAATCACAAAATACATACGGTACAATGAACTTTGAACCAACTTTCCACGTATTTCAGTTATGACACTAACTTTTGGCTATAATCTGATAGTGGTTGCGTAAGTTCAGTTATTACGAGTGCAGTATTTTGTTCTGTACTTAATAGCGAAGTGAATTATGGAACAGTATATGTTTTCTATTGCACTCTTTTTGTTTATATTTCATATGTATTGACTCAAGTTCAAAGATGATTTGAAGAAAGGTTCCCGGGTGTAAAAGTTCCAGCTTGTACAACAATCTATAATCATGCTATCTTTATTTCAGACCACTGGTGGCCGAGGTCGTTAAGGCGGGAGGTCTGGCGTTCAATTACCACCAGGACCGTCCTCCCTAACTGAGGTTTCTTCCAGGTTTTCTTCAGTTCTCATAAATGGCAAATTCCGGGAAGGTACCCTAAACTTAGGCCTAGAACGTTTCCTTCCTTAAAAAAAAGTCTTTCCCAGTTTATCATTTCATCTCATGTATTATCAGTGTCCACCTCTTGTAGTTGAAACGGCTGTTAAACACTATTAAAAAAAATAACCACGGGTAGTGCTCAGTGTAAGAAACCTCACAGACAGGGTGGGGTTCTCACTGAAGAAACAATGGATAGCACCTGTCATGGTTTGGAGAATTTCCTCCAAAATTACTTAAAACATCTTTCAGAACAAAACAGGCATTTCCTAAGGTTCCGTGTAAAAAGTTAAAAACAAATAACTGTGGCATACCTGAATGAAATCTAGCCTCTATTTTTAGAAAATTAACCGCCAGGGAGCGTGATATCGCCCTTTTTCAACATGACTCGCTACAGATACCTTCAGCGAGAGAAATTGAAAGAGGGGTTAGAACGACAGCGTTATTAATAAGGATTTGTGGCTCCATTGGTCCACTGACTTAACTGTTGCGACGTTTATCTCAGGGATAAATTAAAAAATACCGTATACAAAGCAAACACATATATCTGTAAGAATTGAAAATATCCACCAGGAAATAGCCAACGTTACTTAACGTGAGCCACAGCGAATAGTGAATGTATTTCACTGAAGTGGGAATGTGTTGAGGATTTTCTTTATAAATGTGAAAATCTTCAATTAGTGACGCACATGCACTTTCACTTAATACTTTTTACATAAACGAGCAATTGACATGTCACCATAAAACAAATGTTGACATTCGTCTGAAAGTCATTAATCTGGATTTAATACAGCTACTTGAGAAAAGAAATCAGTCTTCAAAACGGGTTTTCATATTGTTTGCCAAAACTGAACAAATTTCTTTGGAGATATTTTAAATTTGTTATATTCATTGCATGATGGTTCGTTCTTTAATTGCAACTTCTTTGAACGTGTGCTTTTCCTGCAATTCTTGTACTGTCACAAGTAATGTCACGAGAGGGTCTGAGATAGTTCGTGAATTTATCTGGACATCTCAGACCCTTGAGTGATATTTATTAGGACTATTTCACGAATAAAATAAGAATTTAAATATAACTCCTCTAAACTTAACTTACAAAACCGTAATAATTATATGTTTGTACTTAACCTTTCCAGGCAACCTAGCGATAGAAGAATGTTGATTGTCAGTAATGCCAATACAGAAGATTCAAATGCGGGTTTGGAACTCTGTTTCATGAATAGAATAAGAATAAAAGTTATATATAAATTAACAGTAATTATAATAGTACAAAAGGATAAAACACTAAGAAAAAGTCACACTTGAGATCGCTATATTTCGGACTCGTGGAGTCCTTCTATGGCAAGAAGACAAGTGACTATATATATGTGAAATTCGCGCACAGAATACTAACACTTGTATAAAATGTTAAATATATTTCTGAATAGCTATTATATTCAGAAACCGTGAGACTGAAATGGACAAAACTTGACTATAACAATAGCTACCGTTCGATTTTCTAATATCAACTGAGGAAAAAAAAAAAAAAAAAAAAAAAGATAACATACAGTGTCTCTATTTCTCTTGCATTCAGTGGTTTGGATTTTCTAATGCTGGGATCAATTTGCGCATTTGACGTATCACCAAAACGCTTTGAACATTTTGGGTATGATTGTCGATTGTCCATGCTTTTGTTGCTATCAATAGCTCCCCACCGCCTGCTAGCAAAAGTGGTCAGTGGTGCTTGTTCAGAAATTATACAGTGGAGATATAGATTTGATTACTTTTTTGTTTGTTTATTTAAGGACGCTCTTTAACATCTCAGGTCATCAGCGTCCCATTCAGTTCCGGGCGTCAAAGGCCGACAAATTTTGCTCAGAGGCCTATTCTTTCAGGCTTGAGGTTCTTTTTCGTGCCGTAAATGTACGACGCGGGACCCACGGCTTTACTTCCCTTCCGAAGGAAGCCATGCTTAGGATTTTTACGCCCGAGAAAATCCATCGATCCTGGCCGGGTTTGAACCCGCGATCTTGGGTTTAGAAGGCAAGTATGGTTACCACTACACCACCAGGACCGACATAGATTTGATTACACTGACCACAAGACAAATGCACATTGTGTGATAAAGCGTATTTGATAATTTTTTTCTGGATAATTTCACTATGTAATCCGCCTGTGATTGGTCAAAATTCAAAATTTTGTTTCGTTTCATTGGTCGATTTTAAGATGACGTTACATGAATTTGATACGCGTCGAATCATATGTTTTCAATGTTTCAAGAGTTTTTATATCCACGTCAGTTTTTTGTTTTACTCTAAGAACTGAAGAATTTCGGTTTTGCATAAAGAAGATAATACTTTCAGAACGTCATGAAATACAACTAATTCCGCTATAAGCAACCACTTTGTGACGTATTTCCCAATTCTTCAAATTACACTTCTCGCGAGTTGATTAGGAACACATATTCCAAAACGATGGAAAGGAGAATTGTGGCTTTCAAGTAGAACTCGAACAGCACTAAATGACGAAGCAACCCAACATTCCCTTTAACCGTTAAGAGTTAAATTTTCGTGAAACGTCGTGTAGCAGTCTCTGATTTTTGGGACTTTGAGAAAACAAAGAATATAAAAACATTGTAATATGTTATACATCTGCCACAATGTGCACAGCTAATTTCATTTTATGGTTCATACAATGCACGACAATTAAGTCCTTATGTAGATGTTTACGCAACAGAGTGGCTATGCCCTTGTAAGGTGCAAGCATTGTGGTTTTAAGCACATGTTTAAAGTTGTACTTTTCACACTTTCTATATCAACAATATCGAAAAAATAATTACAAACAATCCTCTCAAGGGATAAGCGTACACACAGTATTAAGATATTCTATTAGAAATGTTGTACTTTAATCTATCGTGATATTAAAGTTAGTATTAGATTCTATTATGAACTCAGCAAGATTTCATTTTTATTTTCATTTCTTCTGCTATAAACATAATAATATTTCTGCACCGATGATATAGCATCAATTGTTACAGTTCCATTACTGCGGGATATATTTTGAATGATAACTTCTGTTTAGCTATTATATATGCAGGTCTGAACAATGACGCAGTTTTATTTGCTTTTTCTTGATGTTACTTTCCCCACAACTTTTCACCTTTTCACCTTCACTCACAGCTTTTTCTATACTTCGTTTTTCTTTAATGTGTATAATTTCTATGCATTTCATGTGTGATTTTTATTTCGCATGGTCAATGATTTAATCATTTAGTTTTTTTTTTTTTTTTTTTTTTGGAATTAATTCCCTAAACACCTTTTAAAGAGGAATTATCAGTGCGCACACTTCCCATACTTTCCACCTCAGTTCACGTACTTCCGAACACACTGTGCATATTACTAAGTTTTTGTCACTTACATATAACCACACGGCTTAGTTTTATGCCAGTTTTGAAAATGTGATAAAACAATACAAACTCTCACTACTGTTACTCCTTTTCCCAACTGGAGACTTCTCACAGTTTTCGGTCCCCGAAAATTCACTAACTTTCTCTTTGTTAGCACCTTCATTACAGTTTTGTTTCTTAGACTCGGTGCCTATTTTAGCGCTACTGCCAGTACATTGACTATCACTATTTGAACGCGTTTCCGGCAATTCACTGTTCTTGAAGAATGACGAAATTTCACTTTGTTTCTGAGACATACTAAAATTCCGTAGTTAACACAGCCTAGACGTATTTAAACTATTAACTACTGTTTGCCCTCAGACTCGCAAGAATTCACTATGACCCCACATAGTAACAGACTCAAACAACAATGACAAAAACGGAATGAAGATTCATTTTGAAATGATTAAATACATAACGTTATTTCCAAAATGAACGAGCAATATTATAGAGTTTTATATGCTTTTTAAAAACATCTTAATGTTAAAATAGCTACAGGGCATGTATACTTTCTGTGTACAGCTCCACAAATTTAAATTAAGCGTTAAGTCATATAGTTTACATATCCAGTGATTGGAAAATAGGCCTCCCTGGTTGGGATGAGTCATTTAAAATCAGAGGGTGGGATAGTTCGCTTTAGAGGGGGGAAATTCCCCCATTCTCCCTGCAAATCGCACACTGTTCGAAGATAATAAATACAAGACAACAAATTCAGTATGCACATATACAAACATTTGCCATAACTAAACAACAACTCAACGTTGATTTCTTATGACAATTTATAAACAATAACAGTTATAAAAGTACAAAATAAACATCCCAGTAATAAGAGTAATTATAAAAATATCCTTTTTGGGTTCAGTAGCTAACTCCCCGCTCCCTCGATTGGTATGCAGCTAAGTATCTTCATTATATTAAATATGAATTTATTACCCTAAATACTTTTGAGAGAGACCATGAAACTAACATTGAGTGTAAAGCATCAAGGTTTAAACCTGTAATTCAATTAAAGTTAAAGAGCCGCTTTAAGGCGAAAGCATACATAAAGATTATAGTATAAATATTATTTATTTACGAATAATAGCGTTTTATACACTTTTGAGCTTGAAAAGAGAGAAGGAAAGTAACGCAAGGAGGGAAAGAACGAGTTTAAGAGAAAAGACACGCTCATATTGATTAACAGCAAATCAGTAACACAGTTCACGTTTGTATATTGTTTTCTCTTTTGTGGCTTTTTATTCACAGCAGTTTTATCAGTTTATTTCCCTTATAGACCATTATCAATTTATACGGTAACTTTCTATTTATAAGCTTGCAATACCGTTACTGCTTTGTAGTTACATAATTAGCCGTGATATATGCACTTTACAGAATCTTTATATCCTTTCGTAATAAACTTCTCCTTGGCAGCCTCCTAGCTTTGATAATTGAGCAATCAGTTGGAATTGGAAATCAAAATGTCAACAATTTTATACCCTGTTATCATTGGAAGGTTTGGTGTATTGATGAACAAGAATGTTTTATGCATTCTGAATAGAAATAAAGTCATTAGCAGTATGGATGGATGTTCTGGGGCAAAGCGGGAACATTTCTGTTCTTGAGCTTTGCTCATAACTGACCTGTTATATCTACCTCCAATGGACGCAAATACGGGAGAACAGGATGAGGTGAGGGAGGTGCCAGACGGCCAGGATGCACGGACAGTAACTGCGCAGACGTGGGTAGGATATAAACGAAAGCCCGAAACAGCGCCTATGATGTTTGCGAAATGGGATTTATTTTGGGTGTCTGCCTCATTTATGACTCCAGATGTGACATCCGTTACCACATCAGAAATGAACTATAAAAATTATTCAAAAAGGGTGAAACATGGATTGATAACTGGGCTGAAAATGCCCTGGACCAACAATATCTACTACAGCAATGCATTTGACTTAGAAACAACAAAGCCGAAAGTTCTAAGCCATGCAAGACAACAAAGGCCGAATAATTGTTGTGTTGAAAAATCATTTAAAAATTCTGACTGTACATTTCTTAGGTTACTACCCTATCACGCACTTGCTTTTTGAATCTACCAACCCTGAGTTCCTTTTTGTGTCCAATCCAGCTTTCTTTGCAGACATTTTGGTCCATTTAGTCAATTCGTTTATTCCAATCGGGCAGTTCTTGTACGATAACCCTGATTAAGATTGATTGGCAGTGAGAAAGAAAAGATCTGTTTTCACGTTTATGCTTCGTTTTCTCATCAACAACTTATATAATCTAGTATCCGCTAACTTGTTATCAGTTTTTGAAAATATGCGATTATATGCTGTTCTTTCCGTTGGAGTTCCATTATTTTTTATTTCTTCTAGGAAGTATTGAGTCAGACACTTCAGTTCCTTCTCACCCATGCCATGTCAATTACAATGAAGCAATATAAAAAAATCATTTTTACGCCCATGGGTATATTTTCATCACAGGTGCATTATATTCGCTAGCTTCTGATGCAACAGAACTAACCTTTCTTTTCTCTGGTACTTTCTGTAGTTCTTTTCTCTTTGCATTTCTTGTCTCTTGCGAACTCCACATCCGAAAATGGGTTAAATTTCTGATTGTACTCAGCATAATGTTTTTCTTGAACCATTTTCGCTGTAACGTTCGACATAGTTTTCACCGTATATTCTTTGTACTCTCTCCGTTGAGGCGTTCGTGTCCCTTTTCACTACAAAATAAGTTAAACTGATTCCATATAGTGTCTCTATTTCTCGTTGCTTTTTTGCGGTTTAGAATTGCCAATGATTAGATCAAATTCAACATTTGACGCATCGCCAAAACGCTTTCAGCAACCCCTGCATTCTCGTTATGATCGTCGATTGTCCATGCTTTTGTTGCTATCAATAGCTCACCACCGCCTCTAGCAAAAGTGGTCAGTGGTGTGTGTTCTGGAATTATACAGCGAAGGTATAGAGTTGGCTATTCTGCCCTTAAGACTGTACGTCGCGCGATAACGGGTTTCATATATTTTTGATAATTGTGCTCCGTAATCCGACTGTGATTGGTCAAAATTCAAAATTTTGTTGCGTTTCATTGGTAGATTTTAAGATGACGTCACATGAGTGAATTAATCAGATTAAATTACAACATATTTGCAAGAACTTAAGAATCAACTAACATACAACTAGACATTGAATACCAAGCATATTCGTGCATTTCACTTATCATTCTGGTCTATAGTACAGTAATTAATATCATACATACATTTTGTACATTTCTATGAAATAATAGTTAATATGTGTTTCTTAAATTAATAACACGAACTTGTTTAAATGCAACGCTGAACTAAATTCCAATTTCCCCATTATAATAATAATAATAATAATAATAATAATAATAATAATAATAATAATAATAATAATAATAATAATAATAATAATAATAATAATAATAATTTATTATTACAAATATTTACTACAATTACACAGATATCAACTCGTGCCTAGGGTTTGCGGAAGACAATTTGGGAAACACTGGTCTTGAGTTTTAAACTTCCACTAATGAGGAAAATTAGTCAAAATACATAAAAAAGAATTGCAAACTTTCTGACAGCGTATTTGCATCTATCAAAATGTGTTAAGGGAAAGTATTGAATTGACCTTCATTCTCTCATTTGCACTTTGTAGATCAAAGGTTAAATGGTTATCTGATAAAGCCTTTGGAAGTTTAGACATAGTAGATCAGAGGATATAAATAGCCGTTTAAAATCTGTGCAATTTATTAGTATCTCTGGTTATTGGACAAGTTGTATGTGACAGAGGTTGCAACCCCAAAATATCAGGCCCAGGTAAGTACAAAATGCTTTTGAAATTACAAATTTCAAATAACAAATGTAGTTAATACAAAATCGTGCTATTTTGAGCAGAATTTCTATGTACTGCAGCTGCCACAAGCAGAAAAAGACCGTCACATAGGAGCCTCGTAAACTAAGCGAATTCATCACCTAATAGATAACTTTAAAAGACAATATAAAATCCAAATTATAGCCTTATTAATATGACAGAAATAAGTTATGACTGTGTAGTATTAGGGCAACAAAATTATAATTCTTGTAATCTATAACTATCAAAAAGAGAAACCACATTTTTAGAATTATTATTATTCAGATCAAAGTACAAAAATTAATTGTATACTATTAATTAAATGAAATATATGACCAATGCTAGACAAAGCTATATTGTGTGGGTATTTTTAGATGTAACCATGTTTATGAACTCAGCCCTTCATGTCATCTTCACACTCACTAAAATAGAGAAAAGTAATGGAAATTTTCCTGTTACATTGTGTATTTAAGATGTTCATAAGTTTCAATAAAACAAAAGCATAATACTACTTAAAAACAATTACCCCGTATTAAGCAAATATACACAATCAACCATAAAAATCGAAAGTTTAATCGATTTTCATTGGCTTTGAAATTTAATTTAAATGTTATTGTAGTACAAACTTGTAACGAAAACGTTTTCTGAAGGTTATTTCGTACAAATATAGTTCTCAAACTCATATTAGATTAATATTTCATAGTTACTATCTTCATGACCATGCTTTTGTTAATGTAAAACATATGCATCGTTATAAATAAATTTTATGCTGAATTATTTTATCATTTTATTTTATAAAATAATGTAGAAAAAATTAAATTCCAGAACCTTTTTTAAATTTCGGTTTTCAAGTATACCTCTACTCCTAACGGTTCAATTTCCCTAATTTTCACAAACTATTTTTCTTGTAATATTTATAAGGCATATACCGACTTTTGTTGTGAACAAACAAGTATTGGTGACGCTAGAGCGATTTTTAAATTTTGGGTTTCAGGTAAACCCTCACTCCTTATAGTCCGATTTCTCTGATTTTTAGAAATTATTTTTCTTATTTTATTTAAATGGTATATATGGAGTTTCGTTGTAAAAAGCAAATATTGGTGCCTAATATCACCCTAGATCGAAGAACGCCACCTCTCCATCAGGTAGGTAGCTTCCCAAACTATCCTCACGAGGACCCCGTTCCAGACCTTGATTTAAAAATATTCCTAAGTAGGCACTGGCAATCGAACTCGTCTCCCGGCCAGCTGGCAGTAACGCTAACTACCAGACTAAGGCTAAGACTAGACTTATTACTTAATATTGTTTAACAATATTTAGTGCAAAGAAAAAAAAAGGCAAGTTTAAGTACAAGTAAAATAAAGTGTAACACACTATCGTTTATTGCACATTTTCAAATAAGTAAAGCTTTAATGCCTCCCAAATTATCTCTCGTATTGCAGATTATACAAGAAGATGAGATTTTGGGTGCAAAAGATCTTCCCTCTGGGTCGAGTTGGTCTCCAAGGCTTTCTTTTGCTATTTTTTAGCTCGCTTCCCTTCCTAAGTGCCCAAAATAATGAAATTAATACAGGACAACTTAAATGTCTGGTAAGTGTATGAGTTTTTTGCACTAGCTAATGTAAGATGAAACTGAAATTAAATGTAAGTCATTTTCTTTTTCTTATAGATTAAAATTTGTTTGCTATTATCACAGCAAAGAATTCTTTTAAAAAAATCCTCTATTGCTTATGCTAATGGTCTGATATAGGTGAAACTAATTTCATTGATGGATATGACAACTATTAAAACAGTTAAATTTGCAGAATATGTGCACGTGTACAAAATAACCAGGAAAATATTAGGAAACGATTACACTAAAATCACTACTTCCTTATTCTCTCAGTATCTTTTTTGGAATTTTCTGATGTCAGCGATACACCCCACTTTTTATAATTAACAGCTGTACTCATCTTATGCTGGTATTTGACAGTCATATCTTAAATATGCTCTATTTTCTTCTTCTTCCACAAGATATAGGCCTGTCGACCTGTTCCGTCCTCACTTAAACAAATCACTCCCTCCTGTTCTTGATATTCCTACTTGGCGATATCCTCTACGTTTATACGAGTAATTTAGTAACATTTTTGATATCCGTTCTTCTTTCACTCTTAATATATGCTGATACCAATTATTTTTATTTTCATTAATTTTTTCATTTAAATTATATATATTTAACTCTCTCTCTCTCTCTCTCTCACGTCCTGGTGGTGTAATGGTTACCATATTTGCCTCCTAAACCCAAGATCGCGGGATCGATCCCGGCTAGGACCGATGGATTTTTTCAAGCGTAAAAATCTTAAGTATGGTTTCATTCGGAAGGGAAGTAAAGCCGTGAGTCTTTAGTGTTGTAGTTTTACGGCACGATAAAGAACCTCAAGCCTGAAAAAAAGAGGCCTCTGAGCAAAATTTGTCGGTCGTTTCACGCCCTGGTTTATATATTTGTGTGTCTTTTCATTGTAATTTCCGGTGCCTAGGAGGTGGGATGGAGATTTGAAGAAAGAGGCAATGAACTATATAAAGAGGGCAATAAACAAAATTATTACAAATTTTCCCTTTTAGCAGGCAGCATTAGCGAGCCAATGAAAGAATAACATCATAGGGCTGGTCTAGGCGTTAGAAATGTTGCGCAGTTACAATATCCGTGTATCTAGTACATCCAGGTATAATTGTTGCCTCAAGTCTGTCCCTCAATGGAAACACTGCACGGAACTAGCGCCATGGCCAGCACACGATGCCTGTTCTATCAACATGAGTCTAAGGCCCGGTTTCTGAAACGCAGAGATCTGTTCGAAAGACTGTCGGATAGATAAAAGTTTCCAAACGTGAGATATTAATATTCTATAACTTTATCTGTTCGATAAGTGTTTCTGAAATGTTAGATAGAGAATATCAAACAGATATTCTTTAGTAATTTACTCACATGCTTTAATGTATACCACGAGTTATTATTATTATTATTATTATTATTATTATTATTAGACCGGATAAGGCATCACCGTAACTATTTACTAATACATTACATTCATTCGTGGATCAAAGAATTACGACTCCGTACTTGAAAAAAACTACAATTGACATGCTTATAATATATTAGATAATATTTATGCAAAGAGGCCCCTTATACTCTGTGTATGATGTTAATTGTTTCATAGTACAATACAATACAGTAATACACTGCAACGCTACTGGGGATAGCTACAGCAATTACATGAAAAATACAAATCGCCATCTATTGGGCTGTTCTGAACTTCTACATCAAACAGTTAGTTATCGATAGGTTACAATCTCGCTGGAAAACACATGTAAGTTAACTCTCCGATAAAAGTTATGGGACAGATGGTTATGGTGTAGATACTGGGGGAGAAATTACTTTGTGATTGACGTTTCTACTGACACGTGGCTCTTCATCATCATCATCATCATCATCGTCGTCGTCAACTTCTTCTTCCTGCTCCTCTATGATTTAAAACATATTTTACACTCCATATTTATCCCTGATATAGCATACATTTTATATGTATGAACTCAAATGCCCTTACATAATTGAACATTTTATCTTAAATAGTTTCTAAAGTTGTGGTTTCAGAATTGTTGTAATGGTGGCAAAATTTGTTTTAACTACAACAGAACCTACGTAGTGTCATTTAGCGGCAGAAATCATAAGATGGACCTGGAGGTATTGGCGCAAAGGAGTAGCATGTATGAAACGTCCCATAGGCGTAGGAA
This sequence comes from Metallyticus violacea, assembly GCA_030762175.1. Lineage (NCBI taxonomy): Eukaryota > Metazoa > Arthropoda > Insecta > Mantodea > Metallyticidae > Metallyticus > Metallyticus violacea. The sequence goes on along the minus strand of CM060830.1, from coordinate 19,540,844 downwards.
AATGTGCACTTTTGATCAAAAAATCCTACAGAATTATTTTTGTTTGATGAATGAATTTTAATAAAATCTATTAATTGAAGTATTCGAAGAGAAAAATATAATTTAAAATAAAAGAACTAATGGCGCTATATTTTCGAGCACTTAATATCTGAAGGAGAATCGCAAAAGAATTAAATTTCCAGTTCAAAATGCGCTGCTAGTGAGTAATTTTAAATTTTCTAACCCCGTAACTGTTGCAACGTCGATGTTTGTCATGCTTCTGACGATATTGTTACCTGATTGGACGAGCCTCTTGCCAGCTGAGTATCAGCATAAACACGACCCAAGCGTCAATCACAATGTAATTTCTCTCCTACTATAGATTGCAATTGGGCATAGGAGTGAGAGTGGGTGGATTCATGTAACGTAGTTTTTTCCGCTCTATAACCGGTAACAGCCTTTTGGAAAAACATTTTTGCGACGGGGGATCCAAAATAATAGTTATAAGATGTTACAGACTGAACATGTCTTAGTATAGCTGCAAAAGTTAACAGGAATGTTTCATTTACAGCAATAATTCGTTTTTTATTATATTGTTAACAGGGCTCTGTTGCAAAGTGCCTGTCCAGCTGTGCTTTGCAGGTCCCGGACAACCAAGAGTATTCCTTCCAGAAATATGTAACAAACATGATGTACGAACACAAGACTGAACTAATCAGTCATTTATGGACGTTATATGGCAACGTCACAGAGCAACTGGAAATTCTAGCCAAACCTCAGCTTGAGGTTCTGCAACGTTTTAAGAAATTGAACGTAAGTTATTTTCTAAAAATAGATTCAATTTAACTTATATTAGTGTTGGAAATCTTTAAGTTCACTTCGGATGTTGAGAGGAATTCTGATCAGCAGCGACTCGCGGCAGCATACACACTACTTGTATTTCTCCTACATTTTGAAATCAAATTAATACTTCAAAGATGAAGGCGAATTGGTTGGAAAACATTTATAGCACACTGGTGGAATCAAGGTGGGCAAAAGGCATTGGGATATGGGGGATAGAGGAAAGTTGGAAATTGATGGATAGAATTCTCAGTAGGTTTTGCAGTGGAAAATTTGCAAAATGCTGTAAATGCAGGAGTACTGTTGGAAATGGGGAGGGTTGGTATGAAAGGGTGGGTAATGGAGGGAGATTTGAAGCACTGGTTTATGATACAATAAATGCCTTTGTTTAACATTTCAGGAGTCTACAGTTGGGGATTGCTTTTGGGTAAACAAAGTTGGGGAACAGTTAACAAGAAATGGAATGGATAATGTGCGGTTACGAAGAAGTGATTTGGAGGGAGGGATTTGGAAACATTAAAATGAGGTTATATAGACGGACAGATATTACCTTCTGTAATGAGGGGAAAGAAGTCACTAGAGTTCTATCAGGAGATAAATGAGGATGATAAAAGCGATAGACACATTTGTAAGTGTAATAAACAGGAGAAAAAGAGAGGAGACGGTATGGTTTAGATGAGAAATGTGTAAATTAAGGGATTTTAGAAGTAATTGTGAGCAAGGAGATTGCTCTATACGTGGAAATTTGCAAAATGTAGAGTTTGAATGCTCAGGAACAAGTGAATGGAGACAACAAGCAATACGTGGTAAATGGTTGAAGTTAAATAAGCAAATTACAGCAAAGAAAATGTTTAATTTGGGGGAATATTTATATAGAGTTAAGAGCAAATGTTATGGTCAGTAAGGAGAGAGGATCTGTGAGTTGGATTGTGTTTGCCTTGGGAAATTGGCTAGTGTGTTGATTTGATTTATTTATGGACGCTCTTTAACAGTTCAGGTCATCAGCGTGGTACTGATATGTGTAATAGATTAAATGTTCAAATATGTATGAATGTAAGTTAGTAAGGGTAGGGATTTTGCAAACGAGAACAGGTTTATTGTTATTTGCGTGATTATTGAATTGTATAGAATGTTTTACTTTATGTTATTATAGTGTTCCTTTGTTTAGTAGAAGGGGCTGTGCCAGAGTCTTTTGGTTATACCAGTAGGAAGTTACTGATAAACCGAAGACTCAGGCTTAAACACAGCTATATATGTTAGTTGAACGGTGCAAATTAGTATGTTAATACACATTTTTGTATCAGAGTGATTTAAAACATTGACCTGGAACAGAACCTTGGTTAGAATCAGGCCATATTGTAATATTTATGAACTTGTACTATTTAACTAAATAAATACTAGGCGTTCGTAGATACCTTTTATTTTAATTTAAACTTTCTCCTCCAATAGTCGCAAAAAGAAAAAGTTTCAACGTAACAGTATTAATTTGCTTTGCATTCTATTAATACAAAACGAAATAAAGGTACTACTTCACGAATTCACACGAAACTGCCTGCCATTCAGTAACAATTCACTATTAGTGAAACGACTGATTATCATTGTTGGAGAGTGTCTTCCTTCATGAGAGCATTGTTATTCATATGTACGAGTTCAGCTAAATGTGATCATACCTTTTGTTGACAAGCTATCTTTATTCACCCTCATAATGTTAATGATGTATCTCAAAGTATTCCCCGTCGGATTCACGTTTCTGTCAGTCTTCAAATCATTTTTTGACAGGTCCTGTCGAATCCACACCCTTCATAACTGTTTCTGATGACGGAAAAAACCTCCCACGAAGGTATTTCTTCAATTCGGGGAAAAGGAATAGTTTCACAGGAGTAAATGTGGACTATAGGAAGGGTGAGGGCCATACTTCACATTGCTTTTGGTGAGATATTTAGCAACAACATTTGCGATGTGCATTATCGTGGTGCAGCAGCTGGCTTATTGCATGGAAATGTGGCCTTTGCGTATGAGTTTAGGACATCTCCACAACACAGCCCCGTTACAGTTGAGTGCAGGTACGACATGTTTGTAAACTATTTCTTTAGTGATGACAGAAATTTCCACATACATTTTTGCTGTTTTGCTCTCAGGGTCGAAATAATGTAGAGAAGTTTCACCTTTGAAAGAAACTCCGTATCTTCCTGTAGCCGCATGCAAACTTGCACACGAACGTCCTTTAGTTCAGGAATCAACAATATTGAAACCCACCGTGCTCAAACACGTCTCAGGTGCAACTACATGTGCATGACAACCAACGAAACTTCCAGAATTTTTGAAAGTGCTCTTAATGTTATACTTGATGCTCTCTCATAATGACAACAGTTGTGTTAATGATTTCTTCTGTTAAAGCACAAACTGGAGCACCGGAACTACCTTCCTTTGAAACTGATGCTTCCCCTCTTTAAACCATTTTGAGCTGTGTTATAGAGAAGAAGAACAAACTCTGCATAGGCCTCCTGTAACTTTGCATTGGGTTT